>OX463756.1:119988256-120404549 GCA_949824845.1 Rhingia rostrata | reverse complement strand
TTAAGATTTGCTAAACTAGCAAAAGTGGCGATGACATCACGTTGAGTCCTAGCAATGATGCTAGCAGTTGTAGATTTTTGGCAGATTGTTCTTCTGGTGTTGGCTCTGGAGTTTTGCACAATCCTCTAAGGATCAAATAAAAAAAGTCACATCCCAACGCATCGCCTTGCCTAATTACTTTTTTGGTATCGAATGTCTCGGTGAGGTCGTTTCCTAGCCTGATTGAGCAGCTCGTTAACACGTTGGACTATGAAGATTGCGGACTATACTAGCACACATGGCTATGATATCACGTGGAGTACCACCAATGATGTCAATATCGTCGGTGTATCGTTCGACTATTAAGACTGCGAAATTGGCTATGACATCACGTTGAGTCCTTCCAATGATGTCAATATCATCGGCGTATACTAGTAGTTGCACCGATTTTTGGAAGATTGTGCCTCTGGTGTTGGCTCTGGAGTTTCGCACAATCCTCTCAAATATTAAATTAAAGGAATCACATGACAGCGCTTTTTTTTTGGTAGCGAGTGTCTCGGTGAGGTCGTTTTAAATACTGCGCTCCATCAGTATTGTAAACGACCTCACCGACTCGACCAACTCATTAGTCTAACTATCGTTGGACTATTAAGATTTGCTACGCTAGCAAAAATGGCGATGACATCACGTTGAATCCTACCAATGATGCTAGCAGTTGTAACGATTTTTGGAAGATTGTGCTTCTGGTGTTGGCTCTGGAGTTTTGCACAACCCTCTAAGTATCAAATAAATAAAGTCACATCCCAACGCATCGGCTTGCCTAATTACTTTTTTGGTATCGAATGTCTCAGTGAGGTCGTTTCCGACCCTGAATGATCAGCTCGTTAACTCGTTAGTCTAACTATCGTTGGACTATTAATGTTGCCAATATCGTCGACGTATGCTAGCATTGAAAATATTAAACAGCTTCCTTAAAGTAAATCAATTAGTTCCCCAATTAGACCTTATACAGGAAATATGTAGTTTCTATAGAGCCATATCGAGGCCATAAAAACCGTTTATCTGGCTGTAATCTGAACCAAGACCGCCTGCTTGACAATTTTTTGCACTACACTAACCACTGTCCCACTAAGTCCTTACTGTTTATATTTTTCCTCTGGCAAATCATTTGCTTGAAATTCATCTGTGATTGATAGATTTGATAAAATCGTTTCATAGTCACAAGTTGTAAGAAGAGATGACAACAATATCTGTATCTTTCGACTTTCCACATAAATTCCACAAAACTCCTGCCCCAATTTAATATGGGTGGTTGGCAATAAAATCGTCCAATCCCCACCCTGACATCTCCTTAAAGTGCAATTTAACGTCATGTGGTAAAAGAGGATTTATCCGAAAGCGTGGGAGTTGTGGGCAAACAGATGACATACAAGGATTTTCGGTTAACCACAGTGTTGAGTGGATCACTTATGCAAATCTGATGATATGTCTTGGCGTAATCCGCTAACACATCCCGCCATTAACCTCCCTACCCGAGGGTGTTCTAATAAATAATGAAGTAGGTACCTACTTATACAACAGCCCACTTAATTGCTAATCTGCATGCCTTTATTGATAACAACAAATAAAACCCATCGAATACAAATCGAAAACGATTCGTCCTTTCTCCTGTTAATATCATAAAAAGGCGACAATTTGAATTGGCTTTTAGGAATCAATCCCCTTCCGCGACTTTCACTCTCGAGTCGTCCTATTTTATTTTCAAACGAAAAGTTTTTCGGATTCTTCAAAAGTCAGTGTGCAAGTACACAATCTCCGTTTTGTGACAATATTTCCGAAAAAAGGACGAATCTGCAATTCGCGCCTTATTGAGTTCTTGGACAGGGAACGAATTGAGTTCCGCTATCAGGAGTAGCAAATTTGCATATTATCTGTGCTGTCGAACTAAATAGCCACGAACGGCGATGCTAGCTGGGTGGGAGGGGTGGTTGTGATGGTAAGCTCTGGAAATTTGTGTAAGTAAACTTTCTTCTCCTTAATCTGCAAAGTGGGAGGGCAGCAGAAGGATATACTAAGCTAACACGAGTTTTCAGTGAGACACTATAAATCAGATTAGGAATGGAAAGTGAAAGTGTATTTATATAACACTAATGTATTCAGAGAACAAGATGCCGGATAGCAAAAACATGATGACTTAGAAGAGCTATCTGAGAAGAAGGATATAATATCCACCACCAACAAATAAATATAAGGGATGGCATTCTTTTATATTTTTAAACTTATTTATAGATTTTTTTTGTTGGAAATCTGAATTTGATTTAATGTTACACGTGGCTGAATAATTAGCTAAAGTTACTTTTGATGTTTTAAGCATAATGTGTGTTACAGAATATTAAAACATAGCACTTGGGTTGGAGGATTACTTTACAACTTTTCTGTTGCCTGGAGTTTTTGACCACAAACTTTTGCACGAAAAGTCATGCAAAGTTATGTGCGGGCGGAGATCAATTTAAGTTAGCGTCCTTGAAAAGCGTCTGGCGACTATAATATCGGTCTGTCCGTTATAAGGTTTTAGGGTTAGCCGTAGAGATAACTGAGACATTTAGAATCTAAAGATGACACATTTCTTAAAAATATCCTTAGATTAATATATAAAGGACCAAAATCCTGGTTTGTTGAAAATGTACTTTTGTTGATTAAAATTCTGACGGGTGTATTCAAGTTTTTTTTGAAGTCACACCATTCATAACTCTGAAACAAAGTTTTAGTTTTTGTGAACACGGTTAAATTTATCTATCACAATCTGACCAAGTTTTGTTAGAAAAATATTTGCTAGTGGTACATTGTGTTAGCATGAGATACTTCTTCATTCTATACCGTGATATTGTGACGAGCGTCATTATGCCACATATCAGCATTTTGCAAAATGTCGCTTTAAAGTGACATTAGACCAAATATTAACATTTGGCATAATGTCGCTTAGGTAAAGTATCAAAAGGTCAATTTGGCGCTATCCCACATTGGTTTTTGTGGTTTTTCTTACCATCACAGTAAAGGCCATAATTCACGCAAAATGTAGTTTTGATAGAAAATACAGATTTTTAATTAGACAGCTTAATTTATGTTATTAACTTGACAAATGGTGTTTTGCCTTCAAAAACGGTAACAGGCGACATACAATTGACCATTCGAGAAGCATGGATTTTCAACGTTACGGGTCCAGCTATAGCTATCATTCTAGAACTGACATTTTTCTTAGGTTTTAGGATTCATTGGAAAATTTTATTTCTTTCGGCTGAATTGAGAAACATTTTCTAAAAAATAAATATTGATCATTAAAAAACAAAAAGTGATTTCCTGTGAAAACTTTTTTCAAAAATTAAAATCTTTTTCGATTATTTTGTTTCAAAATTCAAATCCTTTGTTTTGACACCAATGATTAAAGTGATTAAAGTGGCGCTACAGTCCGAAATGAACCTGGGTCTCAACCAACGTGCATCTCCAATTAGCCCGATCCTTAGCTAACTGCGCATTCCAAGTTGGTTGATGTCGGTTTATACTTGTGCGTGCCACTTAACGCGAGGTATTCCTCTGCTGCGTCCGACGTCTGGCTGGGAATCGAAGACTCTGCGAGCCGGAGTATTGGTGTCCATTCGTTCTACA
The DNA here is from genome assembly GCA_949824845.1 of Rhingia rostrata. NCBI lineage: Eukaryota > Metazoa > Arthropoda > Insecta > Diptera > Syrphidae > Rhingia > Rhingia rostrata. Next base: position 120,400,907 of record OX463756.1, on the reverse strand, counting down.
TGTCCTAGCCATCTTAAACGTCCAATGCTGAGTTTTTTGACCAGGGGCATGTCGCTGTACAGCTCGTATAGTTCTTGGTTGAATCTTCGTCGCCAGAGCCCGTCAACGCAAACATGACCGAAGATTTTTCGAAGAATTTTGCTCTCGGATCGTCCAAGGTTTTCTTCATCCGCTTTTGATATGGTCCATGCATCAGCACCGTAGAGCAGGACTGTGATGATCAGGGTCTTATATAGGATCTCCTTAATATTCCGAGTAAGGGCTTTACTACTGAATTGCCTTCTTAGCCGGAAGAAACATCGGTTGGCAAGAGTAATTCTTCATTTAATTTCTGATGAAGTGTTGTCAGAGTAATTAGCGGAGCCGAGATAGACAAAGTCCTGTACCTGTCAATGGTAACATTCTGTCAATATTCGTCGATGTTGTGTGTCCTTTCGTGTTGACAGCATATAATTCGTCTTGCCCTCATTTACTGCTGAACCCATTTATGCCGCTTTCTTCTCTTTACTAGCAAACGTGGCTATGACATCAGATTGAGTCCTACCAACGATGTCAATATCGTAGGCGCATGCTAGTAATTGTATCGGTTTTTGGAAAATTGTGCCTCTGGTGTTGGCTCGTGAGTTTTTCACAATCTTCTTCAGAATCCAATTGAAGAAGTCACATGGCAGCACATCGCCTTGCCTAAATCATTTTTTGGTATCGATTGTGTCGGTGAGGTCGTTTCCGACCCTAATTGAGTAGCGAGAATTCTCCATCGTCATCCTGCATAAACGGACGAGTTTGGGCGGTATACCAAAACTAGACATGGCTCTGTATAGTTCGTCTCTATAAATGCTGTCGTATGCGTCTTTGAAATCGATGAATGGGTGGTGGGTATCGATTTCTGTTTTTTTCGTTTTTTCCAGGATCAAATGTGAAGATTTGATCGGATGAGGACTTTCCTGGCCTAAAACCACACTGATAAGGGCCGATCAGGTTGTTGGCAAACGGTTTCCGGCGTTCACATATTACGGCAGATACAATTTTATAGGCGATGTTGAGGAGACTTATGCCTCTGTAGTTGGCGCAGTTTAGAGGGTCTCCTTTTTGGTGATCGGGCAGCGATGCTGAGGTTCCATTCTTCAGGCATACTTTCTTCCGACCAGATTTGGGTTATGAGTTGGTGGATGTTACTTACCAAGTCATCTCCGCCGGCTTTATAAAACTCGGCGGGAAGGCCTTCATTTCCAGCAGAGTATTAAGCTTGAGTTTAGATATTGCTATTCTCACCTCACTCAGGTCGAGTGTTTGGCAGCATTCGCTGTCGTTGCTAATACTGAATGGTTCGTTCTGCTTGACAGCGGAACAGCCGTTTAACAGTTCGCAGATGTGGCTCCTTCATATCCTCATCATCGACTGTGTCTCAACTACGATATTTCGTTATTCACCTCTACATGATTCTGTTTGAGGGTAGCATCACCTGACGTTTTACACTTTGGTAAAACTTACGGTCATCGTTTCTGGAGTCGCACCTCTCTATATCCTCGATCTCGCGTTTCGTGGTCTTTTTTCTTCTTTCTGCAAAGCCGGGGCTCTGCCCCTTTTCTTTGCTCAATGGCAAGCTCTCGTCTTCACCTAGAGCTTAGCCTTGTAGGCCTCGTTCTTGGCTGCGATCATCTGTTGGCATTTCTCATCAAACCTCGGGTTTCTTGCAAGTCAGCGCGAGAAATCTAGCACATCAGTTGCGGCGGATCGAATTGCCTTTTGGCATCGTTGCCATTGATCTCCGATATTCGACGCTGGTAGTATGGTGTTAATCGAGAGGTTAGGGATATTCGTTGGGCAAAGGTCTTGACGGGCTCTTCCGATTGCAGTCCTTCGATGTTAATTTTTTAACAGTATTTCTGAAAAACTGTGGCGTGATGGACTACTTACTTTGGCTGCAACAAGGTAGTGGTCCGAGTCGATGTTAGCTCCTTGGAAAGTTGGAACAACCAAAATATTGGATGCGTGCCTGTTGTCTATCGCAATGTGATCAATTTGGTTGACCTTTCGTTGATCTTGAGATCGCCAATTCCCCCTTGTAGATATCGAGGTGAGGAAACCGTGTGCTGGCTATAGTGGCATTCCGTTCTGTAGCGAGGTCAATTAGCTTAAGTCCGTTACCAGACGGGTTGTCGTGTGGGCTATGTTTTCCGACAATACTGCTAAAAATGTCTTCTCTTCCTACCTTTGCGTTAAAATCTCGCAGCATGATTTTAACATCTTACTTGGGTAGTCGCTCATAGGTTTTGTCAAGGAGCTCGTAGAGGCAATCCTTAGCTTTATCATGTAAGACTTATGTTGGCCTTGATGCGGATTGTTACAATGCGTTCGCTAATGCCACGGAAACATAACACTCCTGGCCCTTTCTGGCGCTAATAACAAATCCGCATCCAAATAGTCGCTTTCTCTGCTCACTATAACACGGTCCGTATTAGATGTCACAGTTTTTCATACTCTTTTTGCCCTGCCCATCCCATCGTATTTCCTAGCTGGCAGTAATGTCTGCTTTGTAGCAGTATAGGGCTTGCGCTAGTTTTTCGCTTGCATCTCTCATTTTTAATACAGATGCAGATACGAACGTCGTTGTCCTTTTTTCGTTTAGCATGGTCGTCAACAATAAAATCAGTCCTTTCCGAGGCTATTGGTTGCTTCGTAAGTATTAATTTTGTGATGGTTGGGTAGTTAACCCAAAGCTCAATCCCCAAGATGGGGGGCCAGATCCAAATTATTAGATTCCTATAGGACACGGGGGCCATCAGTATCCACTACGGGACTGAGCGTTGCCGTTGGACTTTCGGTTCATCCGCCAACATCTCTGTTTAAGGGGCCTAACTAACCCTTAAAGTTCGTAGACAACCTGTTGTTCGAATATGTCGAAGCAACTTATCTAGGTTCGCCTGGGGCAGCAGGTCGGGTATTCATTGCCAGCCATTTTGACCTTGCTGTTTATAGTGTTATTCGTCGTGTTATAGTGTTTTTCGTCGTGTTATCAATACCTGCGCCTATCGTTTAACAAGTCAAATCTGGTTGGATGATGGTTACCACTTGTAGTTTAAAAATAAGCACTTGATGTGTAGTCAGAGTTACAACCACTGAGCACTGCCAAGTTAAAGCCAATCAGAGTCTACCCTCGTTCTACAACACCCAACCATCTATTGTTCAGGAAGTTTACCAAAATCTTGAATGGTTCGACAAAAAACAACGATTTTCTCCTGCATATGTTATGGCGTAGGGTATACAAATTGTTTTTTTAAAAGGAAAACGCCTCTAAGAAGTGGACGTGGGTTTAAATGACGAAACAAAGACGAAATATTTGTTTTACCAAACTTTGGCATGGCAAAAAACTTTATATGCACAGAATATTGATATTAGCTACATATTTTGTTCAGTCACTTTTTCAAAAATCCCTACCGTTTGGCCAAAAATAACATTTTTCTAAAAATTGGCGTGGCAGTGGGCGGATTTTGAAATTTTTAGCACTTGTTCGAACAGCACAGCACTCAAACTTGAAGGCCAGAAAACCGGTGACCTACAGACCGACGGACGGACGGACAGACAGACATGGCTTAATCGACTCGGCTAGCGATTCTGAGTCGATCCATATGCTTTGAGGTATATCTATCTAAATTATTTCTCTATGTTACAAACAGAGTATGTATCCAAACTAATATATGTACCCCTATGGGATAGGGTATAAAAAATAGATTATATGGGTCTGTATAAGTTGAATGGCTAACTTCCTTCAAAAAAGCACAATCTTTTAACTTGAGTTGGAATTTTATTCTTTTTTGGCATGGCAGTGGGTGCAAGTTTAGTTGTGATGATTTCTTTCCGAAACCACTCAGCCAAATCGGTTAAGTTGTTTGGCTTTTATGGACTTTGTGTTCGCTCTACCCTACGAATGGCCTCATCGTGTGGCGTGTGAGCTCACTCCCGATTTTTATTGTGTTCTTTTTTTTTTTAATTATTAAACTAATGCACATAAGTGATAAGTCATTATTTTACTCTCTATGTATTTATTCAATTTTTGAATTTGTTTCATTATTTGATGTTTTAATTGTTATACACCTCTATGGGATTGGGTGTAGATATTGAATCTTCGTTATTTGATTTCGCGTTAGAACTGTCTAACCTTATTCCAGTAAAAACGCAGTTGACTGTCTCAAAAATAATTAAACTGTCAACATAAATGCTCATCGATCTTTGGATGACGTGATTATTTGGTTATCTCCATAATAACAGAGGTATCGAAAGGACTGCGAAAATATTCTGAAGCGATTACGTTTGTTGTCGACAATCAACTTCAAACGCATTGAGCATGAAAATAAATGTCCAGGTAATACGCTTTAAACGATTTTTCTCAAAATTCCATGACAACGTCTACAATTTCAATTGGAAGATACAAATCTAAAGTTAAGCTCATTGGCAAAATTCTGAAATATCTATCTGAATTTTAAATTTAGTCACCCCTACCCTGGAAAAGCTTTGACCTACCCTTTAAGCCTTTATTCAGTCCTTTTAATTAGATAGAACGCTATAAAACGCGCAACCAAAATAATTAAGAAAATTCCATTGGTGATGATTTGTGACTCTCTTTCATTATTATATTGCGCCCCTCCATATTTCCTGATTGCTTCATCAAAGCAACAAACTCCACGCTCATGGAATCAAGGATAAAAAATGAAATTTATGCATCGTTGACAAGGACCTGGGAAGATTAAATTTATTACGAAATTAAACCCTAAATTCGAGCGTGCCACGAAGGTTAACATTGTACGTGCGTGTTGTGTGCCGTGACTTGTTAGTTGTTGGCCTGTTGGGTCCCATCTGTAAGCAAACAGATGTGAGTTGCCTTCATACGCAAGAGTATTCTTTAATCCTTCTCAACCTGAATGATATTTCTTTGGCTGTTGGCTTCATCTCCTATAAAGCTACAGGTATCTACGTATAATTGTGTTCGATTATATTCCTCGAATTGGTTTATTAAAAACGAAGAAAGGAGGCAGTTAGACAAAACACACTTTATGTACCCAGCAAGTCGATGGAAAGGGCCAACAATGGAGCCGCATTCCATGTAGTCCTTTTTTTGTTGGCCCGTTTGCAAAGATATGAATTCTTGAACGTAAAGCCAGAACAATAAGACCATACGTTCCAGTACGCGCACATTTCTTTTTATTGACATATTTCATGGAATATTTGTGCCGTCATTTATATTCCTTAGAGCTATGGCATCGACCCTCAGACGGATTTCTTCAATACACCTTTGTTTTACTTTCCCTTTTGTTTATCCTTAAAGCATTAGACAGGGTATAAAAAAAATGTATGCTCAAAATTTATGGCTTGTGTATTGGATATTTATTAGATTTGAGGATTGCGGGGGCTTATCGGTATGGGTGGCCACACTTGCTGACAGAGTTGGAAGGTTTTGAATTTTTATTTTTGTTCAACCCTTAGGGCGTTCGAATCGAGTTATTAAATTAAAATTGCTGTTATCGGGAAGAGGATGGTGGTTATGGGCGATGACTCGTCTAAAGAGGATTGCCAAAAGTACGTGTAAACTTCTGCTGGGACTGGCATGGTGGAACAATTACCTACTTCATTGCCAATATCTGGAGGGAATAATTTTTTGGGATTTTGAACTTTTACATCGGCAATAAGTCGATATATGGATGGTAGGGTAGTAAATTTTTTTAGTACTCTCAGTTGCTTTGACGGGAGTTGAATCGCACATAAAGTTCGTAGATGATGTGAGAGCATAGGAATATTTTTACTCTAAGCAAATGCAGTTAAAGGCATTCGTTTGCTTAAACAGGATGGCTACTTTGGAAGATGTTGCAATTACCTCATTATGTTCTTAAGGATTTTAGGACTTCATTTCAGTCGCAATGATCTCGGGAGTTAAAAATATGCATGGACTTGCATGGATTATTTAAAGTAGACTTTCATCGAATTCTAAAGAAAACAGCTAGATTTATAGACATACTCATGCACAGATACTCCAAAAAATTTTCTATCGAATAGATCTTACGACGGAATGGCACGGAACGAATATAAGGCCTGCTGTCCCAGGCGAGCTTAGATGAGCTGCTTCGACATATCCGGACATCAGGTTGTCTAGGAATTTCAAGGATTATTCAGGCCTCTTGAACAAAAATGGTGGCGGATGAACCGAAAGGCGAACTCAATCCCGTAGTAGAAGCAGATGGCCCCGTATCTAGGAGCATCTAATGAATTGGAACTGGCCCTCCTGTTTTGGGATTGTACTTTGGGTTACCTACCCACTCATGGAATAAATTCACTAGTTACGAAGCAACCAATAGCCTCTGAAAGGAATGATTTCATTGTTGACAACCCTACTAAAGGATAAAACTACAATGACGTTCGTATCATCACGTGGAATGTGACAACATTAAACAGGAAAGATGCAAGCAAACAACTAGCGGAAGCCCTAACTGCTACAAATCAGACATTACCACCAACCAGGATATACGATGGGATGGGCGGGGCAGAAAGAGGATGAAAAACTGTAACATCTACTACGGACCGTATTATCGTGACCAGAAGTTGCAACTTTTCGGAAGCGTAATTGTTTTAAGTGCCAGACTTAGGCAAGAAGTCTAATGTTTCTGAGACATTACCGGACGCATTGTAACAATCTGCATCAAGGCCAAATTCGAATACATAAGCCTTATATGACCTAACGACTTAACGGAGGAAAAAGATGATATAGCTAAGGATTGCTTTTACGAGCTAAATGACAAAACCTATGAGCGACTACCGAAATACGTTGTTAAAATCGGACTGAGAGACAATGAAAAATGCTGGAAATGAAGACCTCCCTGCTGAGCTATAAAATGCCGGCGGAGATGACTTGGTAAGTAACAACCACCAACTCATAAGCCAAATCTGGTCGGAAGAAGACGAAGTATGTGCTGTCAACTCGAAAGGACACACAACATCGACGAAGTGGACAGAGCGTCACCATTCACACATATTTGAGATATTACCGGACTTTATCTACCTTGGCTCAGCTATTAACTCTGACAACAGAAAATTGAACGAAGAATTACTCTTGCCAACCGCTGTTCCTTCGGCAATTTAGTATTAAGCCCTCACTCGAACTGCTAAAAAGTTCCTATATAAGACCCTGATCATCCCAGTCCTGGTCTACGGCGCTGAAACATGTATCAAAAGCGGATGAAGAAATCCTTTGTCGTTTCAGGATGAAAATTCTTCGAAAAATCTTCGGCCCCATTTGTGTTGACGTGCTATGTGGACGAAGATTCAACCAAAAACTATACGAGCTGTTCAGCAACATGCCCCTGTTCAAAAAACTCAGCATTGGACGTTTAAGATAGCTAGAACATGTGGAACGATTGAACACTAATACCTCGGCTCGCAGAGTCTTCGATACTCGGCCATACGTCGGCCGCAGTAGAAGAAGACCTCGCCTGAAGTTGCGCACACAAGCAAAAACCGACCTCAACCAACTTGAAATGCGGAACCAATGTAAGGTAGTTAAGGACCGGACAATTTAGGGAGGCATGTTGGTTTAGTTCAAGTTTCATTCCGGACTGTACCATCACTTAAGTAAGTAAGTAAGATCTTCCGACGAAATGTAACGCACATGATAGCGCATCGGCAAAATGCATTTAGTCAACAATTTTCGACAGCTATGCGTTGAATTTCATAAGAAGTTGTTTGACGAAGAATTGCTGCGGAATCAATCGAACACGTTTGTATGCTCTTTTTTCGCAACCAATACTTCAAAAGCAAATTAAGTTGCGATTGGAACTGATATTCGTTTTCGGAAATGTTTCCAAACGGATACCTCGATAGCGGTGATTTGTTGAAGTGTATCACCTCACATGTTCTACTGTACCACTTAAAAAAAATTAAATTTTTAAATAAAAAATTTAAATTCTTAAATAACAAGTCATGTCATTACTACCAATCCAACGAAGTGTGTTTTATTTAAACTGTTTCAATTTTTTTGATTTGTCTGTTACGTTTTATGAAAAATGTGGAAAATCAGTTTTTGAATAAACAAAACATTTATATGTATTAGATATTGGACGAATATTTGTTGTTTTATGTGTTGCGTTATTTGTAAATAAGTGCAATGATTAAATTGCTGTAACAAAATATGAAAAAAATGTATTACATGTGTTAATAGTGACTTAAAACGCAACGTACCCTAAAAGAAACACTTCGTCCGTAGTACAATTGTGATGCGATGATTGAAGAAATATATTCTTCACGTATAGACCTAAAGTTTCTGAAATATTAAATGAATTGGAAGCCTTAAACGATAATGAGTTGAATGGCGTTGACATTTACACGATTCCACCGTTAGATGGAGCCGATACTGATCAAGATACCGATGAAAGCGATGATAAGCATTGAGGCAAATCTCAATCATCTTGGGCCGAAATGACTATCAACAGAATGTGAAGTAATACATGAAGGTAGTGAATACATGAAGGTAGTCATGCGCTTCTCCTCCGGGTCAAACAGATAGACGAATTCGAGTTCTATTTGTTGGCGAAAAATAAAATAATGTAAAATAATTCCACCAAGTGCTGAGGCTCAGTCATGCAAAACTCCTACTGAATTTTTTGAATTATTTTTCTCCGAGGATATTTTAAGAAATTTTTGGAGCAACTTGTGTAGACTCCAAAACAGTATAAGTTTACAAGTAACATTAGATGAGATCAAAATGATTTTAGGAGGTATGCTCATGTCTGGATATGCCAAGTATCCCAATAAAAGATTGTATTGGTCAAACAAACTTGACTATCCTAAACTGCTCTGTAATAGCATGAGGATGAAGAGGTTTGAACAAACATTAAAAGACTTCCAACCTTCAAATCGATGATATAGATCGCCTATACAAAATGAGACCTCTTATCCCTCACCTTAATAAATCATATCCACGTGCCGCAAATCAATGAAAATTTGTCTATCGATGAGAGTATGGGTGAGTTCATAATTGCAAACAATGTTGCCCGAACCATGCAACAAATATTCATTGAACGCATTTATGAACGCAAACGGAGCTGCATGAATGCGGTCATCATGCTTTGACAAAGGTGACTTCATAAATTCATATAAAAATAAAATCATAAATGACAGTCCAGGTACAGGTACGTCCAGGTCAACATTTTACCTACCTTTTCCGTTAATTCCATACTTAATTTTAAAGTTTAAAAATTATTTCTATTAGGTTGTGGAGAGTAAACTATCAGTCTGCCTAAACCGGGTTTGACGATAGCACTATACCTAACCACTTGGAAGCTTGCCAACAACTGTTCCTTTAGTGAAATCAGAAATTTGTTTAATATTGCTAAAGGAGCAGCTTTCAAATGTATGGAAATTTCCAAATTACTTTTCAAGTTTAGAAAAAGACAAAAACTAATGAGTAAAAACAAATAATTGACAAATTCGCAAGCGCATAAGAAATAATCCGTTGCCAAAGGTTCACGGATGTGTACATGGACAGGAACACAAATCCCTTTAATAGCAAAAATATACCCTATAAGGTACTACAATCATAAGGGTACATTTTCGATTAACATGCAGGTGGTTGCCCTACATTTTATACTATATATCATACAAATTTTATTCCTATTAACCCTTTGTTGACCGACGGTACTTGTAAGTACCACAATGTTTAACTTCAAGTAAAAACTCTGTATGACTAAAATACGGTATTCACGCCCAACGAGACTTTTTAGTACCATTTAATCTCCATGTATTTTGTGGGTCTACAAGTATTTGTTTAGTTTTAGCTACCGTTACAACGGTTTTTTTTTCAAAGCTTACTGCACTTTGAAGAGAATAATTTCATTGAATTTTGATTTTTGTAGAATAAAGTAGCCATTGCAAATTTCGTCATTTTATGAAGTATTTTTTTTTTTTTTTTTTTTTTATAATTTACACGTACTCAAGGGGTTATGAATACCCTTTATATGTTACCACAGTACGAGCGTTAGAGAAGGAGAAGAAAGAGAGTGATAATTGATTTGCATGTTGAACTTTGGAAGAAACAAGAAATCAATTGAAGTTATAGGGATTTTTCATATATTTTCACAAAAAAACTAAAGTGGACTGGTAAGTACCGTCGGGCTGTGCGACAATTGTATTTTTTTGTTCGAGTGTTAGAATAGTGATTTTTTTCTTCGTTCTATTTTCATGTAATAAAGTGCATTATGTCAGCTGTTCGGAACGTTCTATTGAAGGAAGATGAGATTTTAGCTCTGATCGAGGAATTACCATTGGACAATAATGAAGATACAGACCTTGAATCCGAAGATGAATTGGATCTTATAACAATTCGTTCAAGAATAAAAGCTGCACCCCAAATGAATGAAGAACCAGATGAAGCTGTACTTCAAGAAGAGCTTGAAGAGTTGTTGAGAGATGGCATGGAAATTTCGGATAATCGTCCAAGATGCAGTCATTCGAAGAAAAAAATACCCGACGAGGAACCAAATCGCCAATGGAAAGCTAGCGATTGTCCATCAGAAATTCCTGAATATGTATTGCCTGAGGGTCCTGTTGAAGGTTTGCTTGAAAGCTGCGTTAGTCAAACAGATTTTTTCGTCTCATTTGTTGAAGGTGTGCTAGATAAAATTGTTTATCAATCTAATCTCTATGCGGTTCAAAAAAGTAAGGTATTGGACTTGAAGAAGGGTGAGCTACTAGCTTTTATAGGAATAAACTTTCTTATGGGATATCATAAACTACCCAGCTGGAGGCAATTTTGGAGTGAAAGTGAGCATTTGGGAGTTTCGTTGGTGGGTAAAACGATGAGCCGTAATAGATTTGATGCTATTTTGAGCAGCTTACACATAAATGACAACAGCCTTATTCCAAAAGATAACAAAGATCGACTATTCAAACTTCGGCCAATGATCGATTCTTTGAATGATAAATTTAGCACTTCCTACCATGGAACAAGACAGCTTTCTGTTGATGAGTCAATGATACTTTTCAAGGGTAGAAACTCCATGAAGCAATACAATCCCATGAAACCTATAAAGAGAGGGTACAAATTATGGTGCTTAGCAGATCAACATGGCTACATCAAGACATTTTCGATTTACCAAGGAAAGGACGAGCAGCTGGAAAATAAGTATGAAAATTACGGTCTCGGTGAAAGAGTAGTCTTATCAATGACAGAAAAGGAGTGGGGAAAGCAAAGAATTATTTTCTTCGATAATTATTTTACTTCAGTAAGACTGCTAGAGAAGCTAAGAACCGAAAAAACTCTAGCTTGTGGTACGATTCGAGCAAACAGAAAAGGCAACCCGAAAAATTTGAAAAACGATAAAAAAATGGAAAGAGGAGATTTTGATTATCGATCTTCAAAAGATGGGATCAGTTTTTATAAATGGAAAGATACGAGAATAGTACTGTTGGCCTCAAATTACCATGGCAACAAGCTTTCAACTGTTACCAGAAGGGATAAATCGGGAGTGCAACACGAAGTAAGTTATCCAAAAGTTGTTAAAGATTATAACACATACATGGGAGGAGTGGACCATGCTGATCAACTTCGGTCCGCATATGGATTAGACCGCAGATCAAAGAAGTGGTGGCATCGTATTTTTTGGGGAATGCTCGAAATATGTTTCGTAAACTCGTTCATCGTCTACTGTCAAATGAATGAAAAAGTATCCCTTCTGGAGTACAAAAGATGTGTAACCCTTGGACTTATGTCACAAAAGGACTTACCTGTTGACAGACGTGGTCTAAAAAGGAAATCATTGAATGACGCTTCTCCACAGTGCAGTAAAAAACGAAGGGGTAAAGAAGAATCTGTTTCGAAGGACGTACGACTGGGTAATCTTGGTGTTCATTGGCCAAAGTTTGTTGAAGCACGGGGAAAGTGTGAGCTTTGTAGTATCAACAAAATACAGTCAAAGCCGTTTTCGAAATGCAGCCATTGCAATGTATATCTTTGCTGCAATGACAAAAAAACTGTTTTTCCTTGTACCACGGAATACATTTTCAATAACAAAAATGAATGTACTCATTAAAATGTTGATCCTTTTTTGAAAAATTCCATTTACATTATTATTAGTATCATATTCAAATAAAAAAGAAAATTTATAAAATTTAGTTCAAAGATTTGTTTTGCAACCCATAGCCCAACGGTACTTTTGAGTACCACTTTCACTTTTAGTCCTTAGAGGTCCTTTCAAAAAACAAAAATGAGTTATCCTTTTTAAAACAGCCTAAAATTAAATATTATCAAAAAAAAAAATAAAAAAATTTAAGTTTTCCATAGCTTGGTCAACAAAGGGTTAAATTCTTTGCTATTTTGAAATTTGCGGACCATTTCACACTTGCTATACGGAAATAAGAGAGAAAAAGTCTTTAGATATAAATTCGGCTTTAATTGCAATCCGAAAGGATACAAGCAATTTCGTATCATCATCCGACCAGATTATTTGCTCTTGTACATTCCTATATAATAAGAAAAAAAAAATCTGCGTGGAAAATTAAATAATTTGCAAAAATGTAACTCATAACGTTTCTCCTGCCATTTCTCTGCAGCTCGGCAACAAAACAAAAACACATTCACAGTTGAAATTTTCTTTTATGAACAGAGGTACTGCCAAGCTCCTGCGATGATAATGCAGTACTTTAACAATAATGAACGCGAAATTAGCAGGCATGCAGCATTTAAACATTTATGAACTTGGGGTATGATTCCGAATTATTGCAAGCATTATGTCAAGCAATATATTCGCAGGAAACCAATCCGATTTGGTTTTAAAAAATGGGGAGTTAAATTTATCAACCGTTTTCAATAAGAGCGCTACAAAAGTTTTTTTTTTAAATATAACAAAAACGGTTTAGGATATCAATGAAATTCTTTATTCCTGTGAAAGTACGTTCGATACAATTATGTATTGAACTCGATTTCTTTTGCATGGCCACCACGGGCACGCTTGCAGAAGTTTGCAGAACCCAATTTTCGACGGTTTTCATGCATAAATCGGCCGATACTGCTGCAATTTCATGTTCGATATTCGTACGAAGCTCATCAATCGTCGCTGGCTTGTTGGCATAGACCATCGACTTGACGTAGCCCCACAGGAAATAGTCTAACGGCGTCAAATCGCACGACCGAGGCGGCCAAGCGACTGGACCATTTCGTGAGATAACACGTTCTCCAAACTTCGTTTCCAATAAATTGATTGTGGCATTCGCTATGTGGATTTTGGCTCCGTCCTGTTGGAACCACATGTCCTCTAAGTCCATATCATCCAATTGGAGCCAAAAATATACGGTTATCATTGAACGGTAGCGATTCCCATTCACAGTAACGTGCCGGTCTTGATCATCACGGAAGAAGTACGCCCAATGACGCCGCCGGCCCATAAACCACACCAAACCGTAATTTTTTCGGGATGATTGACGAAGCCATTCACAGTCACTGCTCACTGAAATGTGAAAAGGGCTTCACCCCAAAGACTGCTTTAAAAATTATCATACGCGTATTGAACCTGTCCCATATATGGGACGGTTCATAACTCCAAAACTAGAATTTTTTTTGAACAAAATGTTTTTTAATCGAATTATTAGCATAATTTGTGGTAATAATTGGTGTAAATTATTTAAGGAAATTTGTCAGGAAACTTTGTCCACTAACCGGTTAAAATACCCAAGTAACGCTGTGGTTTTTGAAAATATTTTCAATAGTCTGACCTGAAAGCCTTGTTAGCCTTCACCAAGCCGAATGGTTAAGCTGCTCTTCCATCACATAGATACAACGCCAACGCGAGCACAACTCATTAACTCAAGCTGTAGATTTGAAGTATCATTCGTCAAAAATTGAGTCTTATGCCAGAAACCATACTTCAACAGAATATTCAAATTAAATTTAAAATAAATGCAGGTGAAAAAATTTACTAATTAACATTTCAGATTCCGATTTTAATTTGCTTATGAACCGTAATTTATCTGATTGTTCTCCCTTTTCGTTCTTGTTCACGCTACCCTACCCACCAAATATGTAGAAGTGCGCAAGAAGTGATTCTGATGAATTGGTGTACGTTTGGCTGTTGACATTTATCATTGCCCTTGCGCTCTCCCCAATAAAAGAACAAAAAATGTTCGCATGTTTTTTTGTTCGCTTTTCGAAAATCATATCAATGTGCGATTTCTGATGATATTTCTGGCCCAGTCGACCGGTCGGAAAGTCGAGTGCAATTAAGTGTGAATAGTGGCAATAAACATAAAATTGATGGAGAGCCGACGGCGGCCTTCACATTGTAGTACGGGCCGTTATCAGGTCATTTCGTAATGATTAATGGCTGAGTGGTCGGATGTGATTGCGTCGAAAAGAGCGTCGGAATTCGCAGGCAAAAACTTTTTTTTTTTTTTAATTTTGTTCGCAGTGTAATAAATATATACGATTTAAATGACGACGCAATTTCAATTAGCAGGATAATTTTTATTCGGTTAATTATTTAAAAATTACCTTTTTGTTGTTCAACAGAGCAGCGGTGAAAATAAGGTGTATTCAGAGTGCCCACTCGATGCACCAGGAAGCGGATTAATTGTGCATGACACAGACAGCTGTAAAACATGATAGCTGGGGTGGCATGGATATTTGTTCTGAATCACTGTTTGTGGTAAATATTAAATCATTGATTGTTTTTATTATGTCTGGATATCAGTTTATTTAAAATATTTAATTAAAAATAATCAGTTTAACAGAACTGGATGTAGGCTTTTGGGCAGTTATATACCCCATCCTTGGACGCTTGACTTTAAGCTACTTTGATACAGTAATTTACGCATCAGCGTGTATTAAAAATTAAAGATGCGCCACGACTCGGACAAACTTTCCCGTGTTTGTTTGTAGTAGAGTAGTTTTTGGTAAAGAGTTTGAAAAACTCTGCTTTTGCTAAAAACGATTTTAGCTATTTGAAGAATTTTATGAATTCAAGTGCATCACTGAAAGTGTAATTTTATAAAATTAAAAAAAACATCTAATCAGAATTTAAATCAGGAATCCCCCGTGCCAAACAGCTGTTTCTATGGGCTAAGAAAGCAAAGAAAGCAAGTCAGTAGTAAGACCCTTACTGGAACTAGCTACTTGCCTAAATTCTTTTTTCGTATCGAATGTGCCGGTGAGGTTGTTTCCTACCGTGGAGCAGCTAGAATTCTACATCGTCATCCTACACAAACGGACGAGTTTGGGCGGTATACCAAAACTAGACATGGCTCTGTATTGTTCGTCTCTATGAATGCTGCCGTATGCAGCTTTGAAATCGATGAATAGGTGGTGGGTATCGATTTGGACGTCTTGGGTTTTTTCCAGGATCTGCCGAAGTGTGAAAATTTGATCGGTTGTGGACTTTCCTGGCCTAAAATAACACTGACAAGGGCCGATAAGGTAGTTGGTAAACGGTTTCAGGCGTTCACATATTACGGCAGATAGGAACTAGTAGGAGATGTTGAGGAGACTTATGCCTCTGTAGTTTGCACAGTTTAGAGGGTCTTCTTTGGTGGATCAGGCAAACGATACTGAGGTTTCAAAGTCGAGGATATTGTGGGTGATGTTGGGTCAACTTTTTTGTGGATCGTTTGTGGATATTATTTACCAAGTCATCTCCGACGGCTTTATAAAACTCAGCGGGAAGGCCGTCACATCCGTTAGCTTTATTAAGCTTGAGTTTAGATATTGCAACCCACACTTCATTCAGGTCGGGTGGTGCCAGTTTTCGCTGTTGTTACCAATATTGTTGTTCGTCATCGCCGTTTTAAAGTCTGCAGAAGTGGTTCTTCCATATCATCAGCATCGACTGTGTCTCAACTACGATAATTCCTTGTTCATTTCGACAGGATTCTGTTCGAGCCTTGTATCTTTCGCTTTGAAGTTTTACACTTTGGTAAAACTTGCGAACATCGTTCCTGGAGTGGCACGTCTCTATATCCTTGTTCGCGCGCTTTTCTTGCTAATTTTTCTTTGTTATGCCTCTGTAGTTGGGTCAGTTTAGAGGGTCTCATTTTTTGTGGATCGGGCAAACAATGCTGAGCTTAGCCTTTGAGTTGGTGGATGTTATTTACCAAGTCATCTCCGCCGGCTTTATAAAGCTAATCTGGGAGGCCGTCATTTCCGGAAGCCTTATTAGGCTTGAGTTTTGATTATGCTATACTCACATCACTCAGGTTGGGTGGTTTGCAGTTTTCGCTGTCGTTGCCAATATTGAATAGTTCGTTCTGTCTGACAGCGGAATGTTGTTCGTCATCGCAGATTAACAGTCTGCAGAAGTGGTTCTTTCATATCATCAGCATCGACTACGACGATATTTCCTTGTTCATATCGACGCGATTATGTTCGAGCCTTGTATCCTTGGCTTCGACTTTTTTTACTTTGGTAAAACCGCGAACATTGTTCCTGGAGTGGCACCTCTCGATATCCTCGATCACGTGCTTTTCTTCTTTCTGAAAAGCCGGTGTTCTTACCTTCTATTTTGCCTATAGAGGTCAATAGCAGCTCTCGGCTTTACCTGCAGCTTAGCCTTGTAGGCCTCGTTCTTGTCTGCGAGCATCTGTCGGCAGTTCTCATCAAACCAGGGGTTTCTTGCTGGTGGGCGCGAGAAACCTAGCCCACCAGTAGCGGCTGATCAAATGGCCTTTTGGCATTGTTGCCATTGATCTGCGATTTTCGATGCTGGTGGTATCTGAATCAACTGAACAAAGTCCAAATCAAGAGTTAATACTCGTTGCGCGAAGATCTAAACGGCCTCTTGCGATTGCAGTATTTCGCCATTAATTGGTTTCACAGCATTTCTGGATTTTGTCGTGGTGGATATGTGAATGCAGGCCTTGTCTGTAACAAGTTAGTCGTCCGAGTCGATGTTAGCCTCTCGGAATGTTTGGTTATCCAAAATACTGGATACGGGCCTCTAGTCTATCGCAATATTGACCGTTCGTCGATATGGAGACCGCCATGTCCCCTTTTGTATACCGAGGTGATGAAACCGTGAGCTGGCTATAGTGGTATTTCGTTTAGTAGCGAAGTCAATTAGTCTAAGTAAGTTATCAGACAACACTTGTAGGCTTGTTTTCCGAAAATACTGCTAAAGATGTATTCTTTTCCTAACTTTGCCTTAAAACCTCCCCGTACGATTTTACATCGTACTTCGGTAGTCGCTCATAGCTTTTCTCAAGGAGCTCGTAGAAGCATTCCTTAGCTATATCAACTTTTTCCTTTTGTTAGGGTCGTGAGCGCATATATGGCTTATGCTGGCGAATTTGGCCATGAAAACTTTTTCGGAAACTTCATGCTTAGTCTCGCAATTATAGCCAATCCGCAACCGAATAGTCGTTGTTTCTGCTCACTATAACAGGTTCGGTAGTTGATGTAACAGTTTTTCATCCTCTTCTTTCACCAGCATATCCCGTTTCCTGAATTGCAGTAATAGTTGCTTTGTAATAGCTTATGGCATGGCTTATGGCTTGCACCTCTCTTCCTTAATGTTCTCACATTCCAAGTGCAGATACGAACGTCGTTGTCCTTTTTTCGTTTAGCTGTCTGGCTATTTGTGCAAATCCTGCTGAAAGCGATACGTCCTCGGCGCAGTCCTGGTAAAAAGAAACTCAATCGGCATTTTTCCATTAAAATAACAGTTAATGTTGCACCGTTTTCTTCAAAGAATTGTTTCACAACATTGTAGCTGCACACCAGACAGTGCCTTGCGGGTGCAGTTCCATCTCATGGCGCAATTTGGATTGCCTACATTCCCGTTCAGATCAATATGAACTTCATCACACGTAAACAAGCACTTTGTCAAGTAATTGTCTTGTTCGGATATTTTAATAATTTTTTAGCATAATTTCAGTCCAACAGGCGAATCCAAAGGGCTTAATTTGTTTTTATTTTTTTATTTTTTTTTCCGCCTGCTCTCTTATTTCGATAAGTCTCGATTCAGAGTGCTTTGATTTGCCTGTACTAAAGAGTCGACAGCCGCGATTGTGTAATGAACCCATATATGGGATTCTTCGTGCGATGGTTTCAGATTCACCAAACACATTTTCCAGACCTAACGCCTTAACTGCCAACTTCCATTCGGATATGTTTCTTGTCAAAGTGCTTGGATTTGCCTGTACTGATGAGTCGAAAACCGCGGTTGTGTACCAAACATGATGATATAGAAATCTCGATGGTACGGTCTTCGTGCGATGAATCGTGCAATGTTCGCCAAACATATTTACCAGCCCTAACGCCTTAACTGCTAACTTCCATTTGGATATTTTTCCGAGTCAAAATGCTTAGATTCGCCAGTACTAACGACTCTACAGCCGCGGTTGTGTACTGAACCCGAACACAGGAATCTCGATGGTATGGTCTTCGTACAATGCTTACAGATTTAGCAACCATATTTACCATCCTTATAATAGTCCATCTTATCGGGAGAGTGCCGAAAAACTCCCTCCTAAATTCAATTTGAACGGAAATGACGGACTCCAAAGCATGGTACTGCTGCACTATCCAAATCCTCGTTTCTCTCTCGCCAGTATTCATATTAATAAATCTAAATACTAACCTACAAAAGAAAAAAAAAACAAGCCGCTTACTTACACAGCAACGAAGTTATTACGTTTTGTTTTTGTAGCACAAACCGTGCGTTCGCGTTCCAACAAATTCAGACCAAATTCGAGTAGTTCTGTCATAGAAATGATGTTACACATAATCTCAGATCAAAATCATATAATCTCAGGCTCAGTAAAATTAATTATAACTGAAATGGGCTTTCATTTAGCACCATCTTCCATCAGCACCAATCCCACCGGACCCAATCAGTCTCCTTTATAATGTGGATTCCAATTAACTAATCAGTCATATGGTACAGGCTTTCGACGATCAAAATCCTAGTGCACTCATCTAACACCCGTTACTCATTTCTCATTGCTCCTTCATGGTTTCATTAAATTATTCCAATTACAAATCAACATATGCCTCAAGGATATACAATATCCATAATTAGAGTCTCTTCACTCCACTTAATCAACGCAACGTCCATTACGTGTTCATTTGAGAAATGAATTTCCATGAAAAGAAAGCGCACCCAAATAATCTCCTTAGAGAACCGTTAGCGATGCCAAGAACCACCGAGGACTACGCCCGAGCACTACAACTCGCATTCCTAATTAGTTTTGAAACTATTATTGTCTGTAACACTTCAAGGATATCATCGGTGCCCAATATTCTTGCGAGAAAGTATGTCACAACGTATGCATGTAGACCTCAGTACTCACTGCAAGATGATGATTTTGGTGACGTTACACATACGCCCAAGTGTTATATATGTTGACACTTTTGTGCCAAGCATATAATATTTAGTGTCGCCAGGCCGACATATATCCTTAAAGCTATGAATGAAAATAATTATTCTGTTTCAAAATGTAGCCTTGAACTCCACGTGTTATACTGCACTATACATGTAGTGTAGGTATTTCACTGCAAATCAAGCAATTAAATCGTTTCTGTAAGAATGCAACCTCACGTGGTAGTAGGTTTTTGGTGCCACCCTGCCTCCCCAGGCTACCCGCCTCATTCGCCAATTCAACTGATTTATTTAGAATTTTTTCTCGTTCGCTGCAGAAACATTTCAAGGATCTCACGGAAACGAACCGCTAGAACAAATTACTTTTTTATTCGGTTTCCCCGTTCGTTTTGGCTTTTTTAATGCCTGCCTCGGTATACTCTTCGTTTCGTCCATTTTTCGTTCATTAAGAATGTTTCGTGGTTTGAGGCTAAAGGCTGGGCTGGCTGGCCTAGAGGGGTTGAGTTCAATTGTCAGATGCACGAGGGCGATGAAATACACGTAGCCCTGTTCTACAACTGCGGGTACAAATGTTAACTTTTGCCATTTTTTTGTGTGTAGTACCATGTCGGGTTAGAGGTTCCACTAGCTGGGGAGCATAAGCGGCAATTAGGTCGGTCTATTAAGTAGCGAGCAAGTTTGAATTTTTTTCTAAAATAAATGAAGGAACTGGCGGTTAAAAAATGAGACTCTGTTTCTTACGGAGAGCACGAACGAGTTAGAGGATGAAATGAGGGCGGTATACCAAGCCAAGAAGTTATGCTTTTCCGTTAATGAAGTTTTACGAACTTTAATTGAGCGCAATAATTCAATCTGCATGATGATGTTTGGCTCCGTGAGCAGTGCGCCATTTGTGCCTTTGTATTGAAGGTGATGGTTGTGGTTTCACATGGAGGAGTGACCTGGTGTTGTTTGTGTTAAAGGATTCTATTCTCTTTTGTATCTTTTGAGTATTCTTTGAAGCTGAATCTTTTGTTCAAAGCAACAGCAGCACTGAGGCGCACACCAAATTCGTGGTAAGGATGGTCGTGAGATTGACGTGGTTGCCTGTGCGGATGATGTTGTTGATTGTGATGAGTACAGCCTGTCAGGATACTAATTAATTATCTCGCACAGGAGAAAATTTCCTTTGAAAACTGGTATACAATAGTTGTGTATCTCGTTTTCTATGTTCGGTACGGTTTTCAGGCGATGAGAGACGACTGAATGTGTCGGAAAATTGGCCAGATGCCTAGTCAGAGTAATAATTTCTGTTAAATTTACAGAGTCTATCTCCTGAATGAGAGCTATGAGGGCCGAGATAATCATGGTAAAGTAGGTACACTTAGTTAAGTGTAGAGGTGATTGTGGTTTTGGTCATCATCATCATTTGGGAATCATTATTTGATTGAGTAGACGCAAACCATAGGATAGTACCCATATCGGTATTGATTTCAAGTTTGCCTTTGATGATTTAAGATCGAATCACATGATATGGCCAGGATTATAATGCAATAGGCATCTAGGTGAATTTAAATAAATTTTAGGTGGTATTAGGTTAGGATAAGAATATGATAAGTTTGTTAGATAAATTTGGGATTCAAGTATCAGAAGGCTGTGATAAATGGCAACGTTATAAACCAATCTCGCATCAGAACTATCAGTATGGTTAGGTGTATCTTAATTTAAATAGATACTGAGAAGCATCACCTTCTGTCCAGTGGCTGTAATTTCGAATTCTATTAAATTTGCCTATTTTATCTGCATTGGTCAAATGGTAAGCAATGCGATTTTACAAAACATTATGTTTTCACCAAGCTGATGCCAAGTACCTTGTCCTTAGATATGGTCTTACTTACTCACTAAAGTTGCGCTACAGTCCGGAATGAACCTGGGCCTCAACCAACATGCCTCACCAACTAGCCAAGTCCTTAGCTAACTGCCTCCAGTTTCGCACTCCAAGTTAGTTGAGGTCGGTTTCTACTTGTGCGCTCCACTTAAGGCGAGGTCTTCCTCTACTGCGTCTGATGTCTGGCTTGAAATCGAAAAACTACCCGAGCCGGAGTATTGGTGCCATTCGTTTTACATGTACAAGCCATCTTAAACGCCAAATGCGGAGTTTTTTAACCAGTGGCATGTCGCTGTAGAGCTCGTATAGTTCTTGGCTCAAACGATACCAAAGATTTGTCGAAGAAACGACAAAAGATTTCTTCATCCGCTTTTGATGCAGTCCTTAGCAGTTCGCGCCAGAACTTTACTACTAAATTGCCTTCTTAGCCCGTAGAAACAGCGGTTGGCAAAAGTCAATCTTCGATTAATTTCTAACGAGATGTTGTTGTCAGAGCTTATGAGTTGGTGGATGTTACTTACCAATTCCTCTCCGTCGGCTTTATTAAGGTCAGTGGGAAGACCATTACTTCCGGCAGCCTTATTAAGCTTGAGTTTAGATATTGCTATCCTCACTTCACTCAGGTCGGTTGGTTGGCAGTTTTCAACATTTATATCAACTTCGACATTTCCTTGTTCATCTCAATAGGATTCTGTTTGAGCCTTGTATCCTAAGTTTTGACCTTTTACACTTTGGTAAAACTTGCGAACATCGCTCCTGGAGTGGTACCTCTCAATATCCTCGATCGCGAGATTTTTCGCTCTTTCTTCTTTTTTCTTAAAAGCCGGTTTTCTTACCTTTTTGTTCGCCTACAGAGCTGAATGGCAGCTCTCATATTCGCCTGCAGCTTACCTTGTAGTCCTCATTCTTGGCTGCTAGCATCTGTCGGAATTTCTCATCGAACCTTGCTGGTGGGTGTAAGAAACCCAACACATTATTTGCGGCTGATCTAATGGCTTGTTGGCATCGTTGCAATTGTTCTTCGACATTCGATGCTGGTGGTATGGTGTTAATCGAGAGGTTAAGGGATACCCGTTGCGCGAAGGTCTTGGCGGTCTCTTGCGATTGCAATCTTTCGAGACTACATTTTTTCACAGTATTTCTGGATTGTTTTGGCGTGGTGGATATCTGCATTCTTACCTTGGCTGCAACAAGGAAGTGGTCCGAGTCGATGCTAGCTCCTCGGAATGTTCGGACATCTAATGTACTGGATGCGTGTCAATTGTCTATCGCAATGTGATCAACTTGGTTGCCCGTCCGTTGATCTAGAGACCGCCATGTCCCCATATGGATATCGAGGTGAGGAAGCCGAGAAATTATCCTAAGTCCATTACCAGACGTGTTGTAGGTTATGTTTCCGACGATACTACTAAAGATGTCTTCTCTTATTACCTTTTCGTTAAAATCTCCCAGCACGATTTTAACATCGTACTTCGGTAGTCGCTCATAGGTTTTGTCAAGGAGCTGTTAGCAGCAATCCTCAGCTATACCAATTTTTTTCCTCCGTCAGGACGTGAACGCATATAAGGCTTATATTGGCGAATTAGGCCTTGATACGAATTATTGCAATGCGTTCGCTAATGTCTTCGAAACAAAAATCTTCTTGCCTAAGTCTGGCACAATTTATTACATACCCCTGCCTGAGACACGGGCCATATCCACTAAGGGATTGAGCACTGCCGCTGGCCCTTCGGTTCATCCGCCACCGTCTCTGTTCAAGGGGCCTGACTTGAAAACCTTAGACAACCTATAGTCCGAATATGTTGAAGCAACTCATCTATGTTCGCCTTGGACAGCAGGCCAGGCATTCATTCCGTGCTATTCTGACAAGTTTGTTATTATTTTTCCTTTTTTTTGTCTTGTTATCAACACTCGCACTTATCGTTTAGCAAGTCGAATCTGGTTGTATGAGACCGATAGCTACCACTTGGAGGTAAGAATAAGTAAATTTGATGTGTAGTCAGAGTTACAATCACTCGGCATTGCCAAGTTAAAGCCAATCGGAGTCTACCGTCGGTATCCGCTAGGGGATTTATTCTATTGAATGACCCATCACCATCTATTTTCATGATGGCTGACAACGTGACCTGTTGCCGGGATATTAAGGAAGAGCTCTTGATATTAATTTTGTCAAGCCCAAAAATTAAGTGGTATCATAGTGAATGAACATATTCACCCCGCTATCATATTATGCTGCTGCATGGACACCCTATCAAGATAAATTGGATATCTAAAGGTCGTCACTTTGAGGCTGATAATGGGTGATCCAAGTAGAGATACTTTTTTCAATAGCCTTTTTTGACAGATCACGTGTGAGTCGTGTCATGCTGTCATGTTATTTTTGCTTAGTATTGTTTGGCATTTCATAATGGAAAGACTTACGCGTGAACAACGTTTACAAATTGTTCAACTTTATTATGAAAATTCACGTTCTGTGAGGAATGTGTTTCGTGCACTTCGCTCAACTTATGGTCAACAAAATCAGCCTACTGAACGTACTATTCGCAACACCATCACCGGCCGGTCGATTGACCACAAAGATCGTGTGTTATCACACCGTTAGAATGTTTTCCTGTGGGGATATATGTAAAGTAAAACGCTTATGCCGACAAACCCGCTTCGATTCAGGCCTTGGAGGAAAACATCACGCGTGTCATTCGCCAGTTACCAGTCGAAATGCTCGAACGAGTGATCGAAAATTGGACTCAACGGATGGACCATCTGCGACGTAGCAACGGCCAACATTTGATAGACATAATCTTCAAAAAATAAATGCCAAAGAATGTTCTTTCAAATGATAATAAACATTCTCCATTAAATTTGAATTTTCTGTGTTTTTTTCTTTAGAAAAGCAGGGAACATCGAAATGGATCACCCTTTAGTTGACCTACTATTTAACACGATACTCAATGTCAGGGTCTGTGATTAAATTGTAATGTGTATTTCAATTTGTTTGACATTGTCTACGATTTTATTTCGAAGTATCTTGCTTAGGAATTAAATGTGCAACAAGTCCAAATGATATTTAGTAAAGTGTCGCGTAGGGAAAAAGCCATATTTGTTGAAATCGGTACACTTTATGTGGCTTATTTTAGGTGCACGAGTGTGAAGCTAATATTTTGTGGGCATCATGAAGAAGCAAAAATAAAACAGCCGAAAATACCATGACATTTTGCCAAAAATGAAGTCTAGTCGTTGAATTCATTAAATTTTATTAAAGCTGGAAATTTAATTCTGGAATCATATACGAATAAGAAAATATGTAAGCGTCAACATTTTCTTTGATATACTGTCTGAAATTTGACAAAAAAAAAAGTCTCCCTCTTAAATATTTTGAAACATTCTTTCCCGACGTTAGGGAACTTCCACAAAATGCTCCAAGACAACATCAAGAAAACATTCCCTTTTTTATTCATAATTGGAATTACTAGAAAAACGCTTTCAGCAATGCGATTTCGACGTGAGTATATAAATCCCCTTTCTTTCATCACGAAAAAATTGTTACAAAAAATTAAGCATTAATGGAGTGATTTTATTTTTACTTAGAGCAGAAGAGCTGTACACACGCCGATGATTCTCATGGCATTATATTCATTTTTAAATTTTTCTAAATATCAAGTTAAATTCTTTGAACTTTTGTTGAAAGGAGTTTTGAATTTAGGTGAAATCATGTCAACTTCCGGACTTACGTTATACTTTTACTTACATCCGTTAAATTTGATATGAAGATTTTCTTATTGCATTCCTTGTTAGAAAGGAAGTAGGAAGAGAGTAGAATTGGCAATACCTTTCGTTTTATTTCTGAATATAACTTATGAAAGTAGAAGAGCGACATTTATATCGTCATTTGTAAAGTTTGAAGACATTACTGCCACCGCGAAATATGATAGGTAGGTGGAAAACTGTAACACCCATATTACAGTGAGCAGAATGTAAGCTTTTTAAAATAAAATTTTCACTAACACAAGAAGTGTAATTTGCACAGGATCAATTCGTCAACTTAAGCCGTATACGCTGTAAAACTCCACTACGGATGGGAATGATAACATAAAAAACTACATGAAGCCTAATTGAAATGCTTAGAAGATGAAGGGCCCGTCCTGAGTCAGGGTCGGGACACAGATTTATCTTCAAGGGAGGTGATGAGGGTATGTCACGCTTGTAGTTGCTCGGCTAAGCTCGTCAAACGGGGTAGCTCACCACATACCACCTGCACGACATTTTTGTTTGTGCCAAAAATATCAAAAAGAAAGGAAACGAAGGAAGGAAGCTACTCTACTTTGACTGCGGACGGACATTTGTGATAGATAATAAGAGAAAGAAAAGAAAGACACTACTCATGACTTGTGTTACAATCAGTGAGGACTAGGAAAACACTTCGCGCAGCTAAACGTTCAAAAAAAGAAGATCCGTGTGAGCCCTATCCGTAGTGAATTGGTTTCAGGTATCTCTGACCAATAAGAGGTTCACTTTGATGAGGAATGCGGACAGAAGCTCGACGCCAGGAACGAGGCTTACAAGGCTAGGCTTCAGGTGAAGACGAGAGCTGCCGTTAAGCTTTTTAGTCCGGGAAGAAGGGAAGAACACCGGTTTTGCAGAAAAATGAAAAAAGAAAAGCGCGCGATCGAGTTTATATAGAGGTGCCACTGCAGGAACGATTTTCGCAAGTTTTACCAAAGTGTTAAACGTCAAGGCCAAAGGTACAAGGCTCGAACAGAATCCTGTCAAGATGAATAAGAAATCATCGTAGTTGAGACACAATCGATGCTGAGGATGTGGAAGAACCACTTGTGCAGACTGTTAAACGGCGATGTCGGAAACCATTCCGCTGTCAGGCAGAACGAACCATTCAATATTGGTAACGACAGCGAAACTGAAGCGAGGATAGCAATATCTAAACTCAAGCTTAATAAGGCTCCCTAAAATGACGGCCTTCTCGCTGCGCTTTATAAAGCCTGTGGAGACATCTACAAAAATAAATAAATAAATAAATAACATCCACCAACTCATAAGCCAAATCTGGTCGGTAGAAAGTATGCCTGAAGAATGAAACCTCAGCATCGCTTGCCCGATCCACATAAAAGGAGACCCTCTAAACTACGTCAACTACAGGATCCTGTCTGCCTTAATATGTGAATACCTGAAACCGTTTAATAACAACCTGATCGGCCGTTATCAGTGTGGATTTAGGCCAGGAAAGTCCACAACCGGTAAAATTTTCACAGTTCGGCAGATCCTGGAAAAAACCCAAGAAGTCCAAATTGATACCCACCACCTATTCATCGATTTCAAATCCGCATAAGACAGCCTCTATAGAGAAGAACTATACAGAGCCATGTCTAGTTTCGGTATACCGCCCGAGCTCGTCCGTTTGTGTAGGGTGACGATGAAGAATTCTCGCTGCTCCATCAGGGTCAGAAACGACCTCACTGAACCAATCGATATCATAAAAGGATTTAGACAAGGCGATGCGCTGACATGTGACTTCTTCAATCTGATTCTTGAGAGGATTGTGCAAAACTCACGAGCCAACACCAGAGGCACAATTTTCCAAAAATCTGTACAACTACTAGCATATGCTGACGATGTTGACATCATTGGTTAGACCCAACGTAATATCATAGCCACATTTGCTAGTATACAGAAGGAAGTGGCAAAAATGGGTTTAGCAGTAAATGAGGGCAAGACGAAGTATATACTGTCATCACGAAAGGACGCACAACATCGACGAGTTAGAAAGAACGTCACCGTTGACAGATTTAACTTTGAGGTAGTACGGTACTTTATCTATCTCAGCTCCGCTATTAACTCTGACAACAACATTCGTCAGAAATTAAACGAAGAATTACTCTTGCCAACCGCTGTTTCTGCGGGCTAAGAAGGCAATTCATTAGAAAAACCCTCACTCGAACTACTTAAGAGATCCTTTATAAGACCCTGATCATCCCAGTCCTGCTCTACGGCGCTGAAGCATGGACCGTCTCAAAAGCGGATGAAGAAATCCTTGGTCGATTCGAGAGGAAAATTCTTCGAAAAATCTTCAATTCCGTTTGCATTGCTGGTTTTGGAGACGAAGATTCAACCAAGATCTATACGAGCTGTATAGCTGGACGGTTGAGATGTCTAGGACATGTTGAACGAATGGAAACGTTTCGCGCCCGAGGATATCCTTGAATCCAGTGTAATACCCCGTGCTCGAAATGAATCCACCATGACATACTTATGGATTTAAAGCACTTAATTTCCGATCGAACGTTCGACCATTCGTCGAAAAATTCACTGGAAATATGTGTTATCCCAGTCACAAACGTTGATGAAGATTTTCATTTTCACGCTGCTGGCGCGATCCAGCCTAATGGATTAAAAATCCGTGCTATGTCCGATAACACTTGCCTTTTGGTCATATACGAGCCAATCGTTGGTAAGAAGTCGTAAATTTAAAATAGTCCAAGTCGTTGTCCCATAAGAGACCCAGTGTTTTTATGCCGTTTTCGCCGATAGGAAGCTCCATGGCGTTTCTTGGCTTTCGATCAATCGTTACTAAGAACAAAAATGAATTCGATGACCATTTTCTTAAATTCATTTCCGCTTTTTGAAGAACTAAGCATACATCATTTTAACGCTTTCTGCATCATCGATGTTATGAAAACCGCACGTGTAATCACCAACGTAAAAGTCGGTAATAATGCTATCAGACGCTCGCGGATATTGTGTTCAATTGCCAATACCGATTTGCTTTAGTACGCGTGTTGCTAAAAACGATGCCGCAGCTGTACCGCATGTTATCGTGTTCAGTCGATAATCAAGAGGCTTTTGACTAGGGTCACTTCTCCAGACTATTCATTTGTAGTCCAAGTCATTCGAATTCACCATAACACAACGATACATTTTACCAATATCCGCCACCAATAACGCCTTGTAAACCACCCAATGATTGGCACGTTAGTAAAACATGCGTGTTTATGTCAGTGTAAATATAAAATAAAACATTCCAATAACTTTAAATCAATTCATTTACCTTTCTTAGGGTATTTTTTAATAAAAAACATAAACAAAACATAAAATTTCTTTAAAAACATAAACAAAAAGGCAGTAAACTAAAGCAAAGTCCATTTTCACCAATTATTGGCACTATTTGCCATTCATTGGCCTTCCTCAGTCCTATTATTGGCACATATATCTTATGGTATATATTTCAGTCTTTTTTTAATTTTCAATTCAATTAGCACGTCTAATCGTCTGAATCACTAGAAATGAGATCTTTTAGGATCTCTAAATCATTTTTATAGCAGATCTTACGAACCGAATCTTTTCCTTTGCTGGTACATGGCATAGGATCGTCTTCTTCTGCACTTTTTGAGTCTTCCTCATAAGTTGGTACTGGGGGATGTATAACTATATCAGATATAATATTAATTTTAGAATTGTTCTTCCTTTTAGGTTTCTTTTTCTTCAACTCTTTGTTGGCTTCACGAATCCTTTTTCTTTCGTGTTTTTCAGCTTCTAATCGTTCCTTGTCTTCCTTTTTCTTTGTATGTATATCTTGCCAAGCTTTTGAAGTTAAAACGAAGGGAACATTTGAATTCGCGTTCCTTTTTCCCTTCTTTTCGGGTGTTCTCGTCCATATCAAACACTGGGAAATAGGTTCTAAAATAACTTCTTCTGAATGTGAAAACTCGCTCTGAAAAATGATAGGCATTGTTTCTATATCAAAAGGCGATTGGATAATAGTTTCGTTGATGCATTAACAGCTTCATTTCCTGTTGGTATTGTTTCTACATCTCAACAGACGTTATCGTATGAATTATTGTTATTTACCGTTAAGTCTGTGTTTTCTATGCTCGATTTCGTAGACATATATTTCCAAAGCTTTCGTAAGCTCTTGAGCTCACTGCTATCATCAGGTTCTTCATTTTGTTTAACTTTTTGCATTAGATCCGCTATTAACAATTTTTCAAAAGTCTCATTATCCATTTTACCGTTTTGACATATTGTGTCTTGGTCACTTCTTTCCTCATTCATACATTTTCCTAAGCACTTGGAATAGTCTATTCTGTCACTATCCCAGGGATATAAGCCGGATGCTACAAAACCATTTGAGATTGCAGTTGTTTTTAAGGAATCGACTGCTTCCTTAAGAACAGAGGCGAAATTAAATTTTGTCAGAGCCTCGTTTGGACTATTTTGTCTCCGACGCAATACAGCCTTCCTCCATTCATTTTTGAGTGGCTTGAAGGCGGATACATCCGCTGGTTGAATAATTCTGGTGGCATTTGGGTACAAAGCTACTAATATTATCTGCAACTGGTTACATAAAACGCTAATTTCAAAAGTCAAATGGCTTTGGTGACCATCAACAAACAATATTACAGGAAACAGCACGTTTTGTTTTTTTTTAAATGAGGATACAATATATTACCGATGTATTACCCCAGTCTTTTGGAACAGATGATAGAATTTCCACTGGCAGTCTTTTATATGGATAAATTATCATTGGAGGAGTACATTCACCGGCCGCAGAAAATGTAAACATAACTGTTATTGCAGTTTTGGCCTGCGCGTGGTCAGTTTCATAAAAATTTTTGTTTCCCTTTCCGGTAAGAACCTTTTCGTTTTTGGGGCATAACTGAAAATTGGTTTCATCACCGTTAAAAATCCTTTTTGGATCTTGCAGTATATCAAAATACCCTTCATCTTTAAGGTAAATTTCTATTTTTTCAAACAAACTTTTAATGTTGTCCTTAGACACATTAGCACTTGCGTTTGTAACAGGTTCGGACACTCGAAGTGCTACATCTGGATGTCTTTTGATGAACGACGAGTACCATTTTTCCCCGGGGAAATTATCCTTAAACGGGTTTGGTCTCTTGTTTTTGATTAAGAACTGTTGGACGCTAATCTTTAAGCCAAATTTTCTTTGTGGAAACCCTTTTCTGCCACATTCTTTGATCCATTTTACTAGTATTTGTTCTTCTTCGTCGGTTAGAATTGTATTAGGACCTGGTCTAGCCTTTAAGAACTTTTCGCTCAACCTAAATTGTAGCGTCGATCTTGGAATACCAAATTTTGTAGACGCTGTTTTTTTGGGCATACCTGTTTTAATTGCTTGTAATGCAGTTTGAATTAAGCTTTCATCATAATTCTTTTAATATATTTGCATTTTCCGAACACTGGGCATCTAAAGATAATTTAAAGAAATAATTTATTAAAAAATAGGACAAAAAGGACAGGAAAATAGTCTCTTAATTCTCAATTTTCCAATGATGGGCAGTGTAATTTGTGCCAGTAATCGGCTCAACCCAATGAGCCGATTACCCATAACCGGGTAATCGGCACTACTACCAATGATGGGCACAGTGCCAACATTTGGAAATTTGTTGATTATATTTCCCATTATTGGCACCATTAATAACGTTATAAATAACATATTTTAATAAGTTTTAAACAAAAATACCTTAAATTGAGTCTTTTAATTACAGGAAAACTTCTAGAAACAGGCAAATTTTTGAACTCTGAGAAGAAAAACAGACACTTCTTTTTCACTGCTACCCTTATCAAATCGTTAACGCTTATGCAAAAAAGGCGGGAAAGATTTTTGACAGTTTGTTAAATGTATTTAAGTTAGTACTGCCAACGTAACGAAATACAAAGGTGCTGCCAGATTTACGAAATATGTTCAAGGAAAAGTAGTTTTAGCGAATTTGAGTAAAAAATCTTTAAAAAAATATGCCTAACATTGTTTTAAAGTTCATATGCCAATCATTGGAGGGGTGCCAACAATAGGCTATTTTACCCTAGTTCATTATTTTCACGCAAACGTTTTAGTAATACATCGAGATCACAAGACGAGTGAAATCCGTTTATGTCGCGCGGTTGATTAACTGAAATGTTACCGGCTACTAACTACCCAAAAATTGTATTTTTGGCTACTGGCGAACCAGTAGCCAGACGAAAAATACGTCTGCGTCTAACAGAATGTCTATTTTATTTGGACTGCGGAAATCCTGGGTCTGCTAGTTGCAATTTCTTAAAGAATGATGTGGATTCCTTCAAAATATCTACACTTGGGAGGTCACTTGTTAGAGATGAAAGAGATTATTCCACCACCGATGAGGATACGACTAAATTAACAACTCATCTTGTGCATTGAAAATTCACTTGTTCTCCAATGCCGGCAATGGGAATTCAAGCATGCGATCTTTTAAGATTTAGTCGCTGTACACACTATTCCGCTATTAAAGTTGACTGTGATCCCAAATCTAGCAGTGCTCGACACTGATGCAGCTGATTACAAAAGACTCTTACCAAAAAAATTGCCGTTGATAAGTTAGTCAAAGTACTTGTCGACGAGCTTGGTTGAGCAGTAACGTTAGGTTGACATGACCCACATGTCTTGCATGAAGAGAAATTACACTCTGTCAGCAAGTGTTTAGCGCGAAGACATATTATCATACAAATTTGATTTGTTTTTATAAAATTTAAACGAGATGGCACTTTAAGACCTTTAAACTAACTCCATTGTGAGCGTCTTTCATTGCACTCAAAGCACAATAATTGTGAAACAGAATTTAAAACGCGCTTGACTTTCACGTCTTTCGACGCTGATTTGTATGAATGCTGATTATTACGGATTGAATTTGTCAAATCTAATGTTTCAAGTTCATTATTACGGTCTTTGAGAAAACTAATGAAGTCGTATCGTCGTATCGTCGTATGCATGGCAAAACCACACAACTGACTTTTTTTTTCGAAAAAACACTTTTTGATACCAGCGTAATCTACATGTAAAACCTTACAATTGCAGTAGCCATTTCAGTGGTGGCATCTATTTTTAAGTAGTTTAATCAACTTTGAAATACCGCACAACTGCAGTCATACACTTTTTTGATTCGAAATATAACACATCTACATTTTCCCGCCAAAATGACTTGTCATAGTTTTCATTGCTAACTTTGTTTGTGCTTTGCTCATTTAAATATTATAACTTGTGTTTGTGTCATACGCATACCATACTTGTTGAATTTCGAATTTAAAGT
Source organism: Rhingia rostrata (assembly GCA_949824845.1). Taxonomy (NCBI): domain Eukaryota; kingdom Metazoa; phylum Arthropoda; class Insecta; order Diptera; family Syrphidae; genus Rhingia; species Rhingia rostrata. The sequence goes on along the minus strand of OX463756.1, from coordinate 120,368,622 downwards.
AGCAAAATGGAAATGAATGATCTCTCATCGGAGGAGCTGGATATTGAATATATTCTGCTTGAGTTGGCTAATCAGGGAATTAAAACAGAGAGTATCAATAATCGACAAAATAAAATAAATAAAACGAGTAGTAATTCTGATACAGCAAATGTTCTAGTAACTGATTTAGATAAAAAATCTAACGAAAGAATTGAAGATTTTGATCAAGAAAGTTTACATTTGAGCAATTATGTCCCACCAGCCTCCGTTATAGAATTAGATATTGCAATGTCTAACGTTTCTGAAGAATCAGACAAAATGGTTTGTTTCAGTGTTTTTGGTATTTTTGCTTCAAATGTATACCATCTCTATTCTCAATTTTAAGGAAGATGACGTTTCAGAAAATACCGCCGATATGTTTGGAGAATCAACTTGTCAAGAAGTTCGAGAAATCGGAAAGAAAAGGGAAAAAGCCAAAATATTGAGGGAAAAAGGTGAATCTTGTATTGGTTATCGAAAGCCGAATGGATCCACAAAAAATTTTCAAGATTCAATTTAAGTTGCGCGAAAACTTGGCCCACCTTGCCAAGCAACTGCTTGCAAAAAATCAAAGGTACGCAACTGTTCAACATTTTCTAAAGCTGTTAGGCAATGTATTTTTGAAAAGTTTTGGCAACATATGACCTGGGATCAACGAAAAATTTATGTTACGAATTTAATTAAACAAACAGAGCCGAAAAGAAGGACAACAGAAGATATTGTTAATGTGAGATCAAAAACTCTCCAATATCATTTGAAATCAGGGGATGAAGCTTTCCAAGTCTGTAAAATCATGTTCCTTAATACTTTGGGAATCAAAAATGATACAGTTCGGTATTGGATGGATAAACAGGAATTTGGAATTGTAGAGATAACTGAATTCTCCAAAGTCGTGGACAAACTATTGAGAGCGCAAAAAGAGTATCTTTCCAATTTTTTTAAATCGCTTCCGGCTGTGCCTTCACATTATTGTCGAAAATCATCATCTAAGCAATACTTACAACCTCCAATTACTTCGATAAGCGAAGTTTTTAAGTTATACAAACAAAAATGCCAGGCTGAGAATCAAAAAGAACTCTCAAAAAGATATTTCTATCAACAATTTAATAAGCAGAATATAGGTATCTTTAGCCCTAAAAAGGATCAGTGTGATCATTGCATCGCACATAAGGAAGGAAATATGCTAGATGATGAGTTTCAGGTCCATACAGAAAATATGAAAAAGTCTCGAATATCAAAGGACCTTGACAAAAAACTGGCTTTGGAAGGGAAAATAAACTTATTTTGTATGGATCTACAGGCAGTAAAATTGTGCCCAGCCATAAAAGCAAGTTCGTTGTATTTTAAAACGAAACTGATGGTACATAACTACACAATTTATAACATGTCTTCAAGAGATGTGAAGTGCTATTGGTTTGATGAAACCGACGCAGATCTGTCATCTTCAACATTTGCTAGCTTGCTGGTTAAGTTCTTGACAGAAGTATTAGATAAATCAAAGCTTCCAATTATTTTGTACTCTGGCGGTTGTACATATCAAAACAGAAATGTTGTGCTATCTAATGCCTTACTCCGATTAGCAATGAAATATGATACGCAGATTGAACAAAAGTTTCTAACAAAAGACACACCCAAATGAAATGTGACAGTGTCCACAGCGTAATTGAGAACAAGGTGTACAACAAAGATATATTTCTACCATCACAATATGTCACCCTTACAAGGGAAGCGAGATCAAATCCATTCCCTTACGAAGCTGAAAGCATTGACTTCAATCAAATATTAAATTATGCTGAAAAGTCAAATTTTATTTACAAAACCATAAGACCTGACAGTCTTGCCGGCGATGAGGTGGTTACGAATTAAAAAGTCATTAAATACGACCCATCAGGCAAAATTTATTATAAGACTAATTACGAAAATGACTTCGAAGAGCTTCCTCAAAGAAGAGATACAAATGCTTTGAAATATACTATAAAAATTCAGCTATCAAAATATAAACATTTGCAGGAACCGGTAATTCCCAAAGCACAACTTTTATGACACTTTGACACACTTTCCAAAATAAAAACAACATTTTTATTTATCTATTTGTTAATATTTATAGGGATAGGCCTTATAAAGTGCAATTTGAAATTATTTGGACTTAAAATGAAAACAGCTATTATCTGTTAAATTTTTTTTTTATTTTGTACCTAATAGTTTTAGTTTAATAATCTTTAATATAGGATTAGAAAAACTTCCTTTCCTGAAGTACTAAAAATATAAATACCTACATATTACAATACCTACATCTATTTTTAACTTTTTTTTATTAAATGTAAATCCATGTGAAATACCTGGTTTTAATTTTTGAAATACCACACATCTGCAAAAATATGCAAAAAAAAAAAATGTAATACGACACAACTGAATTATTTAGTTCCTACGGGTATTTGTTCAAAAATAATTTTAATAAAACTATTCCAAACAACAAAATATTATTGACGTGTTTTTTCTTTAGTTATTAACTCGAAGTTATTTCACAGTAAATGGTTTTAAGTCTCTCTTGAACAATTTGCAAAATGTCAGTTGTGTGGTTTTGCCATGCACACGACGCACAGTGGGGCAAGATACCCCAAAAACCGCAAACAATTCATGTGATGGGCTAGCTATACTGAAAAATATTTTTTTATGTAAGAATCTTTTATTAGTGCATAGAAAGACCATATTTGACTTTTTAAAGTTATTTTTATTGTTTAACTTATGATTTTTTTTAAATTGAAAAAAAAAAATTCCGGTTTTTTTTTGTTATTCATATTTTTAAATTACAAATTATAATAAATATTACAACAAATGAATACACACACCAAGAAATAACTAAAATTCAGATTTATCTGATAGACAATCACTCTCACTTTCATCGCTGTTCTCAGAACAAAAAACATTAGGAGCAATGATTAAATCGAAAACTTCTTTAGGAAATGATTTAACCTGTCCTTGGAACATGCACCGCAGATATAACAACGCTGAGATGAGACGGTATCTGTCAAAGCGTTACAAACTTTTCCGTCCACAATGGTGTTTATGTGCCACTTAAACAACCTTTTCTTCAACGTTAACTCTGAATTTGAGCATCTATTCTGAGCTTTTCAGATACCGAAACTTGAGCTGATTCTTTCGTATATACAAATTTTATTGGACGGCAGTACCTGGTTGAAGAAGGTCTAGGATTTTGCCATATTACAGCTTTTTCTTCTGAGCTCTCACAAACCAATTGGAGGGGTACCACAGAACTTATAAATACACTAGAATCATCAGCATCCTTTCCAACATATTTCTGCTTGTATGAACTGTGCCCATAACTACCATCAAAGCCCCACTTAGAAATCAAACACAAATTGCTTAATTGCTCATCTTTCAAAGAAAATATTACATCTTTTTGAGCTAATATCAAACGTTCCACAGTATGATTCATCAAAGCTTGAACTGTCACTTCAGCTGATGTATCTGTTACAGTCATGTCTTCTCTTTTCGGATAGCACGTTTTTTTTGACACATTTTTATAATTAATTGCACGCACGCTGAGGTGAACGCACTAGGTCCTCTACTAATTTTGATGCAACTGGATGACCTGCTGCTCGTAGATTTACCTTTGTCGCAAATCCTAATTGCGAAGTTGACAGCTCCTTTCGCATTGCTTCTGTTTTGAATCGTTTGCTTCTATCGGAGTTCTGGAGTTCTTTAACATTTATATTGTGGTGGGCTTCAAGGTGTATCTCCAAAAAATTAAATTTTTGTTCTAGGGTTTGAAGCCCCGATTCCTTCATAAGGTTAAACAACTCCATCCTTGTATAAAACACAACATTTGAATGCGAACCTACACGAAAATAAGAACTTTTTAAGAATATGTGTGAATTAATACACCACATTTGTTGAAGTGGTGGATTAGGAAAAACTGAATTAAAAAAAATGGTGTACATATTTTGTATTGAATACACAAGAAGTCAAGCTTTATTGACAAATAAATATCTCCGTGTGGAAACGTGTGGAAATCTACTTTTGCTTAAGCTATTTACGAAATTATCTTTCATATTTTTGAAATTTGAATGCATATACAAAAACAAAAAAACAAAAATTGTTTTTATAGTTTTTGCATACAACTAAATCCACATAGTTAGTACATACTTGAAGCTATCGATTCCATATTATTTTTTAACTTTCACGAGATTAAAAGAAAAATTAAAGCTACGCAAACACGCGCCAATTGAACTACTTGTTAAGACACACGGTGCAAGAAGAATTAAAGTGTTACTTTCAATTAGCTCGTTCTAAGTGACAAAGCAAGAAAAAAATATAATTGTTTTTGCAAAAAATGCACTGGAATGTATTATAACGGAAAAACAACTTTGTGTACTCATCTCACTCAATTCATTTTTTGAGTTTATTCCGACTCCATCATATGAGCTGCCCCACTGTGCGACGGTATGCTGGCTGGTCTTTTGCTTTGCACTCTCGCGCCCATAGTATTTTGCTGTCACTGTCTAACTTTTTTGATAAGTGATAAACTAATAGAAAATCCCATGAGTTTACTTTTAATTTTAATGCACGAAGCGCGTTAATATTTTCTTTTATTTTATTCAATAACTGCTTAAGCTCACAAACGGCATGTGTTTTATACGAGATGCTGCTTCTCCTTCAATCTTGTTTGCAAGTACTCCATCTTCTCAGTGTCTGCAATCAAAGATTTGGTTTCGTCTATTGCGGAGAATAAGTCCCCAAACATAACCCATTCATCGTATTTACCGGAGAAATCGGGAAGCTTAATTTCAGGCAATCTCGGCGATTCATATTTAGTAATATTAATTGGCCTTCGAGTTTCTTCGTCAAGATTTCTTACGAGAGCACTAAGCCCGGTTTGACCCTCCGTTAGAGCATTTGTAACATCATGTGTAACATCAAAAAAGCCATGTTGACATCAATTGTTGTCCTTTTATAATAAAAAGTGATACGAAACCTTTTCTACTAACGGTTTCCTTATGCGCTCGAAAATATGCGATTTGCTTTTCTTATTTTATTGTCAGCAACCATTCCAGTGCCTTGAAATATGATTGAAACGTTTCATATTCCTTTTTCCTGTACCATCCTTTCGAACTTTATTGACTTCTATTGAATGGTTCTCTTATAAGAACATCAAAACACACTCATGTCAACTGCAATTTCCCTAACATATTTGAAGTACCTTTCAGCAACACCATTCTGAAATTTTTACGCTCAGTCACTCATAAAAATCAAAAATTTTGCTCTCAATGTATTTAAATTTTTTCTTAGCTCTGTTTGTCCTTGACAAATTAATATTCTCGGAAGTTTACAAAGTTTGCACTTCGTTAGTCGTTATGCGCATCTCCGAAACTTACAATTACATTTAACTTGCATCTGTGTGTTTTCTCTTTTTACATGTCCTTGGTTACCTCCGTATTCAATTTCCAATTCCTTTCATTTTAAAAAATACAACTTTTCTCCAAAGATGAGACGGCTTTCGTGTGGGTACTTATCGTATATACATTTAAACGTGTACATCCTTCTATCCCGCAAGACTAAAGGAATATCCATGAGCTCATTAAAATTAGCATAAATAGAGGTGTTAAGCAAAAAGAGCTGAGCAACTTTTCGGGAAAACGTTGCTAACACATAGTCTACCTACGCTTCTTAGTTAGGTTTTAAATTTCATGAGGTGCACAAGGAGCTAATTACGGGTAAGAAGGTGGTTAAGGTGAAGGATATACAAGTTCTTGATGGGAAGAGTGAGAAAGCTAATTGTTTTAAATGGAGAGTTCGTAAACAAACGAGGACACTCAAGTTTAGCGCTGCTATTTCATTTAAACGTGCTTCTGTAAGGACAGGTGTAGCAATCGTAAGAACATTTTAAACTAGCGATATAAATCGATGTTGGGCGACGTGTTGAGGAACAATTGTTTGCAGATGTCGACCGTGGCGTGCACATCGCCCTATATATACAGATTTATTAAACATGGCATAAAACGCATATATTTACCCCTATCGAGGTATCCGTTCGGAACAAAATTTTCTCCGATTTATTCGATATCGGAGAATTTCGTACCGAGATATCCGTTTGGATTTGCATTTCGAGCAGATCTTCCGACCAAATGCATCGCACTTGATCGCGCGATGACTTAATGCGTTAAGTCAACCGTTTTTGACAGCTACGCGTTGAATTTCTGGTGAAGTTTTCCGAAGAAAAATTGATGCGGAACTCTTACGAAAATGGAAACTACCCCAAAATTGGGACTAAAATAATAAATAAAATTATTTTGTGTATTAATATAAAATCATGTTATAACGGGTGTGTTTTTTTCAGAGGTTGGTTTTTCGAATAGAGATAAAACCGACATTTCGTGCCATTTTGTGGTCAAATCAGGAAACTCTAATGTCATTTACGTTCAGAAAATAATGGCTCAGTTCGTGAAGTTTACCCCAAGCTCCGTCCATTTGATGGTCGACATAATCGTCCATCAGAGCAATTAATTCTGTTAACCATGAAACGTTTTTGCACTACGTTTACTCTATGTGCCAATACGCATCCGCAGAGACATCGAACAGTGCGCACCGCAGGAACAATTGCCGATATAGAGCAACGTGTTGAAGAGGACCCGAATGAATCGATTCACCACCGTGCACAGCCATTGGAGCTTTGTCCATCAACTTTATGGAAGATTTCGCGCAAAGATCTTGACTTATCGTGATTTTGGTGTATGGGCCGAAAATGAGATTGATACCGATGCTGGTTTTCATCGCAAAATGTTGTCCAATGATGGGGCTCATTGTTGGTTGAATTGCTACGTCAGCAAACAAAATTGTCGCATTTGGAATACAGAGATTCTTCATGAGACCCTTGAGACGTAAAAACATCCACAAAAACTGACTGTTAGGTGTGCTATATGGGCTGGTGGAGTCATTTTGTCATACTTCTTCCGAAATGACGGTGGAGAGTCAGTTAACGTTAATGGAGACCGGTAAAGATCCGTGATTACTGAATATTTTGTTCGCAAATCGGATAGCATGCATATGGATGAGATGTGGTTCCAACAAGACGGCGCTCCATGCCACACAGCGCACGTCACAATCGATTTATTGAAGGAAACATTCGACGAGCGCATAATTTCGCAGAATGAATCTGTCAATTGGCCACCAAGAGGTGTGATTTGACACCATTGGATTATTTTCTTTGGGGATATGTGAATTCGCTCAACAAACCAGAGATGTGAGGGGACTTGGAAGCGAACATTCTTGGCGTTATTGCCGACATACAGAACCAAATGCTCGAAAAAGTGGTTGAAAATTGGACCCCTAGACTTGGCTTTATTTGAACCACATGCTCGAAATGGCATAAAATTATTCGAAGTTCTATACCCTTCAAAATCAAACACCCTTTAGTTGTACCAATTTTTGGAAAATTGCGCTTCTTGTGTTGCCTAAGGAGTTTTGCACAATCCTCTCAAGAATCAAATTGAAGAAGTCACATGATAGCGCATAGCCTTGCCTTAATCCTTTTTTGGTATCGAATGTGTCGGTGAGGTCATTACCGACCCTGATGGAGCAGCGACAATTCTCCATCGTCATCCTTCACAACTGGTCGAGTTTGGGCAGTATACTAAAACTAGGCATGGCTCTGTATAGTTCGTATCTGTAACTACGTCGATTGCGGCTTTGAATTCAATGAATAGGTGGTATCGATTTGGACTTCTTGAGCTTTTTCCATGATCTGCAGAAGCGTTTAAATTTGATCGGTTCCTGGCTAAAACCATACTGATAAAGGCCGATCAGGTTGTTGCTAAACGGTTTCAGGCATTCCGATATTACGGCATATAGGATTTTGTAGGCGATGTTGAGGAGACATATGCCTCTGTAGTTGTGGATCGGGCAAACGATGATGAGGTTCCATTCATCAGGCATACTTTCTGCCGATCAGATTTGGCTTATCCGCCGTTTTTATAATGCTTGGTTGGGAGGGCGTCATTTCCGGCAGCCTAATTAAGCTTGAGTTTCGATATTGCTATCCTTACTTCATTCAGGTCGGGTGGTTGGCAGTTTTCGCTTTCGTTGCCAATATTGAATGCTGCGTTCTGCCTGACAGCAGAATGTTGGTCGTCATTGCCGTTTAACACTATGCAGAAGTGGTTCTTCCATATCCTCAGCATCGACTGTGCCTCAACTACGATAGTTTCTTGTTCGTCTCGACCAGATTCTGTTGGAGCCTTGTATCCTTGGCTTTGACGTTTATGTAAAACTTGCGAACATTGTTCCTGGAGTGGCACCTATACATATATCAATAGCGCGCTATTCTTGATTTTTTTCTTTTTCCTGAAAAGCCGGTGTTCTTCCCTTCTTCTCTGCCTATAGAGCTTAATATAAGCACTCGTCTCCACCTGCAGCTTAGCCTTGTATGCCTCGTTCTTGACTACGAGCACATGTCGGCATACCTCATCAAACCAGGAGTTTCTTGCTGGTGGAAGCGAGAAACCTAGCACATCAGTTGCGGCTGATCTAATGACTTGTTGACATCGTTGCCATCGTTCTTCGACATTCGATGCTGGTGGTATGGTGCTAATCGAGAGGTTAAGGGATACATGTTGCGCGAAGATCATGGCGGTCTTTTGCTATTGCAGTATTTCGACATTATGTTTTTTACAGTATTTCTGGATTGTTGTCGCGTGGTCGATATCCGCATTCTTACCTTGGCTACAACATTGTAGTTGGACGAGTCGATAGCTCCTCGGAATGTTCGGACATCCAAAATATTGGATGCGTGCCTACTGTCTATCGCAATGTGATCAATTTGGTTGACTGTTTAGCAGTAAATGAGGGCAAGACAGAGTATATGCTGTCAACACGAAAGAACAAACATCATCGACGAATCGGCCAGAACGTCCTCCGCTATTAACTCTGACAACATTATCTCGTCAGAAATTAAACGAAGAATTACTCTTGCCAACCGCTGTTTCTTCGGACTAAGAACGCATTTTAGTATGACGGCCATCACTCGATCTACAAAGGAGATCCTATATAAGATCCCTGATCATCCCAGTCCTGCTCTACGGCGCTGAAGCATGGACCGTAACTGGAAGCAGTTAGCTAAGGACTAGGCGAATCGGACGGGCATGTTTGTTGAGGCCCATGTTCATTCCGGACTGTAGTGTCACTTAAGTAAGTAAGCCGTCATCTATAGATCATTTTACCCCAGTCCCACTTTATGGGGCGTTTTTATATAAAAACGCTTTGTATAGTACCTGATAGTATATGCACTAGAAATACGTTGTTTTTCTTTCCAACGATAAAAAGATTTTTATAAACTCCCTGAGCAATATATTGCGACAATGGCATTTTCTATTTGTACCATTTTCGTAAAATTTTCAGCCTCGCCCACTTTTTGGTTATTCATATTTTAACGATGGAATGGGATAAGATATTCAACGAGTCACTGAGCGGATTGTATCCTTTTCATATGTATTTTATATTTAATCACCAAAATATTCACTAAAAATAATTTATAACAATCTATTTAAATAAAAAACATGACGAGCAAGTAAGTGCGACCCAGTACCCCACTTTATCATTCATACTTTACGGTGAGCTGAATATTACTAGATTTACTTGAAAATTATGAATTAATTAAATTTAAAGTGATTTTTTACATTTTAAATCGGATGATTTTATTTTCCCAGTAGAGAGAGCTTTTTAAGTGCTAAATTACTGAAGAAGAAAAATACCAAGGGATGCGAAAAGTGCACAGCAAATGACTATATTTATCTGGATGTTATACAATGGAATACGTTGAAAATGGCGACGTACGGATACTTAATTATGTGAAGATTTAATTAAGATATACTATAACTGGATTGTCTCAGACGTGTGCTTCCATGAAATGTCGCAGTGTACGTTGAACAAACGTAATCAGACAAAGGATGCAAGTGACCTTAGATTTGTGTTGCAATGATCATTTCCACAGTTTGTAGAGTTTCCTTCATTACGGTAAGCATCTTCAAAAGAAACTCTAAAAAAAAATACATACCATACCCTGCAATGATACATAACATGAAACAACCTTTGGAAAAGGCAAAAAGATTCATTTTTTCCTTGTACGAGGGTTTTTTTTTTTTAAATTTCTCCATTGAATTATACTTTCAACCCTATTTGCTTGTTTCGTTCATGAGAATAGCATGTGGTTCGAGCTGAAAAAAAGAACTTTTTTAGTAAAATGAAACAATTTGCTTTTCCACGATACTGACTAGATACCCTTTTCATGGACATTTTTTTTTTATTGACACACGAGGATAGTTTAGTCGATTGGCAGATCTAAAAGTGTGACATGTTTTGTTGACAAACATCACTTTTGCTTGTCCTTTTTATGAAGGGAAAAAAGTCCTTTGTCTTGTTTTCCTGTGCTGCTCTTGATGTCTTCTTTTATTCATTCATCTCTGAAATCTACAAAAGGGAAAAAAAATCACAAAATCATTTAAAAAAGGATGAGTTGCCAGTTGATGTTGGGACATTAGATTGAAGATGCAAAACTTAGCAATTTTTCCACTTAGTGAGGTAACGAGGTAGCTAAAACGACTTACGACACCGAACGGGAAATAGTTATATTCAGGACCAAGTACAAGTAGTATACATTTATTTTTTGTTCGTAAATGTCTTGGGATGTTATTATCGTTAGCGTCCTTGGGGATAAGGTCGGAAATATATAGTGAACTTGAGATTCGTCAAGTACAGGATGGCTCAGAATCAAGTGGGCACTTGACAATTTATTATATATTTCGGGAAAAATTGCAATTTCCCGTTCGTTAAACTTTATTAGAGCAATTGAAAGAGGATGATATTGGTGAATCACAAAATTTTCAGGATTCTTGCTATACAAGTCGTCTCCGCTTTGATAATTTTTAAATCAATTTTGATATTTTATTGAGATTTAACCTCATAAAGTGATTATTTTTTGTAATCTTAGTGCACTTTCTGCATTTGGCATTGTACACAATGCGTGGTGGGATTGATTGGGGGACTATCTGAGGGTATAATGAGGCATGGAATTCTGATTAATTAAACGAAGAATTTCAATAAAGAAAGGTTTAAGTCCTCGTTATCAAAAACAGCCATAGCCTTGACCAGCTCGAGGTGGAATTGACTGGTAGCGTGAAACTTTCCGTTTCTGAAAATCATTATGAACTCCTTCTATAGATAATGCTAAGGTCGTGTTTCGACTCATTAACCACAGCTACAGAAAAAAATTGAAATGTCAAACCACAATGAATAGCTTTCGTTCTGTACGCAGTAATCATTGGTGTCAACCAAGATGATTGGATGCTATAACACGGGGTTAATCTAGTGGTGTATAGATCATGTTCAAAAATCGAAGTCATCAACATACTTTTGCTACGTGACTTCGATCAGATTAAGGGATATTGCCATGGCTGGAAATTGTAGATCAAATTCCAAAAAAAACCAAAAAAATTCCATTTATGCTATTCTCACATTGGACGGGTTATCGTTATCGAATTTGACCCGTGCCAATACGTACGAACACGCACAAACAATTTGGACCTTTTAGAAAGAAGTATCACGAGAAGATTCCCCCAAGGCTTTGTTCAAGGCCCAGTTCTATGCAACATAATGTATGACGGGTTAAGTACCAAGGCCGAACGGAGTAAACATAATCGGATATGCTGATGACCAGGGATCGGATTTCCATGCAAATGACTATTTTTTTTTTTAACAAAATGCATTTAAAAGATCAGGGGCATCAATTTGTCCTGATAATGATTGGTGTAAAAAAAACCATGTCGCTGTTAAGTCTACGTTGAGATAGAGACAACAGCTGTAGAAGTTTTATTCGGCACCTTTACCGATGAAAATTGTGTAGACCATCCCATGGTAGTCCTCTTAAAACAAATCTTATGAATTTTCGTTGGACTGCTTCAATTCTATTTGAATGAACTACATAGAATGGCGTCCAAACTTGTGAGGTATTCTTCAATTGGGGGCGAACTAGACAATTTTAAAGGGAGAAATTCACATTGGATAGAGTTGGATTTATTGACGATAACGATAACTCCATTTTAGATCAAAATAAACACCGAGATCTTTATAACTCTTGAAATGACAGATGGTGTGTCCGGACAGAGTAAAATTAAAGTTGGTTGGAACACGTTTGAGTGAAAATGTCATATGCCAGCACTTAGAAGGGTTGAAATCTAAACCATTTTTACGACACCAAATGGTAAAACTATTTAGATTGGTTCGTAGTAAAAGCGAATCGTTAAGATCTCCTACACATTTGAATCATGTCATCAGCATATATCAATATTTTGCTATCTTGAATACAAGCTTTTGCAAGTATAAGAAATTGCTCCTAAATGGCATCGTTAAATAAATAAACTTGGTCCTAAATGGCTTCCTGGAGGTATTTCAGAGTGAGAAACGAAAGGTTTGATCTTGGAATCTCTAAATTTTACTTTTTAAGTTGTTAATGAGAGATATGATTTAACTCAATCTATGAACCATTCTTCTTTTTTGACATTGACATTGACAGGCACATAACAGCACTGGGTTCTTCTTTTTTTATTTTCCACACTATTGGAACAATGGTGCATAAAATTTTAGAGATTTGTGACAGTGGATCGTTGTTGATCGAGTGCATTTCGTCCCCCGCAATATTCTCAATTAATTGGACCAATTCTTGGTCTGGAGATCGCGATTTTCCCTATGATATTAATGGTGAGGATACCGTGTGCCTAAGTTATTATGTCCTCTATCTCTTTATTGGCCTTAAAATCTCCTAGCATGATTTTTAATATAATTCTTGGGAAGGCGCTAATAGGTTATCCAGGAGCTCATATTAATGTCATATTTTTCATCCGTCGGAGCATAAGTGCTATGTTTGGCTTTGACTTGGTTTTTTACAATGTTGATATCTTCAAAGAATAAGACTTCTTGCCTAAGTTTGTCCCTTATGACAAATTCGCATCTGACTTATCACTGATTCTGCTCACCTGAACCTCCTGTTGTGCTAATCGTGCCATTAAATATCTTTGGTGGCAGAAATGTCTTCTTAGCAGTTTAGGGCTTCTCCTAGTTGGTCAGCCGCACCTTTATTAGGCAGTGCAACGTTCTAGGTTCAAATACGATTGTCATTCATTCAGAACACATTTTGCAAATCGCTTATTAAACCATCCCGTTCTAGGTGATCACCAACATCTGTATTTACTGCCTTTTCCATTGTCTTTGAAAGTATGGTTAGTAAAGAAAGGAGTATATACTTTTCAGGCAGCCATTTTCTTTCGTTTTTCGGGAATCTATTGCATTTAGGCAAAATTCCAGCAACTCTGGAAAACCTTTTAATCATATCGTCACCTGAATAAACTAAGTGAGATTTTTTGAAATATCTACGGTTTCTGCTACCTTGATTCGGTATAAATGTATAGCACTATTTAACGAAATCATTTTCCTGATCTGCTGACACCAATTGGGTATTAGAACGAGCAAAAGAAATGGATAACTGACCTAAATAAAAAAAAAAATAACTAAATGTTTGAGCTATGTTTAGGCTTACAAATAGTTTCCTGCGAAGGTCTTATACATGCCTTATGAATGCCTAATGTTAATACTTTTTTTCCTCGACTTGGTAATAATAAAACACTGTGAGGGCAGTCGACGCATGCTTCGACGCATGTGTAGGATTTTTATTTGCCAACAGTACCAGCCATTATCTGTTTGTAATTGCAACTAAGTATGCGGATTATCTTATTTGGCAATTAACTTTCCTGTAAGAGTTCCTGCTTTTCCACATTTTTCGAGCGGTTTGGAATTATAGGGCTTAATCACAGTGTATATAAATAGCGACAAATAATCTTCCATAAGCCGTTATACGGTTAATATTCCTTAATAGCCTCAAAGCAAAATTATACAAAAAAAAAATACTTTTGAGTCATCCTGTGCCTCATTTCGTTACTCTCTTGTCCGATGAATTGCAACCAAATTATAGCTGACACTGTTGGTACGGACAGATAACACAAAAAGAATGACACTGTCAGTGCCTTTTCCGTTCCCATTAACTTCCTCTTCGTTTACAGTTTTGTATCTTGTCTTAAACTTTGAACTAAACTTTCGATTGTGCTCAACACAGGACTCTTTTTCTGTTGGGATTATCCAAGGAGTACACACAAATAAATCATGAAAAAATATCTGACTTTTGCTCCCATCCTACATTGTTTTTTTCTTCCAATTCATTGTCTCACCATTGTATCTCCAGGTAGGTTGGTAGTCAGAATTTGCATAAGTATCCTGCTGCATATGAAATGAGATAATGTGACGTGCAGATAAAAATGATGACATCGTGTCGGATATGCTCCATATTCCCATGCATCATCATTCCCTCCGGGCAGTACGAGTTAACACGGTGCAGCTGAAACCTATACCCTATACGACTAAGGTACTCACAGAGGGATCTCCTGATGTCGACGATGAGATGTGGTGGTAAACTAACATCATGTATACAGTGTGTAAGCATAATAACGTTCCTGCTGTCATCTGCTGGATGATTCATTGCTGCGACAGGATTCTTACTTACACCATGGCTCTCAATTCGTCGCCGCCGTGTATTACATGAATCCACCTGTGTAAATTCACCCCTTGCGCTTGCGAGAAGGATAAATCCTCGAACCATTTACAATCTCATCGGTTTCACTGTTCATCTTCCTCCTCACCGTACACACTCAAGGACATCGGGGGATACAAGTAAAAAAAAAAAAAAAACAAAATGAGGGAAAAGATTCCTTGGTGATAAATATCGATAAAATTGATTTTCTGTTGCTTTTTCCCATGTGTTTAGGATTTTCTTTGTTTTGCAAGCAACATGCAAACAAACCGTTATTGGCAGAGGTTGTGTGAGGGCTGTTCCGCATCTTATGCCAAGGAGCGTACAACAACAAATGCAATTTAATTGAATATGGCGGTGGTCGGGTAAGAGGTGAGTGACTCTGTTTACTAGAGCTATATACACCTAATCTGTATTAAAAATGTATGTCCTTGGAGGAGTAATGAAATGTTTGCATTTACCATTGGGAACTCGAGAAACTGGTTTGAGGGTATTCCATGAACTCTCTTTTTTGGCTCTATGGTGGATAGACATAATATTTTCCAGTGGTCGAAAAATAAAAAAAAAACTGGTCCTGAAGGTATATTATATTTTTGCTTTGCAAGTAATATGATATGATCCTTGGGGGCAGCTCAGACAACATCCGCAAAAAATTCTGCGAATATAGAAAAGGGAATGAGAAAGTAGGTAGGTATACGGTATTAAGTAACTGTACAGACTTGTCGCTGACGGGCTACAAGATGTTTCGGAGATTATATAGGGTTGGCATAAAAGAATTTAAACATAAGCCAAAATAAGTTTAATTATGTTTAGGAGTTGGTAGGTAGCTAGACATTATTAATTTATAATACTCTCTCTCTGAGTTAATTATTTTGTCCAAGTCCCATCCGCCGGCGGACATTCAATTAGCATGTTCACTTGAAAGTATCTATACTACACAAGGCTGATGTAAGATGGGATTATTTTGAAGTCCCAGAATTACAGAAACAAATTTAGATCAGACATCAGCATTAGAAAATTGATTTTTGATGTCAACTAATCAAAAGAACGATATACCTTTGTGATTCCTCTGGTGATTATGTTCCTGGCCAGAAGGGTAAAGTATATGGAATTCTCATGAGATAGTGTTTTAGTTTAAGCTTATAAGTCATTTAAATGGTACTAAAGTAGATTCCTACTTAAGACAACGGACGGTGTATTACACTGAATGTATTTAAGTGGCGGGTTCATATGGATTATAGCCTGCTCTTTGAACACAATGAACCTGATCAACTCATTGGAGAATAATATATGAAAGACTTGATGGACAGAGAACGATTTGCATGTGTTATTAGTAAATAGCCTGAGTATTTTTTGTATAAAGAATTCTTCTGCGATAATCTCCGGAAAGCTTATTCCGATGCCTCTACTAAAAGTAGCATTTTATTGGGAGGAATGGATACATAGTGTCCGGTCACATACGAACTTTTTTGTTCGTTAAAAATAAGAAATGAAATGCTAAAACAGGATATAAAATACGGAAGTACAACTTTTTTTTTTTGTTCAATGCGTAGTCACAGATTAAGCAAACTACATGGTGGGCCAAAAGAGAACACCCTATTATTTTTGCAAATGGCCGCCAATGTCAAATCTGTTTTTACATTTGTGGACTAGACAGATGTAGAATACAAGTGAACAAGCCATGGAGCGATACACTCCCCAAGAACGCGGAATAATGGTGTTTTTTTTTTTGCGTAACAATTCGTTTGTAGTGTTGGCACAGCGCGAATTCCATCGCCGTTTTCCCGGCTGTTCGACAGTGGACGGTGCGCTCTATTGAGCCATGTCCCAATTGAACGAATTAGGACTGGAGGACATGTGGTTCCAAAAGAACGTAGCAAGTGCACACACTGCGTGAGCCACAACCGATATTCTGTAGGCCAAACAACATCGGATGACTTCTTTTGGCCCACCTTGTATTATGTGAGAATACCTATTTATGATATAACAACATATTTTCCAGCCAGTTTATTAAAATTATGCTCCATACCCCGTATAGGTTATGCTATAGGTTGGTGGGTGGATGGTGTAGGCTCTGTGCGTCTTCCCTCATCATACTCAGGTCAATATAGACCCAATGTGATGTCCGTTGGGGATCCACTTGTGTGGTTGGTTCCCTAATTTATCCCGTTACTGTCGATTATTGTTAGTCCCTTTCCAGCCATCCAAATGTTGTTGCAAACCTGAAAAGAAATTTCGGATAGATCCGTGAGATCATAGAAAAAGTATTTTCCCAAGTTTCTTATTCTTAATTGACTGAGGCCTGGGTAGTGCCACAGAAACTGGAGGGTATCATCGTGTATTTCTTCATCACCGCAGCCTCTACAAAGGTCATCATCCATAACATTAATTTTCAGTTTGTTTCCCTACTAGAATCGAGACAGATTTCCCGTTTCTTCGAAGTAATTTATGGGTTCTGGCATTGTCATACTCAGGCCACATCATTTTACCACCTGTTTTGACAATTTTCAGTGGTTTCTGTCACACCCGAGGTTGGAGGTCACAAAGTGGAGGTTTGACAGACTGGTCTACCTGCTCAATGCTTGATCTCGCCAGTTCATCAGCAATTTCATTGCCTTGTATGCATCTGTGTCCGATAACCCAGCAGATCTTTACATTCAGCCCTAACGAGGTATCCGTCGGTGCGGAATATTCTCCGGTTTTCTACGATTCGGAGGATTTTAGCTTCGAGGTATTCTTTCGAAAAGGTGTTCGGAATATTTCTCCGACATTTTGTAACGCATGCTGGCGAATTGCGTTCAAGTGCGTTAAGGTGCATTTTTCTTGCAATTTTTGACAGCTAGGTGCAACTCTTTTTCCAATTTCCCCCGACACAAATAATTCTCGGAATTTATTTAAGAATTCTAAGGAAGTGATTTTTTCTTTGATTTTTTCGAGATATGTGTCCCTCGAATGGAATATTAACCTCCGAATAAGTATGCGTTGCGGAAAGTTTTCCGCTACGACGAATACCTCGCTAGGGCAGATTATGTTGGATGCCACGAATCTTTAGCAGTAGAGATTGCTTTTATTGCAGCCCGACTGTCAATGAAAATTGTGATATCATAATGTGGTAACGCCAATATTGAGGTCGCTTTGCCTGCCTTTGCTATTGCCAATATCTCAGCCTGGAATACACTGCTCTTCTCAGGAAGACGAAAAGTGCTATTTAGCTTTAATGTTTCTGAAAACACTTCAGCTCCAACACCTACGTCCATTTTTGAATCATCAGTGTAGATGAATATGGTTTCGGTGCTCAGTTCGTTCCTCTAGCACTCCTCTATGCTTGAAAAAATGCAGGAAAATGGTCTTTAAAGTCAAGTGCCTCACCTTATGTAGTTAGATGATACAGCTGAGCCCAGATAGGTACCTGTTTAGAATTTGAGCGTGTCCTTCGAAATTATTTTTTCAGAAGTTGAGCTGATTCTTCGAGCAATGTTAGCTGCAGATTCTTGCATGTGAAGCTCTAGCGGTAGCAGGTTCAGGATTGTTTCCAGTCCCGTTGTTGCGGTATGGATATTTATATATTTCAGATAAAAAGAAAATAAATTAATGGAGCAACAGGCTCGTTAGTACCCAAGGCCTAGCTTTTTCTATCACAACCATTCATGTGATCGTGTGTACTACGTAACACGATATCGTGAACTCCCGTTCACTCGGATGATTTTTCAGATCATTATGAGAGGAGGGCCAATGAAAAATCATTTAGGTGTTGGTACGGCTGGGAATCGAACACAGACTTTTAGCATGGTGGTTCGTCGCACTAACCTTCGCGCCACTGAGCACGTCCATATTTTTCATTTGGGTGACTTTATTTGTGGACTGCCATCAGACAAGCCCCCATATGTTAAATGCCGTGTTCATCCATAGGATGATCCTGGGTTTCGTACTCCATTTTTTCGAATATTCGGTTACACGTATTTAAATGACTGTAGCCTTTTTCCAGATGAGTTTTGTATCAAGATTGACACCCAGATATTTTGCACTATCGGATCGTCCAATCGATAACCGGTAGGTCAAATACTGGTATGTATCTTCCTCTTATTTGTAAAGAGAACAAGTGCTGTTTCATGGAGGTTGATGACAAATTGCTTTCTCCACTCGTTGATTGTTTTTAAAACATGTTTGACCAGCTCACTAATGGTAGGTAGGAATTTCCCTTTAACTAGTATCGCTATACCCCCATTGCGCTGTAGCTAATTGATAAACTCATTAATGACTAGGATATACGCCTCCTTGTGCCGTGCCTCTTGACGCTATTACTTTGAGCTGTGTATCTCCCAGCTTCGCATTTATATTACTGTAGAGAGTGGTCTAGAAAAGCGCGAGATCGGGGAAATAGAGATGTGCCACACCAGGAACGATGTTCGCACGTTTTATCAAAGTGTAAAATGTCTGAGTCAAGGATACAAGGCTCGAACAGAATCCTGTCGAGATGAACAAGGAAATATTGTAGTTGAGACACAGTCGATGCTGAGGATATTGAAGAACCACTTCTGCAGACTGTTAAACGGCGATGATGAACAACATTCTGCTGTCAGGCAGAACCTGGCACCCGACCTGAGTGAAGTAATTATAGCAATATCTAAACTCAACCTTAATTAGGCTGCCGGAATTGACGGTATTCCCAGCAAGGTTTATAAAGCCGGCGGAGATGACTTGGTAAGAAACATCCACCAACTCATAACCCAATTCGGGTCGTAATAAAGTATGCCTGAAAAATGGAACCTCAGCATGGTTTGTCCGATCCACATAAAAGGAGACCGATCAAATTTTCGCACCTCGGCAGATCCTGGAAAAGCCCAAGATGTCCATATCGATACAGACCACCATCGATTTCAAAGCCGTATACGACAGCATTTATAAAGACGAACTATGCAGAGTCTAGTTTTGGTATTCCGCCCAAACTCGTCCGTTTGTGTAGGATGACGATGGCGAATGCTCGCAGCTTCATCAGGGTCGGAAACGACCTCACCGACACATTCGATACCAAAAAAGGATTTGGGCGAAGCGATGCGCTACCATGTGACTTCTTCAATTTGATTTTTGAGAGGATTGTGCAAAACTCACGAGGCACAATTTTTCAAAATTCCGAATCAAAAGTGGATGAAGAAATCCTTGGTCGATTTGAGATGAAAATTCTTTGAAAAATCGTCGGTCCCGTTTGCCTTGACGTACTATGGAGACGAAGATTCAACCAAGAACTATACAAGCTGTTCAGCGACATGCCCCTTGTCAAAAAAACTCAGCAATGGAGGGTTATGATGGCTAGGACATGTAGAACTAATGGACACCAACACTCCGGCTCGCAGAGTCTTCGATTCCCAGCCAGACGTCGGACGTATTAGAAGAAGACATAGCCTTAGGTGGCGCGCATAAGTAGAAACCCACCTCAACCAACTTGGAGTGCTCAACTGGAGGCAGTTAGCTAAGGACCGAGCTAATTGGAGAGGCATGTTGGTTGAGGCCCAGTTTTATTCCGTACTGTAGCTCCGCATAATTAAGTAAGTAAGAAAAAATAAAACAGATTTTTGACGCAACAGGCTCGTAAGTACCAAGGGCTGAGCTTTCTCACAACCATTCATGTGTGCGTGTGTACTTCTAGCACGATGGCGGGACCTCCTGTTTTTTGCCGACTCTGAACGGCGAATTTGAGATGAGCTCTTCTTGACAATTGATACTACTCAGGTGAATTGGCAAATCATCAAGAGAGGCGGGCCAGTGAAAAATCATTTTGGTGTTGCTACGGATAGGAATCGAACCCAGACCTTCTGCGCGGCAGTTCATTGCACCAACCATCGCGCCACTGAGCCTGTAAGACATCTTCGAATCATAAAATGTTTGGCCTACAACTGAGACACGAATACCGCTGATTCTGCACTTTATACCATGGAAATTGGTAGATTCCATATTTTTTCAACCTCATTTTAAGCAGATTATAGGATGTAACGAAACTGCGTTGTTGTCAATAAAAAGAAGAAGTGGATAAGCTGCAATAGTTTCACTAGCCTATGAGGAGAACAAGAGATGGATAACTTGACCCTATCTACTCTACCCTAAGCCAGTCCAAGCAGCAAGAGTAGAAAGGTGTCCAGGCTCTGACCGCTTGGCATTCTAGCTTTCGCACGTTATAGATCGTCGTATGGGGGTGGGGTTCTTGCTGTCGTAAGCACTGGGCGTTTGTTACGGATTTCCATGCCAAATATTGTTACTAAAAAAAAAAATTGAGGCTCAATCACGTACGGTAGGCTAGGTGCACATCATTTCATCACAATGGGGCTGACCATAAGATGTAAAAGCTCAGGAGGAAGTCTCACCCCAGTATCACGCAGATTTATCAAAGAATGCTATGGTACATCCCTGTCTTAAGGAGGTTTTTATATTTTGTAGCAATAATCGAATATCTTGAATGGCAGTTATGTCGCTTTAAAGTAGCTTAAGGCTTCAGCTAGTTGCTCGACTACATTAAATCTGTTAAGAGGTCTAAATTTAAGTGAGAGCTGTTGCTCATTATATTGTATAACAAAGTTAGGAATTAATAAATAAGGACAATGTAACTCCAAAGCTGTAATCCGAATACCTATTAGGATAACATACATACACAATTTGTACACATTGTTAACAAAAACAAAGGACCCAACCTAACCGCTCGTAATACAATACGTTTTTGTCCTTGAACAAAGAGAACTCTTTCTGTCCGCTATTCGCAGTAATCCCTAACATATTGTATTCACGTTACAACATTATGCTGCCAAAAGAACATATCAATATACAATATCCCTTCAAAGTATCATTAACAGAAATACCCCCATCATCCCAACGGAATTTCCCAAGTGTCTGTGAAGCAATAAACAGCATTTGTTGCTAATTCCAATACGCCAATGCATCCCAATTAATTTCATCACAATTGTACCTTTAATCGCTTTATGGTCAAGTAATTAAAAGTAATTGCGCATGTAAATGGAATATCACGACTACTCAATCACTTAACTACCCTCTGATAAACCACCACTACAAGGATTGGTTTTGCAATTACATTATCAGGACCATTCTCTGGGCTGCAAAATAAATTCTATATCGCGATTGCTTCGTTTAGGGAAAATAAAATTCATCAACGAGCAGATTCGTCTTTTTATTTTGTCGGAGAATTCATTTTATTTCCACCATTCCGCTCATAGGACCTGCAAGTACCCATCAAGCACTTTCAATAAATAAAAAAAAACCGCGTCATTACAATTTACCAATATTATTCTAATGGTATGGTTGTAAAATCTGTTCAAAGTGAAAAGTTAATACCCTTTCCATGATGGGAAACCACTTATGGTGTACCTGTACATCAAGTGGAATTTTAAAATGACAACGCGTTAAGCTGCAACCGCCACACGCATATGACGCGCTCCTAACCCCTAAGTGACTCGAGAATATTACAGGAGCACCGGCATTACATATTTCACGCATCCAAGAGCACAGTTGTAATTACATTTCAGTCGAGTTAATAAAAAATCATCCTATTACTTGTTTACGCACTGTTTGGCTTGTGACCGTTTCCCTCCTTACGTGGACCCCACATCCTGCACCTTTACCGTAAGGATTAATTAACTCGAAAGATTTTATCAACACCGTTCTTCTAGGGAATAAGCTTTTGAAAATAATTTCCCGTATGTGTTTTGTACCCCTAATTCGATTCGCATAAGATACGAAATTAATTACACCGCCCTCGCGAACATAAAGGATGTTCCACCAGCCACGGGGCTTATTTACGCACATCGCAGCAAAAAGGGATTTTCCTGTTGCGGGTTTTCATTGTCGCGCACATATAAATTTTTTTTATGGTTGTGTGTCTTTGATGCCATTCGTCTGTTTACACATTCCAGGACCTGTTCTTCGAATCGAAGAAACAAGAAGCGGGCCAGGGATACTGTGGAAGAAAGCCGAAATGTTTAGGATTTGGCGGTTAGGCATGGCAGGGTAGTCAGGAGAGATTTTCTTCCACGTGAAATGGGATTGAAATAGGGTTCATTAATCAAAAAGGAACATTTGGATTATTTGCGTATAATTATCTCTGGGGGATTTGCGTTGTTGAATTTTTTTTATTAAAAAAGCACAATATTTAGACGAATGGTGGATACTTAAATGTTATTGGCTTTCAAACCTTCTCGTCGAAAAGATAAAGCTTCATACAGATAGAATGATGAACGTGCGTATGGTGCTAATTTATTATTGGAATGCAGTCCTTTAAGTACCAGAAGTAAGGATGATAAAGTCGACTTGTTTATATTTGTTGAGCATTTATGTTATTCCTGTGGAAAGTAAGTCTTGACAGAAGCGTCTTATTGGAGGAATGGATGGAAAAAAGCTTATTTATGGGATAGTAAATTAAATAGGAACATAAATCTTTTGAATTAAATTTCAGATCTAGCTAGAGTGTGTATCCGTGTTTACCTGGAATGTCTTTACAAATAGAGGGTATTGTGCTCTCAGGGGTAAATGTTTCCGGATGTGAATATTCTGAGAAAATAATATCCAAGAGTTAACTTAGGCATTCATTGAGGATTAAGCTCTTTAGAGGGTTGGTCTAAAAACAACAGTGCAGCGCTTGAAGATAAACAGTTAATTGTTGTAAAATGTGACCGAAGGGGGGATTTTGTAATAAGTGATATAGCATAACTATA
Organism: Rhingia rostrata; assembly: GCA_949824845.1. Lineage (NCBI taxonomy): Eukaryota > Metazoa > Arthropoda > Insecta > Diptera > Syrphidae > Rhingia > Rhingia rostrata. The sequence continues at coordinate 120,345,246 of OX463756.1, read as the reverse complement.
TAGGCCCTTCTGAGATAGTGAGCCTTACAATTATTATTTGTGATCATAAATCGAACTGGATTTTAACTTTTTCAGACCATTACTTGTGAAATGTAAAAGAACATGTATAAGGCAAAGGCATTGCACTACTAAGTGCAGGGTTTTTGGGTAACATCCCAACCACTTGCGAAAGTCGGACAAACATCCGAAGGTAACACTGTCATGGGAAACTTTGCAAATAATCCGTTTATATATGGCGTTACACTGAAGGTCCTCTTCGCATTCAGAAATAAAGGCAGAAGCTGGGTTTGAGAACCTGTATGGACCGGTAATGCCAACATTCAAGACCTTGGCTACATAAACTTCAATTCTAACTCCGTACATGAGGATTTCCAATAGAAATCGCATAGTCTTGTCCTTACAGATATACACGCCTCTACAATCAGCCCTCAGCAAACTGCCTCCAGTTGGAGTCGGTTTCTACTTTTGCGCGCCACTTTAAGAAAGGTGTTCGTTCCTCTACTGTGTCCGACGTCTGGCTCGAAATCCAAGACTCTGTGAGCTGGAGTATTGGTATCCATTCATACTACCTTTTTTTTCAATAAAAACGGGACCGGAGATTTATTGAAAAATGTTCGTCTCGAATCGACCAAGGATTTCTTCAAGCGCTTTTGAGACTGTCTATGCTTCAGCGCCGTAGAGCAGGACTGGAATAATCAGGGTCTTATATATGATCTCCTTATAAGTTCGAGTGAGGGCTTTACTACTAAATTGCCTCCTTAGCCCGCAGAAACAGCGGTTGGCAAGAGTAATTCTTCGTTTCATTTCTGACGAGATGTTGATGTAAGAGTTAGTAGCGGATCCGAGATAGACAAAGTCCCTTACTACCTCAAAGTTATATCTTTCAATTGTGATGTTCTGTCAAATTCGTCAATGTTGTGTTGAGTTTCGCACAATCCTTTTCAAGAATAAAATTTAAGAAGTCACCTGACAGCGCATTGCCTTGCCTGGAGGTCGTTTCCAACCCTGATGGAGCAGGGAGAATTCACCATCGTCATCCTACATAAATGCAAGAGTTTGGGCGGTATACCAAAACTAGACATGGCTCTGTATAGTTCGTCTCTATAAATGCTTTCGTATGCGGCTTTTAATTCGATGAATAGGTGGTGGGTATCGATTTGGACTTCTTGGGTGTTTTGCCAGTATCTGCCGAGGTGTGAAAATTTGATCGGTTGTGAAGTTTCCCGGCCTAAGACCACACTGATAAGGGACGATTAGGTGGTTGATAAACGGTTTCAGCCGTTCACATATTACGGCAGAAAGGATCCTGTAGGCGATGTTGAGGAGACGTATGCTTGTATATTTGGTACAGTTCACAGGGTCTTCTTTTATGTGGATCGGACAAACCATGCTGAGGTTCAATTCTTCAGGCACACTTTCATCTGACCAGATTTGGCTTATGAGTTGGTCGATACCAAGTCATCTCCGCCGGCTTATCCTTGCAGGCCTCGTGTTGTTTAGCCTTGTAGGCATTTTTCTTGGCTGCGAGCATCTGTCAGCATTCCTCATCAAACCAGGGGTTTCTTGCTGGTGGGAGCGAGAAACCTAGCACATCAGTTTCGGCTAATCTTATGGCTTGATGGCATCGTTGCCATTGCTCTTCGACATTCGATGCTGGTGGTATGGTGTTAATCGTGAGGTTAAGGGATACGTGTTGCGTATCTAGCTTGGCTGGAATTGGACCCCGAATGTTCTGACATCCAAAATACGCCTCTTTTCTATCGCAATGTGATCAATTTGGTTGACCGTTCGTTGATCTGGAGACCACCATGTCTCTAATTGATATCCACCTGACGAAAACGTGTGCATTTAAAAAGTTTGGCACATATAACAAATCCACATACTTTGTAGCAGTTTAAGGCTTCCACCAGTTGTTTGTCTGCACCTCTCCTGTGTAATGTTCTTACATTCCAGGGGCATATACGAATGTCGTTGTCCTTTTTACGTTAAGCAGTGTCTTTAACAATAAAATCAGTAATTTCCGAAGCTATTCGTTGCTTCGTAACTCGGAGACTTTTTCCATGGTTGGGTAGTTAACCCTCCTAACCTGGAGGGCCAATTGCAATTTATAAGATACCCCAAGGACACTAGGCCATCAGTATCCACTATGCCGATTCGTCTTTCGGTTCATCCGCCACTATTTCTGTTCAAGGCGCCTGTTATCTAGACTCGCACTTATCGTTTAGCAAGTCAAATCCGGTTGGATGGATGATACCAATACCCAATGGTTACCACTTCGATGTAAAACTAAGCACGATTGATCTGTAGTCAGAGCTAAATAGTCAACTAAATGGGTGAATCTGCATGATTTCTACGTTTAAATTTCTTGGAGCAGAGGCAGTAACAGATATTCATATCATATATCATTAGTTTCCTATCCATATAAAAGGTTCAAAAATCACTTTCGTTAAATAATCTGTTTGCAGGTTTAACTTATTTTAATTTTAAGTGTTATCATGTAATCATGATATCAGATGGGTCCCATAATTCATGCAAAATTTTTATTTTGCACAAACGGAAAAAATATAACAATGGGACAGCTGACAGTTCGTGGTTTGTAAAAATGTAACGGTATATGAAAGAACAATGTATTTTCAATGTTTTTTGTTTTTGCTGTTTTTTCCTTGGTAGTTCTGAGTAGCAGCAGCCCATGACTTTTTCAAATAGGTTAAGGTGAAATAATGCATCAATTACCATTTTCGATATATTTGTATTCGAAAAAGTTCATTTTAAACGCCTATTGGAATCGTGCATACATGGGTTTGAGTAGATTCATATTCTATCGCACGTAAATTGGCTGTTGGTTTGGAACACATCACTTTCTCGAAGGCCACGTTCGCAGAATGTGGCAATAATTATCCGTATAGGGCAATACGAGGAACATTGCCGCAACACCAAGACATAATCTAATCCTTGTTGTCCCCCGAATTCATGAACATTATCGAGCGGTAAACTAATCGAAAAACCATCGAATCCTTTCGACTATGACACCAAGAGCATCCCAATAAAAATACAGCAAGTCTGGACGAAATGTATGCATTCCTAGGGATCTAGCTGCTTTCTGTGGGGAACTTACAATTATAATATTACCATCTACAAAGCCAAAATATCCTTTAACCGGTTCACCCTTGATCACATAAATCCACTTTGGTATCGGTAAATCTCATGCAAAGGGGCTTTAACACAGTAAATCTGCGGCCGTAGACATATGGCATATGGCTCATGTTGATGGCTAACTTGAAGATAGCATACACCCCGGGCGGTCAAGTGACCGTCGATGGGCAGTTATTTCCTTATAGCGGACGAACTATGAGACTATATAAACTGCGCCAACTAAAGAGGCATAAGTGTCCTCAACATCACCAACAACATCCTATCTGCCGTAATATGTGAACGCCTGAAACCGTTTACCAACAACCTGATCGGTCCTTATCAGTGTGGTTTTAGGCCAGGAAAGTCAACAACTGATCAAATTTTCAAACTTCGGCAGATCCTGGAAAAAACTTAAGAAGTACAAATCGATACCAACCACGTGCTCATCGATTTCAAAGCCGCATACGACAGCATTTATATATACAGAGCCATGTCTAGTTTTGGTATACCGCCAAAACTCGTCCGTTTGTGTAGGATGATGATGGAGACCTCACAAACTTATTCGATACCAAAAAAAGGATTTAGGCAAGGCGATGCACTGTCATGTGATTTCTTCAATTTGATTCTTAAGAGTATTGTGCAAAACACCCAAGCCAACACCAAATGCACAATATTCCAAAAATCGTTGCACTTACTAGCATACGCTGCCTGGTGAGATTGATATCATTGATAGGACTCAACGTGATATCATAGCTACGTTCGCTAGTATAGAGAAGTAAGCAGCAAAAATGGGTTTAGCAGTAAACATCGAAGAATCGGACAGAACGTCACCATTGACAGATATAACTTTGAGGTTGTCAACCGCTGTGTGTTCGGGCTAAGAAGGCAATTCAGTAGTAAAGCCCCCACTCGAACTACTGAGGAGACCCTAATACCATGATCTTCCCAGTCCTGCTCTACGGCGCTGAAGCATTTACCGTCTCAAAAGCGGATGAAGAAATCATTGGTCGATTCGAAATCTTGCACGATAGCGGGACCTTCTGTTTTATGCCGACACCGAACGGCGAATTTGAGACAAGATTTTCCAGTAAAAAATCATTAAGGTGTTGCTACGGCTGGGAAACGCACCCAAACCTTCTGCGCGGGAGTTCATCGCACTAACCATCACGCCACTGAGCCCGACATGTCCCTGGTCAAAAAAAAAACACAGCATTGGAAGTTTAAGATGGCTAGGAGATGTGGAAAGAATGGACACCAATTCTCTGGCTCGCATACATATGCCAACTTGGAGTTCGCAACTGGAGGCAGTTTGCTAATGACCGGGCTAATTTGGAGAGGCATGTTGGTTTAGGCCCAGGGTTATTCCGGACTTTAGCGCCACTTAAGAGAGCAAGTAATGGCGAACTAGGTGTACTATATATTCCGAGTAAGCCCGCAAAATACGAAATAAATTTTTGGATGAATTGCGATTCCGTTTCAAATTATACCCTGATATAAAAAATATATAAGGGATAACCACCAGGATGCCAAGAAGAAACGAACCATGAAATTGATGAAGTTTACATTGACAAATTCTTGTGTCATATTATTTAGCAAAAATGGTGATGGATCGAAATGTGAGTTTAGGGCACCGTTAGAAAACAAACAATATTTTCAGCCAACCTCAATTTCTTTTGCTTTCACGGTAAAACGTCGCTTCATGTTCCTATGGCAAGCCACCGGTCGTGACACCGGTCTGTGAAGGGGGTCGCACCAGCGACCGTTTAATATCCACATAGCAATGCATCCATTCGTGCTCGATATTTGACACTCACGTATGCATGGGCATAAAGTATTTTATAGCCGACCGGTAATAAACATATGAGTACACAATAAGCACACGCCAGAAAGTGTATCATATGTTTGTTGCGAGCTCAGCATTAGAAGTCCGCTGCAGTGAGTGTGTTTGGATATTGGATTGTGCAAGATGGACAATTCTCTGAATGTCCGGGCGTTAAACCCCAAATATGCATATGAGGCAATCGAACACCGAGAGGTCAGCGATCGATGTACGATGGATATGTACAATGGATATGTTCGATAGAACAAAAGAAATTGTGTATAAATACCAAACAAATTTATTAATAAAATCAGTCTTGAAACTTACTCTCGACTCTCAACTTATTTTCACTGCGGCCGTAACTGGCCATACTCTTTCGGCGAGCTGCGCCTTAAAAACAGTAGCGTGCTGCGCTTTAAACAGTTTAGGGCTGAATAGGTATACTATTAATCTGGTAGATATTTACAACATTACAGGTCGATCGAAAGCATCAAAGCTGAAATTAAGGTACCCGCACCTTTTTAAATATTCTTAACTATTCTTTTTATCATATTTTCACAGATTCATACATACTAGTCACGGAACCTAGCGCTCAAACACACATTTAGTCATCTCCAGTTGTCTGTTTTTAAATATACTTATTTTTATACGAATGGGTCCGAGCAGACCCTTACGCTCTATTTACCGCCTTATATGCCACCGCTCATCGGAGGGTAAAATGCCTTTTCCTGATCACACCTCTATATCCTGTTTGCTAAGCAAAACTTCATTTTGATTAACCTTAGCACGTACAACTTTTGAATTGGAAACATTTTATTGAAATTCAAAATGGTGTTTCAGTTGAATTCGCCAATATTAGGCTTGTGTTTCCCCCTTTATTCCATTTCTTTATAGACTTATAGTACGTTTCCACCGAGTCAAAGTTCGTCATTCCGGCGAAATTCGTGATTTCATTAGAAATGCGATGCATTCCGCCATACATTTTCACATTCTGAAATTCGGCATTCCATTGAAATGCTATTTGAAAAGAGGTCCAACAGAGTAATTTCAAATCAAAACTGCTTTTCTCCCCTATAAAACCTTTTTTTTTCTATAAACTTCAAAATTCTATGTAAATGTTTTTTTAAGCACACAAATGTGAATGTCGCACAGTTGGCAAACTTGAATTGAACGTTCCGAAAAATAATTTCTAATCCATAGAAGAAGTTTTTCATCGATTCCAAATGCACACATTTTCGATAAAAGAGTGCTTGATGCTAAACCCTGTCAAATACTTTGAAATATCAACTGCATCAACCTTGTTTTCTCCACCATGGTGGATTTATTGGTTCCGCTTTTCGGTGAGATTATGTCATTTGTGTGGGAAGCAATGGGCAAAATTTTCGCGAGAAAGGCAGGGAACAATCAAATAATTTATGTTGGCTCTGAGAACGATGTGAAGAACTTTACAATATAAAAATAACAAAATGTACATATATGCAAAATAAAACATCAAATCATCAAAATTTGTACCTCATCCCGTCTATGTACTTAGAAGCAGCTAGTGATATAGAAGTTTATAGAATGTTGTGTGGTTTACAAATAAATCAAAGTCCATACATACATTGACATAATGGTCAATTGATTTGAATCTGAATGCTAAGTCTGACGTCAGTTGTCAAAAATATAATCAATAGAAGCTTTGAACAATGTTAGGTCCACAATGTCTTAAGAACATCTATAATTCGACCGATTTATAAAAGGGGAACGAAAAGCTAAGTTGGAAAATATCAATTTTACCGGTTGTAGAAAAGTGTATGGAGGACATTTTTGGGAGACGCTTTAACAATTTTATACAGAAACATAGAGTTATACAACCAAACCAATATGGTTTCCAACAGATAAAAAGCACTGGAAGAATATTGGGTTATACAGGATTGGAGTACGAGGCAATGTAGCGAAATGGATAGAGAAATACTTTTCAGCCAGAACGGCAATGGTTAAAGTCTCTAACATAACAAGCAGGAAAACAGAGCGGTTATGGTGTACCTCAGCGATCAAAGTTGGACCCAATGCTCTTCATTTTATATACCAACAAGCTTATGCGGGTGTTTAAAAAAAGTACGCCATTCACATATGCAGATGACATAGATGTTGTGGTACGGCACGACGCCTTGAAACCGCGACTCTAATAATGCAAGAGCAGTTTTTTAAGGCTTGGAGATGGTGTCATGATCACAGCTTGGTAATAAATCAGACAAAACTAAAATGATTCATGTACGAACTCTAAGGAAACGTCTACCACAAAAACGAAGGCTGTCCAACAACAACAAGAGGAGATGCAATCCAAATAGTCAAGAGCATAAAGTACCTGGGAATTATCATAGATGATCACTTCCTATGGAACGAACATATACACCGATTACGACTACAACTAAAGAGTGCGGTTTTTGCGATGTCGTATTTCAAGATATACACAACTGTAGGTATACAAAAGCAAGTTTACTGTTCGCTTGCAGAGTCCCGACAAAGATATGGAAGATTACAAAAAATAATACAATTTTTTGGCGCAACGGGCTCGTTAGTACCCAGGGCCGAGCTTTCTCACAACCATTCATGTGTGCGTGTGTACTTCTTGCACGATGGTGGGACCTCCTGTTTTATGCCGACTCCGAACGGCGAATTTGAGATAAGCTTTTCTTGACAATTGATACTGCTTGGATGATTTGTCAGGTCATCACGAGAGGAGGGCCAGTGAAAAATCATTTAGGTGTTGCTACGGCTGGAAATCGAACCCAGACCTTCTGCGTGGCAGTTCATCGCACTAACCATCGCGCCACGGAGCCCTACGCTATGGAATATTGGCGTGTGGAAATTCGTAGAAAACCCATATCGATAAGATTTTGAGTCTTCAAAGGCGATTACTTAAAATCATCAAATCAGATTCTAATCCATTTATAGTTTTAGAAATTAGCAGCTTATTTAAGACGACAGCCCTCTTGGAGTATTCTGATGACTTCTGCTTTCAACATCCAATACGTCACAACCAAAACACCATAAGACGAGCTCAACAACTTCTCGAAATACCTGCAATCTTCAACAATTACGGAAGAAGACGACTTATCTTTGTAATGCCAACAATTCTAAACACTACCTACCAACCTAAAAAATATCAGAAATTTTCAAAAAAATAAAAGAGATATAAAATTTCACTGTTTGAATTCTTATTTCATTAATTGAATATTGATAAAAATTTGTTTAAATTCAAATTCTTTTAATCACATAAAATGTTAAACTTAAAACTTTTAAACTAAAACTTTCAACAATATTGATATATCACCTGCAGATAAAACATAAGCTTTGAAGGTAACACAAACAATTGTATTTTAATATAATACAAATAAAAAAATATAATAATATAAATAACAAATTATTAGATGAAAAAAAAAAATAACCAGCATAACTGTTACTGCGAAAACCATACTCCTGGACATGCGCAGTTCTCGTGTTTCGAGAAATTTTATAAGCTGACGATCGATCTATCAACGTTTTTGTGACTTTGGAAGGAAGAGACGTGCACATACTTGCAATATCGGTTGTTGGATAGAGAAGAAGATTTGCCTTCTTCCATGTACTCGGAAATAGTCGATATGATATCTTCAGAATAATGGGTAACATGTGCACCATCTGTAACAGCAGATTTATAAGTGTTGAGATCATATAAAACTATTACAACTGTAAGAGTTAAAGAGTGAACTTGTTCCATAGAATTATCGGAACCGGGCCTTTAGGATATGTGAAAACACCTGTGCATGGTCATTATCCGGTGCACTGAAAAACGGCGGTGGTACATCCTATCCCCAAAAAGGACAAGGACAAAACAAACCCTGCAAATCTTCGGTCAATAAGCCTTCTGCCGAATGTAAGCAAGGTATTCGAGAAGATAGTCAATAGAGCTCTGCTTAAGTGGGTTGAGGAAAAAAAATATTCCGGATAATCAGTTTGGCTTTCGAGCGAGGCATGATACCATTCATGCCGCGTCGAAACTAGTGTCCGACATCCAATGGAATAAGTCAAAAAAAACAATGCACAGGGGCCTGTCTGGTTGACTTTGAGAAGGCCTTCGACACCGTATGGTTAGAGGGGCTTTTCTAAAAGCTGGCCAGACTGGGCATGCGTAAACCCATGCTATATATGATTTATGAAATGCTTATGGGAAAGAAGTTCGTTGTCAAATGTGGCAATGTAACTTCGAGTAAAGTCTTTGAAATTAAAAACGGTTGACAACAGGGGGCGGTGAACTCCCCGATATTGTTTAACATTTATACAAGTGATCTTGTAGGTTCTCTCAGACACGCTATAGTGTACGCAGATGATCTAGTGGCGTACAGATCAGGTCCGAAAATCGAGGTCATCAACACACTTTTGCAACGTGACTTCGATCACATTAAGGGATATTGCGGTGATTGGAAATTGAGGATCAATTTCCAAAAAACCGAAACAATTCTGTTCAGGACCCCAGTGCAGAGGGCTTCTTACGATACCAGAAAAAAATGGAAAAAAAATTTGTATCATGGGACAGCATGGACGGCCGTTGGCGGTGAGAAAGAAGTGAAGTCAAATACCTTGGCATCTGGCTTGACAAGTTTCTGTATTTTAATAAAAATGTGGATGCTTGTCTGGCCAGGGCTAGGGGGCTTATGCTCTGAAAGAAGATTGTTTCATAGCAGTCAACTTGATTCAAGGCTGAAAGTCATTTGCTACATGGCCCTCATAAGGCCGATCATCGCTTACGGTTGTCCCGTGTGGTTCAATGTATCACCATCCTACATGGAAAGGATACGGCTGTTTGAGAGACGTTGTCTCCGATCCTGCTTAGGATTGTACCGAACGCCGGACTCCGAGTACATAAAATATTATCGCAACGAGGTTCTATACAATAGGGCTCAGTTGAATAGAATTGACAATTTCCTAATTAAGGTGACGCGAAGGCACGCTGCAAGGGCGATGGTTAGCGACAACAGCCTGATCTTTGGGGCTTATTACCCCAATGCTTTATACATGGAGAACGCTCATATCAGGCTTTATTCCACCAGAGGCATTCATTAACATCGATTCGTTAGGGTTAGTACAACACAGAAACGATATCCCGGTTTTATACCACCGCTATCGTGACGCGCGGGACAAACGGCTAATCCGCGACGGGTACGTAGACAATGCTCCGGAGCTCCTCCGCTTAAGCACGGCGGTATCGGATCGTGACAGGATCGATGCTGCAAAACAGCGCACTGAATTCTGGTGGCTATATGAGGAAGGTGATTCTGCACTTCCTCAGGACTTTGCGGACTTTTAGTCCAACTCCATAGGTAAGATTTTAAAATTAGGAACAAGGTCTGGGGCGGGGCTTGTGCACCATATTGGCGTACAATATGGTTGAACGCAGGCTGCCGTGGGACCGAAAGACGCAATCAGGATGGCGAACCCGTCGCATGCGCGACGAGGGCTCGCCACCCGATTATAATCAAGTTAGGTTTAAGTAGTTAAGTAGTCTTAAGTAAGGTTTAAGTAGTTTAAGTAGTCTTAAGTTAAGTTTAAGTAGTTTAAGTAGTCTTAAGTTATATATAATCAAGAATAAGCTTTTATATAAAACAAAAAAAGTCACTAAACAAAGTTTTCAATTTTTTTTCTTTGTAAATTAAAATTAAATATAAAACCAAAAAACCGACAAACCTAAGCCTAAAGGCAAAATAAAACAGCTAAATATAAGCTTACAGCGCCCACTAAGGGCCGATAAGTTAGATTAAGTAAACCAGTTATTGATAAGTTAGATTTAAGCATTTTTGTCTAGTAGTAAGTTAATATTTTAAGTAAATAAAAAATGAGTTTGAAAGTTAAAAGTTAAAAAACACCTGTGCATGGTCGCCTAGCTCGTTCGGCAAAAAAACATTGCTGTTGTTTTGCGATAGTATTGCAGAAGAGCCATCAACCTAGACTTGCGTCGTGCCCAACAATTGAACATCTCACAAACATCACTGATGTGAATTTTGAAAAAAGATTTGAATTTATACACTTACAAGGTTGAATTGACTCTGAGATGAAGCCTAGAAGAAAAAAATTGACATGGCGATGTGATTGTTGCTCAATGGGAAACAATTTTAATCTTCTTTTTGCTAAATTGATCGATCTAAAGTCGAAATGTAGTGCAGAAAGGGTATCAAAATTAATAGAGGATGTTTTCGAAAAGAATTTTAAGGAGCTGACCTAAAAAGTTCTTGCTGAAACATTTAATATCCAAGAGAGCGTCAATTTAATTGCTTATGCTCCCACAAAAACCAGTTCATTCGACGAACAAGGTGAGAATAACAATGTTATATGGAACAATAATACTGTGGAGAGTGAAATAAATTCCCCAGTAGAGGCAGGAACTAGTAAAGACGCCAAAAAAATCCAGCAACTAAAAGGCATAAACGAAAAAGAAGCAGAAAAAAACAAAAGCCACGAGCTAACAAAAGAAAAATTGATAAGGCCTTCTAATCAATTTGTTATCAAAGCGGCTTTTTTCTGTTCGTCACTTTCATCTTTCAAACGCTCATAATACACAACAACCACTCAACAAGATGTAGAGCATGTTGCAAAAACTACCTGCCACTACTATTAAATGCAAAATGTTAGTTAAACACAATGCTGATATCCTGAAATTACGGTTTGTCAATTTCAGGATATCAGAGGACATCCTCAAGTCCAAGCATTGGCCAGCTAAAATGAAAATAAAAACATTCGTACAAAAGAAAAACAAAACAAAGGAATATACATACTTGCAAATGAGCCAAACTTAATACAATCAAATTCTTGTACTCCCCAAGGAGAACTTTCTGTTTACTTTCAGAATGTTGGCGGCACAAGAACAAAAACAAATAAAATATCACCCCCCATTTTAAATAATTCTTATAAAATGATTATGCTTTTAGAAACATGGCTTCATACGCACATTCTCTCACAAGAAATTTTCGGCAGTGAATACATTGTCAACCGACGTGATTTATCGGGTTTTTCAAAAGGGACGTTACAAAAGTTGACCGAGTCTCTTCAGTTAGGTTTGCCATTTCATGATGGAAAGTTATACGATTTAACAAGGAGTCGAAATTATTTAAATTTACAACCAAAATTCGGAGTCAGTGGCCTCAACGTTAGGAGCGCTACGTCCAATTTATGGTAGTCATAATCTTCCTAGCAGATCAACAATTGAGCGTCTAGTGGAAAAATTTGAATCCACAGGCACAGTTCAAAATGTTCCCGTGCCAGTGAGACAAAGAAGTGCCCGTAGTGTCGAGAATATTGCTGCCGCTGAGGCTTCAGTTGAAGAAAGCCCAAATGTGTCTCTCACACGTCGTTCTCAAGCGTTGGGCATCTCTGTGACGTCGTTGTGGCGAATTTTGCGAAAAGATCTTGGCCTACAACCTTACAAGATTAAATTGACGCAAGAGCTGAAGCCGCTTGACCACCAGAAGCGTCGTATGTTACTGAATTGGGCTGAGCAACAACTTGAAAATGATTCGGATTTTCATCGAAAAATCATCTTCAGCGATGAGGCTCATTTCTGGCTGCATGGCTTCGTCAATAAACAAAAAATGCGGTATTGGTCAGGCAGCAATCCACACGTACTCCTTGAGTCATCATTGCATCCCGAAAAAAATATGGTTTGGTGTGGCTTATGGGCCGGCGCCGGCGGCGACATTGGGCCGTACTTCTTCCGTGATGACCGACACGTTACTGTAATTGGGAATCGCTACCGTTCAATGATAACCGAATATTTTTGGCCCCAATTGGATGACATGGACTTGGAGGACATGTAGTTCCAACAGGACGGCGCCACAAGCCACACAGCGTATGCCACATTCAATTTATTGGAGCCAAGTTTGGAGAACGTGTTATCTCACGAAATGGTCCAGTCGCTTGGCCGTTTCGGTAGTGCGATTTGACGCCGTTGGACTATTTCATGTGGGGCTACGTCAAGTCAATGGTTTATGCCAACAAGCCAGCGATGATTGATAAACTTCGTACGAATATCGAACGTGAGATTGCAGCAGTATCGGCCGATTTATGCTTGAAAACCGTCGAAAATTGGGTTCAGCGTCTGGACTTCTGCAAGCGTGCCCGTTGTGGCCATGCAAAAGAAATCGAGTTCCGTACATAATGGCATCGAACGTTCTTTCGCAGGAAAAAAAAAATTGTTTTTTTTTTTAAAACTTTCGTAGCGCTCTTATTGAAAAAACCCTTTAAGTGCTCACACTGGTTTGTCATGATGAGGGGGTGTACTCATTGCAGTGCATCGCTCGCTTGTCTCTTTTGAAAAGACATTGCCGCTTGTTGATCACTCCATCGAACAGCAAGCAATTTGTGTGGCAATCAGCAATGCTAATTCTAACAACAATTTAAGTGAAACAATTTTTTCACTTTCTTATATTAGGCCTGCGAGTGCATGCAGCATTATTAGCTGCAAGTTAATCACATTTAAAATTCTATTCATAGGTATTGGGATTTAGTGTTAACTAGCGAAAACGGAGCAGTGGTTGTGTATGAAGCACATTCACCACTTTTGCCAACATATGTTCACAGACAATTATTTGGCAAAGGCAGATTAGAATAATCAAAATTTGTATTTAAATTCAGTTTTGTGGAATAATATTCTTGATGTTTCAAATGTATCGAACATGTACATTAAGTTCATTTCAGTTTTTAATACTGGGATCGAATTACATGTTTCATGGTTCAATAGCCAGCTTTCTAAAATGAAGATCATCAAGAACAAAGCATTCGAAAAATATATACTTACCGGAATGTCAGAAGACTTTTCAAGTTTTTCTCCTCTTCGTAAGGAAAACGAGTTTCTAAATAAATGTTTGTACAAAAATTATATATATACAGCGGAATCGAAAATTAAAAACAACAGCAAAACGTTTTTGGTTTTTATTAATTCAAAACGAAAAACTACGGAAATTCCTATTGGTATTGAATATGAAGAAGTTCGCTCAGATAATGTTCAAACATCTTGCGAACTGTTTGCCTCATATTTTCAAACAGTTTATTTAGATGACGTTTTTTTTTCGTTGGTTATTAATACGATGATATTTCTCCTATCACCGACTTGGGAATACTTACCTTAACAGAAGATGAAGTATTGACATCATCTCAAAACTTGAAGCCAAATTAAGTCCGAGATTTGATGGTATACCATATCTATATTAATTTTAAAATGTAGTTCATCTCTTTCCATTCAACTAAAATGAATTTTTAATTTATCCCTTTCGACAGGCATTTTTCTAAATTGTTGGAATAATTCATTTGTCACTCCCAATTATAAGTCCGGTAGTAAGAATTTGGTAACAAACTATCGTCCAATTCCGAAGATGTCAACGATTCCGAAATTGTTTCAAAAGTTACTTTTACTTTTACTTTTTAATTCAGTTTTTATTTACTTAAAATATTAACTTAATATTAGACAAAAATGCTTAAATCTAACTTATCAATAACATATCTACTTAATCTAACTTATCGGCCCATAGCGGGCGCTGTAAGCTTACAACTAACATTTTTCTTTTGCTTTTCAGCCTAAATTTGTCATTTGTTTCTTATTATTAATATAAAGACATTTAATTGATTTTTCAAAGAAAAAATTAAAACTTTAAACAGTAACCATTTTTTTTTGTTTTATATAAAAACTTAATCTAGACTAAAACTAACTTAAACTACTTAAGACTAGTTAAACCTAACTAACACTACTTAAGACTACTTAACTACTTAAACCTAACTTAATTATAATCGGGTGGCAAGCACTCGTTGCATATGCCCCGAGTGTTTGCCATCCCGATTGCGTCAATGGGTCCAACAAGCATTTATACAACCATATTAAATAAAATATGGTGCATAAGCCCAGCCCCAGACCTTGTACCTAAATTTAATTTACTTAAGTACTAAGGAGTGGACTAAAAGTCCGCAAAGACCGGAGGAACTGCAGAAATACTTTCCTCGTTTAGCCACCAAAACTCGGTGCGCTGCTTTTCAGCGTCGTTCCTATCGCGATCCGATACCGCCGTGCTAAAGCGGAGGAGCTCCGGAGCATTGTCGACGTACCCATCGCGGACTAGCCGCTTGTCCCGCGCGTCACTGTAGCGATGGTATAAAACCGGGATACCGTTCCTGTCTTGTATTAACCCTAACGAATCAATATAAATGAATGCCTCTGGTGGAATAAAGCCGGACATAAGCGCACTCTACATGTACATTTCATTGGGGTAATAAGCCCCGAATATCAGGCTGTTGTCGCTACTCATCGCCCTTGAAGCGTGCCTTCGAGTCACCTTAATTAGGAAATTGTCAATTCTATTCAACTGAGCCCCATTGTACAGAACCTCGTTGCGATAATATTTTATGTACTCGGAGTCCGGCGTTCGGTACAATCCTAAGCAGGATCGGAGACAACGCCTCTCAAACAGCCGTATCCTTTCCATGTAGGATGGTGATATATTGAACCACACGGGACAACCGTAAGCGATGATCGGCCTTATGAGGGCCATGTAGCAAATGACTTTCACCCTTGAATCAAGTTGACTGCTATGAAACAATCTTCTTGTCAGAGCATAAGCCCCCTAGCCCTGGCCAGACAAGCATCCACATTTTTATTAAAATATAGAAACTTGTGAAGCCAGATGTCAAGGTATTTGACTTCACTTCTCACCGCCAACGGCCGTCCAGGCTGTCGCATGATACAAAATTTTTTCCAGTTTTTTCTGGTATCGTAAGAAGCCCTCTGCACTGGGGTCCTGAATAGATTCGTTTCGGTTTTTTGGAAATTGATCTTCAATTTCCAATCATCGCAATATCCCTTAATGTGATCAAAGTCACGTTGCAAACGTATGTTGATGACTCCGGTTTTCGGACCTGATCTGTACGCCACTAGATCATGTGCGTACGCTATAGCGTGTCTGAGAGAACCTACAAGATCACTTCTATAAATGTTAAACAATATCGGGGAGTTCACCGCCCCTGTTGTAAACCGTTTTTAATTTCAAAGACTTTACTCGAAGTTACGTTGCCACATTTGACAACGAACTTTTTTCCCATAAGCATTTCATAAATCATATATAGCATGGGTTTACGCATGCCCAGTCTGGTCAGCTTGTAGAAAAGCCCCTCTAACCATACGGTGTCGAAGGCCTTCTCAAAGTCAACCAGACAGGCCCCTGTGCACAGTTTTTGGGACTTATTCCATTGAATGTCGGACACTAGTTTCGATGCGGCATGAATGGTGTCATGCCTCGCTCGAAAACCAAACTGATTTTCAGGAATAATTTTGTTTTTCTCGACCCACTTAAGCAGAGCCCTATTGACTATTTTCTCAAATACCTTGCTTACATTCGGCAGAAGGCTTATTGACCGAAGATAAACTGGGTTTGTTTTGTCCTTGCTCTTTTTGGGGATAGGATGTACCACCGCCGTTTTCCAGTGCACCGGATTGTTGCAAAAGTCTTTTTCAAAATATTGCCTTCGGCACTTGAATGGGTCAGTAGAAATATCCAGTTATGAAGAAAGATGTCGGATATTAAACTTAAAGTCCTTGGAAATGAGAAGAAATTTTCAGGATATAATGTTTATAAAAGACATCGCTTCTAGTAGAATAAACTCAACGTTTTTACAGTCCAACCTCTCTTTTAATGTTCCGCGTATACAGTTGCGTGAGCATGGCTTGTTTTATGAATCTAATCAATCAACGAGCTAAGGAAGGAATGAGCTTTTAACAAGATGAATTCGGAGTTTTCATTTTATGTGCGATTCCAATATTTATATTTCTATCAACAGAATTGCATTTAAAAAAAGTTGAATGAATTATTATAATCGCTCTTTTTTTTACTTTTGCTTAGAATAACTTACGAATGTAATTACTAAAAGTACAAGTTTTTCCCTTAGGGTAATTTATTAAATTTTTTCTTCCACATTTGGTGGAATTTTTTTTTGTTTTAATAATTTTTTTTTTAAGAATTTTAGTACATTTTTATTCTTCATTTGATGAGCTTTTTTGTAATAACAATACATTAACTTTTTTTCCGGATTTTTTAATTAATTATTTTATTATAAATTTGGTAAAAATATATTTTTTCTCTTACTTGAAGTTTTTTTTTATATATAGTCTGTAAAATGTAATGAATATGGCAGACTTAAATAAATAAACATATGAACAAATACGCCGAATGGTTGGTTGAACAGGCTGAATGGTGACTTTGCAAAGAAAATCATCTTCAGCGACGAAGCACATTTCACCTCAGTGGATTCGTTAACAAGCAGAATTGCCGCATATGGGCAAATGAGGATCAACAAATGATTGTTAAAAAGCCGATGCATCCACAGTGACTGTGGATGTGACTGCTTGGTGCTGTTTATGTGCTGGCGAGGTCATCGGGCCTTACTTTTTCGAAAATGAGGTCAGCCCAACAGTTACCGTGAATGGTGTTCGCTATCGCGATATGATTAACGAACTTTTTGTATCCAGAAATAGATGATATTGACATGGACAATATGTGCTTCCAATATGATGATGTCGGTTGCCACGCAGCCAACGAAATTTAATGGCCATGTTATCTCACGTCGCGGTCGTGGCGATTCTAATTTGCCACCACGATCATGTGATTTGACACTGTTGGTGTTGGAGATCTTTTTTTTGTATTCAAAGAGACGCCAAGAACAATACAAGAGCTAAAGGACTAGAAAGTTCGGCACATTAACGACATTGAACCAAAATTTTGACTCAGAGTCATTGAAGCTATGTATCATCGGATAGATGTAAGCCACCGAAGCCGTGTCCTGCATTTGGCCGATATTTGTTTCACTCATAATTTTCATAAATCCTTCTATCGAAATAGAAAAATATCAAGATAGCTCTCTGAAAACGTTTTGTTTTATTTAAAATTAACATCGTGCGTTTCCGTTGGACCACTATTTGGAAGGATGGCGATTGATGGTGATTTCAACAGCAATTAAAAAATTAATTTGCGCATGGTATTCTCCGCTACAGAATCAATTTAGTTTTACTAATTTGTGGATACTTTCAACAATTCGATGACAGCAGAATAGACCACTAAGTCAAACTAGCTACAATGCAAATAACTTCGCGGATAGTTTAATGAAACTTCAAAAATAGATTCTTGATGTTTAATCCCAAACAGCTGCTATAATCCAGCAGAGATGCAATGTTTTTCACCCGACTTCGTTCTGTTTAACCAATTTTTTGTTAACTAGATAAGTAATTAACGAACGGATAAGTCTTGATACCTTGAATTCAGCAACAAAATCTGTTGTAGACACGTTTTCATTTTAAAAGTTTAAAGTCGTTTTTTTGTTAAACCTTTCATCCGTGCTTTTTAGAAGTGAGCTGCTAAAATATTTAAGTATAGCATTTGCAAAAAAAAAGCCGATGATACTTGAATATTGGTTGGAATTAATTGATAATTCGTTCTTATGTGTGGTTATTGAAATGACGGTGCGGAAATTCAATTTCAAATAACCATGCTGTCGACCATCAACATATGTCTGCATTTATACGATTCTGTTTACCTCATTACAGATGTCAATTATTTAATATTAATATAATCAACACATTGCTAGGTATCCACATATATGCGTCTCCACGCATTATCGTGCAACGCTCTGCAACGCTATTGGCAATATTTTCCAGGACTCGTAGTTGGTCATAATTAACTCTACTCTACGAGTGGCAAACAACTATTAAACCACAATTCAGTTAGGCCAGGAATTCGATTTAATTGTATTTTGGATTCAGTTTTGAACACTTTCCGTGTATGCCAACATAAAATATACGCAGAGCACTGAACAGTGGCGTGGAGTGGATCTTTCAAATGGGGGAATTTGGTAAAGCATTTTTTTTTGTTCAGTTTTTTTTTTTATTATTTTGTTATTTTGTTTAATGTAGGAATTTCGTACCGCTCACTCACTGATAAAGGCATGATCTTCTTTCTTCATATCCTTAGTGCATCTGTGAGGAAGTTTCTTTATCCTGTTCTCCATAATATTACGCGATCCTTTCGTATTCGATATCAATTTGAAAATTATAACGTTGCCAAAATTTAATTGATGAGTTGTTGACTGTGTCCGCCATTTTTAAAGTAATGCCTACTGTTCCTAAGGTATAAAAGTCAAAAAGTACATCCCCTTTAACTTGCTGGTACCCAGTTTTTGTAGCCATCCCGTACATGTTTACAAAAAATTAACTGCTTAGCAGGATGATGGCCGTAATATTTACAATTTTTGCATGAATTTAAATATGTTTATGCATCAAACGCATACCAGACTATATAAATTTATCTATTTGCAGATATTACTGCCATCTAGGAGATACGATGGTATAAGCCGGCCAAGAATATGAAAAACTGTGACATCTACTACGGACTTTGAACCATTTGGTACGGATTTGTCATAAGTGCCAGTTTAAGGCAAGTTGATTTATGCTTTGAAGACATTGGCGAACTCATTTTTTCAATTCGAGTCGAGGCCGAACTCGCCTACATAGTCCGGATATGCGCTCATGCGGCGATTGAGAAAAAAGTTGATAATGTTCGTTGATGAAACTAAAGAGGCCTACAATACTAAGCTATAGGCAAATTGACATTTCGCCGTACAGCTAATATAGTTCTTGGTTGAATATTCGTCTCCATAGCACGTCCGAAGATTTTTCGAAGAATTTTCCTCTCAAATCGATCAAGGATTTCTTCATCCGCTTTTGAGATGGTCCATGCAGGACTGGGATGATCAGGGTATTTTATAGGATCTTCTTAGTAGTTCAAGTGAGGGCTTTACTACTGAATTGCCTTCGTAGCCCGAAGAAACAGGAGTTGGCAAGAGTAATTCTTCGTTTAGTTTCTGAGGAGAGGTTGTTGTCAGAGTTAATAGCGGAACCGAGATAGACAAGTTCTCTTAGTTAATCAAAGTTATATCTGTCAATGGTGAAGGTTCGTCCAATTCGTCGATGTTGCGTGGCTGCGAGCATCTGTCGGCATTCCTCATCAAACCAGGGGTTTCCTGCTGTTCAGAGCGAGAAACCTAGCACATCAGTTGCGGCTGATCTAATGGCTTGTTGGCATCATGACCATTGTTCTTCGACATTCGATGCTGGTGGAATGGCGATAATCGAGAGGTTAACGGATACGCGTTTCGCGAGGGTATCTTGTGATTGCAGTCCTTCGACATTATGTTTTCACAGAATTTCTGGGTTTTTGTTGCGTGTGGGATATCCGCATTCTTACCTTGGCTGCAACAAGTTAGTGATCCGAGTCGATGTTAGCTCCTCGGAATGTTCGGACATCCAAAATACTGGATGCGGTGCCTCTTATCTATTGCAATGTGATCAATTTGGTTGACCGTTAGTTGATCTGGAGACCGCCATGTTCCCTAACGGATATCGCGGTGAGAAAACTGTCCGCTGGCTATAGTGGCATTTCGATCCGTAGCGAAGTCAATTAGCATAAGTCCGTTACCAGACGTGTTGTCGTGTATTCTATGTTTTCCGATAATACTGCTAAAGATGTCTTCTATTCCTGTCTTTGCGATAAGTCTTCCAGAACGATTCTTCGTACTTCGAACGTCGCCCATATGTTTTGCAAAGGAGCTCATAAAAGCAATCCTTAGCTATATCATCTTTTTTCTCCGTTGGGGCATGAGCGCATATAAGGCTTATGTTGGCGAATTTTGCCTTGACGTGGATAGTTACAATGCGTTCGCTCATGTCTTGGAAACATAACACTTCTTGCCTAAGTATGGCACTTATAACACGGTCCGTAGTAGATGTCATAGTTTTTCATCCTCTTTTTGCCCGGCCCATCCCATCGTATTTCTTGTATGGCAGTAATGTCTGCGTTGTAGCAGTTTAGAGCTTCCGCTAGTTGTTCGCTTGCACCTCTTCTGTTAAATGTTCTCACATTCCAGGTGGAGATACGAATGTCGTTGTCCTTTTTTTCGTTTAGCCGGGTCGTTAGCAATAAAATCAGTTCTTTCCAATGCTATTGGTTGCTTCGTAACAATTAATTTTTCCATGGTTGATTAGTTAACCCGAACCACAACCCCCTACCTGGAGGGCCATTTCTAATTAATTAGATACTCCTAGGACACGGGGCTATCGGTATCCACTACGGGATTGAGCGCTGCCGTTGGCCTTTCGATTCATCAGCCACCATCTCATAACAAGGCTACTGGAAAACACAACCTCCACGCAGCGCCGGTCGAATGACAGTATGCCTAAGTGATGGAACATCAGCATTGTGTGCCCAATATACAACAAAAAAGACTCTCTGAACTACTCCAACTAAAGAGGTGTAAGTCTGCTCAACATCGACTACTAGATCATCTGCAGTGAACGACTGAAACCGTTTACAAATAACCTGATCGGCCCATATCAGTGTGTGCTAAGGCTAAGAAAGTCGACAACTGATCAATTTTTCAGACTTCGTCAGATACTGGAAAAAACCCTAAAAGTCTAAAGGAGAAAAATCAATTGTCAAGAAAAGCTAATCTTAACTTAGCCGTTCGAATTCGGGGTGAAACACGAGGTCCCGCCATGTGCAAGAAGTACACACGGACACATGAACCGTTGTGAGAAAGCTCGGCCGTGGGTACTTACGACTTGTTGCGCCAAAAATTTGTATTTTTTGTCGTTATTTCCATTGAGAAAATTCTTGTCAGAAGGTATAACGAAACCAGTTCATCTGCTATTTACCCTCAAATATAAAGGATACTCTATGAGAACAGTGATGCAAATATTCTCTGAAGATCTTTAATAGAAATATATAGACGGCATTGTTGCTGCTATGAACAATAACAATTTTTGTATTAAAAATTAAAGCCCTCGGAAGAATATTAAATGAATGATACGCCACTGCCACCAGCATGTATGTATTCACAAACACGGTACACGACACCTAATATGAACGAATATTTACAAATTCACCTAATATGTGTCAATTTAGATTGCGGGCATGGTTAAACATGTATTTTGATGCTCAGTTGGGCATGGATGGCTCGCAGATAATACTCATATGATACTCATACTGTATATCCTGTCTAAGGAGGCAAACTATGTGCGGCAATGAAACTTTGATATTTGCATGAAATGTCATGTCCCTGTGGTAGCTAGGCCAATATTTGCATTGCTAAATATATTAGGTTCACTGACATAGGGGCAATGTGCAAGTTTGCAGCCCACTTCCAAAGCCAATGACACAGGAAGAGAATTCAATAATGCAGCGAAAAGTTTCACCTAGGGCAAAAGGACCAAGTTTTATATTTCAGTTAGAGTAGGAACAGAGTAACGTAGCTGAAAAATTGTATGCCGGTTAGATATGCATGTTAAGTGAACTACGGGATCTGGCAGTACTACATTCTTATATTGAAAGTTAGGCATATATGTAGATTGACTTCTATGCTGATGTGTGATTGCTAAAAAACTCATGTTCCAAAAACAATTGCAGAGTTGGAAAATCAAACGATAACGTCGATTTAGTGCTTGCATATCAAATTTTAGATAAATCCGACAATGGAAGTTATTGCAAAGATTTTTTTTTACTTCTCCGGTGTTCGTACGTAGATAAGAGTCTTAAGTTTTAAAAAATTAATTTTTCAAAAAATTATATCAGCCTTCAGAATTTGGTGATCTAGTGATGATATTGTCATTGGGGCATAAACTAATAAATCGATATGACTGAAAATTAAAAAAATTTGAATGTATATTTGTATGTCCTTCTATATGTCTCTGATAGAAAGTGGTGGATACTGAGCTAGGACAATGCCAAATCATTATAAGCTTGAGTGCAATTAATTTCGAGTACACTGAAAGAAACATTGCATAGACATCCTATCCTCAGGTCAAATCATGAGCTTGGCCCACCAGGTTTGGGTTAATACCTTGATTTACTTTACAATCAAGGAAAACGGATTTGTTATGATGCAACCTCATAAAATGAACAACGACATCGATATCTGCACCTGAAATGTCAGAACATTAATTTAACAGAAAAGGTGTGTTCGGCTACACTAAAGCCATAAGGCGCTACAAAGCAGACATTACTGTCATCCATGAACTAAACGGAAGGGGCCGTGCAAAAAAAGGGTGAAAAACTGTGACATCTACTACGTATCGTGTTATAGTGAGTAAAAGCGGAAAATATTCGGATGTCGAAGAAGTCTTATGCTTTCAAGTCGTCACCGAACGCATTGTAACAATCGGCATCAAGGAAAAATTCGCAAACCTATGCTTTATATATACATACATGCTCCGAAGGAGGAAAAATTTATAGCATCCTCAAGGACTGGACTACAAACACAATAGATGGGACAAATGGATGTTCTTAAGTGTCGTTAAAGTCCGGAATGAACCTGGGCCAACCAACATGCCTCTCCAATTAGCCCGGTCCTTAGCTAACTGCCTCCAGTTGCGCACTCCAAGTTGGTTGAGGTCGTTTTCTACTTGTGCGCGCCACTTATGGCGAGGTCTTCCTCTACTATGTCCGACGTCTGGCTGGGAATCGAAGACTCTGCGAGCCGGAGTATTGGTGTCCATTCGTTCTACATGCCCTAGCCATCTTAAACGTCCAATGCGGAGTTTTTTGATCAGGGCATGTCGCTGTACAGCTCGTATAGTTCTTGGTTGAATCTTCGTCTCCATAGCCCGTCAACGCAAACGGGACCGAAGATTTTTCGAAGAATTTTCCTCTCAAAACGACCAAGGATTTCTTCATCCGCTTTTGAGACGGTCCATGCTTCAGCGCCTTAGAGCAGGACTGGGATGATCAGGGTCTTATATAAGATCTCCTTAGTAGTTCGAGTGAGGGCTTTACTACTGAATTGCCTTCTTAGCCCGAAGAAACAGCGGTTGGCAATAGTAATTCTTCGTTTAATTTCTGACGAGATGTTGTTGTCAGAGTTAATAGCGGTACCGAGATAGATAAAGTCTCGTACTACCTCAAAGTTATATCTGTCAATGGTGACGTTCTGTCCAATTCGTCGACGTGGAGTGTCCTTTCGTATTGACAGCATATACTTCGTCTTGCCCTCATTTACTGCTAAGCCCATTTTTGCGGCTTACATCTCTATACTACCAAACGTGGCTATGACATCACGTTGGGTCATACCAATGATGTCAATATCGTCGGCGTATGCTAGTAGTTTTTACAGATTTATGGAAAATTGTGCCTCTGGTGTTCGTGAGTTTTGCACAATCCTGTCAAGAATCAGATTGAAGAAGTCACATGACAGCGCATCGCCTTGCATAAATCCTTTTTTGGTATCGAATGTGTCAGTGAGGTCGTTTCCGACCCTGATGGAGCAGCGAGAATTCTCATTCTCAATTCTAAACGGTTTCAGGCATTCACATATTACGGCAGATAGAATCTTGTATGCGATGTTGAGGAGACTTCTTTCTCCTTTTTTGCGGATCGGGCAAACGATGCTGAGGTTCCTTTCTTCAGGCATACTTTCTTCCGACCAGATTCGGCTTATGAGTTGGTGGATGTTACTTACCAAGTCATCTCCGCCGGCTTTAAAAAGCTCGGCGGGAAGGCCGTCATTTCCTGCAGCCTTATTAAGCTTCAGTTTAGATATTGCTATCCTCACTTCACTCAGGTCGGGTGGTTGGCAGCTTTCGCTGTTGTTGCCAATATTGAATGGTTCGTTCTGCCTGACAGCGAAATGTCGTTCGTCATCGCCGTTTAACAGTCTGCAGAAGTGGTTCTTACATATCCTCAGCATAGACTGTGTCTCAACTACGATATTTCCTTGTTCATCTCGACAGGATTCTGTTCGAGCCTTGTATTCTTGGCTTTGACGTTTAACACTTTGGTAAAACTGGCGAACATCTTTCCTGGAGTGGCACCTCTCTATATCCTCGGTCGCGCGCTTTTCTTCCACTTTTTTATTCTTTCTAAAAAGCCGGTGTTCTTCCCTTCTTCTCTGCCTATAGAGCTCAACGGCAGCTCTCGTCTTCACCTGTAGCTTAGCCTTGTAGGCCTCGTTCTTGGCTGCGAGCATCTGTCGGCATTCCTCATCAAACCAGGGGTTTCTTGCTGGTGGGCGCGAGAAACCTAGCACATCAGTTGCGGCTGATCTAATGGCTTGCTAGCATCGTTGCCATTGTTCTTCGACATTCGGTGCTGGTGGTATGGTGTTAATCGAGTGGTTTAGGGATACGCGTTGCGCGAAGGTCTTGGCGGTATCTTGCGATTGCAGTCTTTCGACATTAAATTTTTTTACAGTATTTCTAGTTTGTTGTGTCGTGGTGGACATCCGCATTCTAACCTTGGCTGCAACAAGGTAGTGGTCCGAGTCGATGTTAGCTCCTCGGAATGTTCGGACATCCAAAATACTGGATGCGTGGCGCTTGTCTATCGCTATGTGATCAATTTGATTGGAGACCGCCATGTCCCCTTATGGATATCGAGGTGAGAAAACCGTGTGCTGGCTATAGTGGCATTTCGTTCCGTAACGAAGTCAATTAGCCTAAGTCTGTTACCAGACGTGTTGTCGTCTAGGCCATGGTTTCCGACAATACTGCTAAAGATGTCTTCTCTTCCTACCTTTGCGTTAAATTAGATTTTTCCATGATTGGGTCGTTAACCCAAAGCACAACCCCCAACCTGGAGGGCCAGTTCCAATTTATTAGATACCTCTAGGACACGGGGCCATCAGTATCCACTACGGGACTGAGCGCTGCCGTTGGCCTTTTGGTTCATCCGCCACCAGCTCTGTTCAAGGGGCCTGACTAACCCTTGAAATTCCTAGACAACCTGTAGTCCGAATATGTCGAAGCAGCTTGTCTAGGTTCGCCTGGGACAGCAGGCCGGGTATTCATTCCGTGCCATTCTGACCTGGCTGTTTAGAGTGTTGCTGTTTTTCGTCGTGTTATCAACACTCGCGCTTATCGTTTAGCAAGTCAAATCCGGTTGTATGAGACCAGTACCCGATGGTTGCCACTTGGAGGTAAAAATAAGCACTTGATGTGTAGTCAAAGTTACAACACTGGGCATTGCCAAGTTAAAG
The DNA here is from genome assembly GCA_949824845.1 of Rhingia rostrata. Taxonomy (NCBI): domain Eukaryota; kingdom Metazoa; phylum Arthropoda; class Insecta; order Diptera; family Syrphidae; genus Rhingia; species Rhingia rostrata. Next base: position 120,319,226 of record OX463756.1, on the reverse strand, counting down.
CCAATCAGAGTCTACCCTCGTTCTACAACACCCAACCTACATCCTTACAAGATTAAATTGACGCAAAAACTGAATACGCTTTACCACCAGAAGCGTCTTATGTTCGTGAATTGGGCTGAGCAACAACTTGAAAATGATTCGGATTTTCATCGAAAAATCATCTTCAGCGATAAGGCTCATTTCTGGCTGAATGGCTTCGTCAATCATCCCGAAAAAATTACGGTTTGGTGTTGTTTATGGGCCGGCGGCGTCATTGGGGCGTACTTCTTCAGTGATGATCAAGACCGGCAGGTTACTGTGAATGGGAATCGCTACCGTTCAATGGTAACCGAATATTTTTGGCCCCAATTGGATGATATGGACTTGGAGGACATGTGGTTCTAACAGGACGGCGCCACAAGCCACACAGCGAATGCCACAGTCAATTTATTGGAGCCAAGTTTGGAGAACGTGTTATATCACGAAATGGTCCAGTCGCTTGGCCGCCTCGGTCGTGCGATTTGACGACATTAGACTATTTCCTGTGGGGCTACGTCAAGTCTATGGTCTATGCCAACAAGCCAGCGACGATTGATGAACTTCGTACGAATATCAAACGTGAAATTGCAGCAGTATCGGCCGATTTATGCTTGAAAACCGTCGAAAATTGGGTTCAGCGTCTGGACTTCTGCAAGCGTGCCCGTGGTGGCCATGCAAAAGAAATCGAGCGCCATACATAATGGCATCAAACGTACTTTTACAGGAATAAAGAATTTCATTGATATCCAAAACCGTTTTTGTTTTATTTAAAAAAAAACTTTTGTAGCGCTCTTACTGAAAAATTCCTTTACATACATACATAAACTAACTAACTAACTAACTGCCTACATATTCGCCAAAAAATCTTGCGCGAATATGAGCACAAACTGAAACAATAAAACAAAAAAAAATTTAAACAAACGTCGTTATCATAGGAGTAACGAGAAATCGCAGTTACATCGAATTGGATGTAAGTAAATCTATGAAGGCCGCCATTTCCGGCAGCCATATTAAGCTTGAGTTTAGTTACTGCTATTCTCACTTCACTCAGGTCTTGTGGTTGGCAGCTTTCGCTGTCATTGCCAATATTGAATGGTTCGTTCTGCCTGACAGCGGAATGTTGTTCATCATAACACCGTTTAATAGTCTGCCGAAGTGGTTCTTACATATCCTCAGCATCGACTGTGTCTTAACTACGATATTAACACATTCATCTCGACAGGATTCTGTTCGAGCCTTGTATCCTTGCCTTTGACGTTTAACACTTTGGTAACACTTGCGAGCATTGTCCCTGGATTGGCACCTTTCTATATCCTGGATTCTGCACTTTTCTTACTATCTTTTCTTCTTTCTGTAAAGCCGGTGTTCTTCCCTTCTTCTCTGCCCATAGAGCTCAATGGCAGCTTTCGTCTTCACCTGCTTCTTAGCCTTATACCTCGTTCTTGGTTGCGAGCATAGATCGTCACTGTGCGAAATTTGTTTAACCGTTCTGATCTGATGACCTCGAGGTGAGGACATCGTGTGTTGGCTATAGGGGCATTTCAATTGGTCTAAGTCCGTTACCAGACATGTTGTCGTGTAGGCTTTGTTTTTCATAAATACTGCTTTAAATGTATTCTCTTCCTATCTTTGCGTTAAAGTCTCCCAGCACGATTTTCACATCGTACTCCGGTAGTCGCTCATAGGTTTTGTCACCTTTCCGAAGTGTGATCGTATATAATGCTTATGTTGGCGAATTCGGCCTTGATGTGGATTGTTACAATGCGTTTGCTTATGTTTTGGAAACATAAGACTTCTAGCCCAAGTCTGGCACTTATAACAAATCCGCATTCGAATAGTCGCTGTTTCTGATCATTATAACACGGTCCGTAGTAGGTGTAACAATTTTTCATCCCCTTTTCGCCCATCCTATTGCTATCTTATTGCCTGATTGGTATCAGCTTACGGCTTATACTTGTTGTTGGCTTGCGGCTCTCATGTGTAATGTGCATTCCATGTGCAGATATGAACGTCGTTGTCCTTTTTTCATTTAGCAAGGTCGTCAATAGTAAAATTAGTTATTTCCGAGGGTATTGGTTGCTTCGTAAATTTATTTTTTCCATGGATGTGTAGTTAATCCAAGGCACAACCCCCAACCTGAAGGGTCAGTTCAAATTTATTGGATACCCCTAGGAAACGGGGGCATCAGTATCCACTACGGTATCGATCGCTGCCGTTGGCCTTTCGGTTCATCCACCACCAACTCTTTTCAAGGAGCCTGACTAACCCTTAAATTCCTGGACAGCCAGTTATCTGGATTTTTTGAAGCAGCTCATCTAGGTTCGCCTGGGACTGCAGGCCGGGTATTCATTCCGTGCCATTATCGAAATTCTTCGAAAAATCTTCGGTCACGTTTGCGTTGACCGGATATGGATTCAACCAAGAACTTAACGAGTTATACAGCGATAAGACCCTGGTCAAAAAAAAACTCCGCATTGAAAGCTTAAGATGACTAGGATATATAGAACAAATGGACACCAACACTCCGGCTCGCAGAGTCTTCAACTCCCAACCAGACGTCGGACGCAGTAGAGGAAGCCCACGCCTTAATTAACGCGCACTAGTAAAAACCGACCTCAACCAGCTTGGAGTGCGCAACTAGGCAGTTAGCCAAGGACCGGGCTAATACGAGAGGCATGTTGCTTGAGGCCTAGGTTCATTCCGAACTGTAGCGCCACTAAAGTAAATAAGTCGGCCGATTATGTGAAGCTGAGATTAACGCCATCAAGGTTTGGAGGGTCAACTTACGCGTTCCCTGCTAAAAAGGACCAGTTCGGTTTTCTTAACATTCACGTCGAGTAAACATCTGGCGGCCTATTTGGAGAGTACAGATACGTCACAGACAGATGCATAAAAAAATGATTTTATTTTATCCCTGAACGTATCCTCAATCCAAAACAAGTTCAGAATATCTAGTGTACTTCAGCACCCACAGCAAAGACCGCTATCGATTGAATTCGACTGAATAACGGATTGAATTTTAATAATACTACAATGGTCCCGGAAATGCCTTATGAATTGACGAAAAAATGTATTTCCCGCACTTTCATTGAGCATTTAATCTTATCACAAAAATACGGAGTATAAATCCACCTCAGACTTCTGAAATCAAAAGGACTAACATAAAAATCGATTCACCCATACATTATCCGTCAGATAAAAATCAATGATACACACATCTAAAGGAACAAACTAACACAATCGAATATAAACCAATTCTTCTTCGCCATTGTCCATTCAACCTCTTCAAGATAAATGCATCCTGCGCCACTAAATCCCAACGCTGACACAATGCTCCTTCGTATTTATTTAAATCGTCGTCGTTTTGTGGTCGAAGGACTTAAAATTACTGATTCCCTAGATATTGTCCCCATACAGCCGGAACAAAGCCATTTAAGGAAACCGCACAGTCAAGTCGATATACTCGTAGATACAACGACCATCAGAGTGATAGCAGGAAAGACACTGAAAATGCGCCTTCTAAGCCCGACTCTCATTACGGGAATACACTAGTATACATTTTGCAATCATCCTGACACATTTGCAACATTGGAGTGGAATTAAAAGTGTCACAGGCAAGAATGTCAACCAAGCTAAGGACAAAGAAAAACAGACTGTGAGATAGGGATAAAGAGAGAGGGACGGAGTATTTAATTACAACGTCCAACGGCAAACAGAACAAGTCCCTCTTGGAACCTTCATATTGTGCGAGATTGGGAAAGGATAATTAAGGACACAACTTTTATGACAATTCCAAAGAAAGGCCGCACGCAGAGTTGACATATCTTACTTCCATCAATGTCAATCGATGGGGGGTATGTTTTGTGAAATCCTCCGCAAGATTATGTTTTCGAATTGCGAAGATTTTCATAAATCCTTTGAGATGATAATGAATTGAGGAGCTTTGCTACCAATTGTGTCTATTGTGTGCTGCATCCGCAGATGCGTCGTCCATCGCTCCCATAGGAAAATCAATTTTTAAATCTATTGTCATATATTATGGGGACCGTATTCCCGGTCGATTCCTTGAATGCACAGTGATTTTGCAAATTTTATTACCAAGCATTTTTGATGACAAAGACGAGTCCTTTTTTTTTCTTGTTGTTGGTTGGATTTAGTCCCTTGACACCCATTATAGGTATACTGCCACTGCTGCTGATTTGTATCTAAAGAAAGAGTATTCATCTCATGAGGTTTGATGGGGCCTTTCAATTGTGTTTGTGAATTTTTCTCATCGTCCTAGGGTCGGCCAACATCCTGTATCTAAACATTTATCTCAAGGTTTTGTGTCAATATTTATGCATGTTCGGATGGCGCCTCTTTCGGGACAAATTTCTCAAATATTCTTCAACACATTTCATGCTGTCAGTCGTCTATACTATGAGACGATCCTACATACACGTACGAGTATGTGCCATGTGTATATGAGGAGTACCCACTCGTACATACACGTTGTCGTCATCAAGGGAGCATAAAGCACTATGTAGAGGTAGGTAGGTATCTACCTACCCAGCAAAAGGAATTCAAAAGCGCTTGTTCCTTTCGCCGCACTGAGACCTGATAGTGAGGATACACTCACACGTATCCCTTTATGACACACAGAAGCTAAAAGGCATACAGGTGATGACGACTTTCAAGCAACACGAACGGATGAAGAACGATAACGATAACGAGGATGCTGAAGCCACTGGGGCGTTGCTTGCCGCTTTTGAAGCGAACAGGTGGATTCAGATGGATGCTTGGGTTTTTAGCAATTTTTGTGGTGACGTGTCGAGGTTCCCTAGAAAGCCTTCCAAAGAGAATGAATGATGCCCCCGTTTAATTAGGTTCATAATGTCATCAAGAAAATTGCTGTGAAAAGGCGGCAAAGGACTCTCGGAAGGGGAAGACTACATAGGAATATGCTTGTGGCATAAAGCACCAAGTCAAGAATTTTTTTTTTTTTTTGGAACTCGTATTCCAATTTGAGTTTTGCCCTTAGGTGACATGATGAGCGATATCTACGTGTGAGTGAGAGATTGTTAATTGAATGAGGTTTCAACACACTTTAAAATTTAATTTGCACAGGAGATGAACTTTAAATCACTTGATTGGTGGTGGTGTGTAGGTTGGTACTTGTCGAGCGTTTAAATGGTTCATTCGCCCAGAAAACAATAGAAACGAAAATTGCCAGTCGACACACAGCCAGCACCTAGTAGTTGAAGGTTCAAATGGAGAAAGGGTGGCATATTGGAACAAGAGAATTGAGGAGTTTGGAGGCCAGCCACATGCAAACAATAGATTCGGAAGTTGGGCATTTTGTGAACGTGTATGCCGAGCGAGCTGGGTGCGCACGACTTTGCCGAGTGGAGTTAAAGTAGGTTGGTTGGACAATTTGCAATCATTATGCGTCAATTGAGCTCGGATCTAACCTAATTTGTTTGTAATTATCGGAGATAATGTGTTACTTGTTTGGATTGACAAATGGGAACGAGTGCCACTGATTAATTGTAGTATTTGCTGTAACCGTGTTGTAGTGTAGGTGATAAATTTCCCTGCCGGGAGGTGGGGTGAGAGTGACAAAGTAATGGATCAGACTGTATTAGGGAAGTTGTTGAAAGCTTATTTATGAAGATTTACGAGGTATTCATATTGTGTGTGTGTGTGTTATGTCATTTCGGGGATTATTCAAGTGGCAATTCTCTTACAATTAATTTGATTTAATTGCCTAGGGATTCGGGTAGGTATTTTGTTTGAAGATAGCTAATGGTTTCGAGAATGTAAGACAGAATGGTATTGAGTGGCGTTTTGATGGAAGTACGTCTTTGTAATTTTCTTATAAAAAACTGAAAAGTCAGGAGTTGGTATTGCCGGGGGGAGTAAGGCTCAACTGGAAATCTAATAAACAACAGATTCTTTAAACTTGGAAAGACGTTCCACTTGATATTCCATGCAGACATCATGGGGATTAAGTAAGGTAGAATAGTTGAACTTTTGAGAGACAAATGACATACCTATCTAACAATGGGACGGAAGTATACCTTCGTCTTATAATATCCAGGAATCAGAAAAACATGATTACGTGCTTCTAATAGAGGATAGCAAATACAGGTTTTTAATTAAAAAGCTTAAATATTTGATTGCTTCATAGTAAATGTATATTGATTGGTGTTAGGAATGATATACTTACTTACTTAAGTGGCCCTACGGTCCAGAATGAACCTGGGCCTCAACCAACATTCCTCTCCAATTATCCCGGTCCTTAGCTAACTGCCTCCAGCTGCGCACTCCAAGTTGGTTGAGGTCGATTTCTACTTGAGCGCGTCACTTAAGGCGAGGTCTTCCTCTACTGCGTCCGACGTCTGGCTGGGAATCGAAGACTCTACGAGCGGGTGTATGGGCGTCCATTAGTTCTACATGTCCTAGCCATCTTAAACGTCCAATGCGGAGTTTTTTTCGCTGTACAGTTCTTGATAGAATCTTCTTCTCCATAGCCCGTCAACGCAAACGGGACTGAAGATTTTTTGAAGAATTATCCTATCGAATCGTCCAAGGATTTCTTCGTCCGCTTTTGAGACTGTCCATGCTTCAGCGCCATAGAGCAGGACTGTTCAAGGAAGGTCTTATTTAGCATCTCCTTAGTAGTTCGAGTGAGCGCTTTACTACTAAATTGTTTTCTTATCCCGAAGAAACAGCGGTTGGCATGAGGCTTTCACACATTACGGCAGATAGGATCTCGTAGGCGATGTTTAGGAGACTTATGCCTCTGTAGTTGGCGCAGTTGAGAGGATTTCCTTTTTTGTAGATTGGGCAAACAATGCTGAGGTTCCATTCCTAATGCATACTTTCTTCCGACCAGATTTGGCTTATGAGTTGGTGGATGTTACTTACCAAGTCATCTCCGCCGGCTTTATAAGGCTCAGCGAGAAGGCCGTCATTTCCGGCAGCCTTATTAAGCTTGAGTTCAGATATGGCTGTTGTCACCTCACTCAGGTAGGGTGGTCGGATGCCAGGTTCTGCCTGACAGCAGAATGTTGTTAATCATCACCGTTTAACAGTCTGCCGAAGTGGGTCTTCCATATCCTCAGCATCGACTGCGTCTCAACTACGATATTTCTTTGTTCATCTAGACAGGATTCGGTTCGTGCCTTAAACCCTTGGCTTTGACGTTTCACACTTTGTTAAGACTTGCGAACATCGTTACTGGAGTGGCACCTCTCTATATCCACGATCGCGCCCTTTTATTGCTATTTTTTCTTCTTTCTGAAAAGCTGGTGTTCTAACCTTCTTCTATGTCTAGAGAGCTCAATGGCAGCTCTCATCTTCACTTGCAGCTTATCCTTGTAGGCCTTGTTCTTGGCTGCGACCATCTGTCGGCAGTCATCATCAATCCAGGGGTTTCTTTTTGGTGGGCGCGAGAAATCTAGCACATCAGTTGCGGCTGATCTTATGGCTTTTTGGCATAGTTGCCACTGCTCTTCGACATTCGATGCTGGTGATATGGTGTCAATCGAGAGGTTAAGGGATACGCGTCGAGCGATGGTCTTGGCGGTCTATTGCGATTGCAGTCTTTCGACATTACATTTTTTCACAGTATTTCTGGATTGTTGTGGCGTGGTGGATATCCGCATTCTAACCTTGGCTGCAATCGCCCATAGGTCTTTTCATAGAAGCATATAAGCTATCTTTATAGAAGCATATGTCTAGATCTTTTTCCTCCGCTGGGGCGTGAGCGCATATGAGGCTTATGTTGGCGATTTCGGCCTTGATGCGGATTGTTACAATGCGTTCGATAATGTCTAGGAAGCATATGACTTTTTGCCTGGGTCTGGCACTTATGATAAATCCGCATTCGCATCATTAAACAAAAAAAAGGCATCGCCAATTTAAGTCCAATCAGAGTCTACCCTCGTTCTACAACACCCAATCATTTATGACGGGCTTTGGAGAAGAAGATTCAACCAAGACCTATTCGAACTGTACACCAACATGTCTCTATACAAAAAAACTTCGCATTTGGTTAGCAAGGCTTGGACTTGTTGAACGAATGGACACCATTTCTCCGGAACGCAGAGTCTTCGATTTTCAGGAAGACGCCGGGCAGAGTACATGAAGATCACGCCTTAAGTGGCCCGAAAAATTAGAAACCGACATTAACCAACTTGGAGAGGCATGTTGATTGAGGCCCAGGCTCATCCATTGTACTTTAATGAGTTTTATTTCCATGAATTCCATAACCATCAACTTAAGAGTGGAACACATTATCCCTATAGCGGGGCCACCCACTTTGGTTCAAATCAAGGATTCCGTCCAACAATGCGTCACCTACGCCCATGGGTGGAAAAAAAAGTCATCTTAAGAATTGTTACATTGCATCTTACTACAAGGCAAACTGTTGCAATCAAATGCACACAATCAATCTAACAACAACAAGAACAACGCAATGCAGATAATTTCTTTTGTTAGAAAACATTCTTCCAGACGAAGTATGTCTACATATGTATCGAAAATGTACAAAATTGCAACAGCTGAGTCAACCAGCATCTGAAAGCATCATCTCAGTTTGCTCCTTGATCGTTATAAGTTTGTCTCACGTGAGAAGAATTTGAAAAAAAAAACAGGAAAAATACGACCTAAGTAAGGTACAATGTTGTTAAAGTTTATAAATAAAGTTTTTGCGCGTTTCGGAAGTTAAGACCACTCCTTAAAATACGTTTTTAAGTGAGTAGTTCATCTTACCAAAAAATCGCTTTACACAAATCATTTGTTCTAGGTAACAATTCTAAACTTTATAACGTGACCAATTCTATCTTAGATGTTTACACTCGTAAAGAGTCTATCCCACAATGATATATGACATCTAAACAATTCCTTCAGGTTGCCGCCTTATCTCTCACTGTCTAAAACAAAACTTCTTACATCACCCACCCTCGTCAGCATTAGCACATAAAAAAGGATCAACTATTTATTTTTGCTGTAAAGGACATGGCCCTTACCATTAAATAAAATTGAATTTACGGTCAATATATATATACACTGTCTTCCTTATTTTTAGTAAGACTAAAAAACCGAGATCCTTCCTAATTGTTTAGAGCTATTCATGCGTGATAATTTCTTTTTTCCGTTCTTCTTGACTTTACCTTTCCTTCCTTTGTAAACGTCGTTTCTTGTTTAACATTCATCGTCCTTTAAATCCTAAAATTAGATCTCTTATCTTAAATGGGATTCACTTGGTCACCCCGAAAATTTCTCAATAAAGTACAAAAAAAAAAAAATTTCACCCCACCGACCCTTCCGACACAAAAGCAAACAAAATAGAAAACAATTTAAATGATTTAGCGCCAGGCTTTTAAAAGGATTTTCCTGTCTCGTATTTAAATACGTCCCCCACCCAGCAACCCAATACGGCTTATCATCGTTATCCGTATTGAGTGGCATTGGTATTTGCATTTTGGGGGACAGTGGTATTTTTTTTAAAAAGACTTCCTTTAACAATTAATGGGACGGTAGTAAAATCAAATGTCCGCATCACGCGATATCAGATATCTACTACCGGTGACAGGAAGAGATAGATTGGTGAAGTTAAAACATCAAATCTGCAGGTGCCCGGTATAGGTGAGACTATCGTTTTTCACTTGCTTCCGAAGGTATCGATATTAAAATTCTTTGTGTATATACATATTGTGTCTATCGAAGTTTAAAAATAGGAAATAACACAAAACCTGTTTTTTTTTTTGAATATCTGAATACAATTGCTCCCATTGAGAAGGATAAGTCCGCGTGGAACAGCAACAAAAACACAAGGCTTAGGGGCACACTCTACGGGCTGTGTTGAAAAATTGAAAATATTCGTGTCACTACACTACGGTATACCACACGAACGTGTGCTCACTCACTCATCGGATGTGGGCAGTGGGGGAGGATACACTGGCAAAAAGTTATCAGGTGTGTTGTCGCTGCTGAATTTTATCCATAGATACGGGTGGCTGATGGTGCAATTAAAAATGAAACAGATCGATATTTTGCAACGGCGCGCGGTTGTATAGAGAGAGCATTGTTGGTTTAGCAAATTTCGAACTTACCACTACCAAAGCAATCCTATTGAGAGCTTGGATTGCAAAATTAAGTTGATTTTATCCTGAAAAAATTGCTGAATATGCAAACGACGACGCATGGTAGAAAAGTGTCGAGTGAAAATTGCTTCTCAATTAACGCTTCTCTGTGAAGTTTTTTTTTGCTTTTAGAAATTGGACTACCCCACATTTAGTGTGCTAATTTATTGTAATCTATACAAAGTCATTTGTGTGCTCCAAAGCCCAGATGTTGTTGTATCTTGTTAACGGCGATATTTCGCATAGAATAGATTATAAGAAATACAAATGATCTACATTTAGGTTATTTATTTTTAAAAAGTGTGTCCTATTCAGACCGGCTATTATGAAATGTAAAAATTCCTCTATAAGGCAATAAAAATTAATTTCCATAGGCAATTATTTCTGCAGGCACAACGAACCATTCAATATTGGCAACGACAGCGAAAACTGCGTACCACCCGAACTGAATGAAGTGAGGATAACAATATCTAAACTCAGGCTTAATAAGGCGACGTCCTCCCCGGCGAGCTTTATTAAGACGGCGGAGATGACTTGGTTAATAACATCCACCAACTCATAAGCCAAATATGTTCGGAAGAAAGTATGCCTGAAGAACAGAACCTCAGCATCGCTTGGCCGATCCACAAAAACACCTAAGCTGCGCCAACTACAGAGGCATAAGTCTCCTTAACATCGCCTACAAGATCCTATCTGCCGTAATATGTGAACGCCTGAAACCGTTTACCAACAACCTGATCGGCCCTTATTAGTGTGGTTTTAGGCCAGGAAAGTAAACAACCGATCAAACTTGCTGACTTCGGCAGATCCTGCAAAAAAAACCCAAGAAATCCAAAACGATACCCACCAACTATTCATCGACTTTAAAGCCGCATACGGCAGCCTTTATACTGACGAACTATACAGAGGCATGTCTAGTTTTCGTATACCGACCAAACTCGTCGGTTTGTGTAGGATGACAATGGAGAATTTTCTCTGCTCCATCAGGGTCGGAAACGACCTCATCGATACATTCGATACCAAAAAAAGGATTTAGGCAAAGCGATATGCCGTCATGTGACTTCTTCAACTTGATTCTTCGGAGGACTGTGCAAAACTCCTGATCCAACACCAGAGGCACAATTTTCAAAAAATCGGTGCAACTAATAGCATACGCCGGCGTTATTGAGATCATTGGTTGGACTCGACGTGATGTCATACCCGCGTTTGGTATTATAGAGAAGGAAGTGGCAAAAATGGGTTTAGTAGTAAATGAGGGCAAGAGATATTAACCCAGGCACTGCACACTGCACAGCAAGGAGGAGCTTTAAACCTTCAAAATTCAAGATGCATGCTGACGCACTATATAGCTGTCAACATGAAAGGACACAAAACATCGACGAAATGGACAGAACGTCACCACTGACAGATATAGCTTTGAGATAGTAAGAGACTTTGTCTACCTCGGCTCCGCTATTAACTCTGATATTTTTGTTTTCCGTTGGCTGTTGGAAATCTCAAAACACACGATGAGCACGTCCCAAAGTAGTGTGGGACTTTAAGCCTAACTAAAACCACCACACTTTTTGTATTTGTATTGCAACTTAGTATGCGACTTATCAGCAATTTTTTTTATCACGATTAATGGATGTTTGGCGGTTAACTTTCCTTTGAGAGTTCCTGCTTTTTCCGCAATTTATATCGCGGTTTGTTATTAACGGGCAAAATCTAAGGGCTTGTTTCTTTGAAGACGTCGCAATAAATTTGTTTCGGCAATAATTTGGTGGACCGTTGTGTTAACGTGTCCCAATAAACCTTTTTGAATGATTGAGTGTAAACATTTTTATGTTTTTATGCGTGCAAAATTTTTCGTTTCATCTTTAACCGCGGGAATACCCAGGTATCTGCGTAGATCTTCATTCCTTATATACCACGGCGCATTGACGAATGTTAACATTGTTTTCAAAAGTTTTTAAAATATTTAGATTCGCTTCACTGGTACAACCCCAATTTGTGTACAATATGTCCAGACCGCCTTTAGCACTTGCTTGTATAATCAAGGTTAAGCTTCGAATATTTTCCGAGTTCTCTGTACTTATTTTCCAGTTCTTCGCATTTCTTTTTTACATGCGACTTCCATATTAATTTTGCATCGAGTATCATTCCGAGATATTTCGCTTCATTTGCAGAAGGGACCAAAACCGTATTGAGAAATACTGGAAAATTGTTTGTCCGTTTATACGAAAAATTTGCACTCGTTAAGTGCAATCCGCCAGGTTTTTTTTATTTCACAGTCGAATGTTTACTTTTAAACCCAAACCGATGGTCAGGTAAAAGGCGTTTCTGATCAATAACGTGGTGTATGCGACCGAGTAATATCCTTTCAAAAACTTTTGAAGTTATTGGAATAAGTGAAATAGGTCTGTAAGATTTTATTTCATTCGGTGATTTTCCTGGTTTGAGAAACATAATCACTCCCGCGACTTTCCACTGCCTTGGTATGTATTCTAATCTAATTGCTGCATTTACAATGTACAGGAGTTTAGTTAATGCTTTTCGAGGCAAAATTTTAAGAAGTTCTCCTGAAATTAGGTCATACCCGGAGCTTTTTTAGGCTTTAATTTCTGTATTTCTGTATTACTATCGGTTGTAGACTCGAATAAATTAATGTTTTCTGAACCATCAAATGGTTTAAATGTTTCGTCAAGATGTGCGGCAAAAACGTCAGCTCTTTCCTTATCGCTTTTTGCCCAAACGTCTCGAGTTACCCTTATTGGTGGCACAGCGTTTTTTGGCCGTTTTATGACTTTATGTGCTTTCCAAAGTGAATAATTCGATTCTTTTCCAGCGGTAAGGCCTTGCAGATAAGTTTCCACTGGGTGGTTTTTAAAGTTTTTAATCGAATTTGATAGCATGTTACTCAACCGATTGAGATGTGTTTTATCTTGCGGGGCATGAGTTTGGTGCCATATCCTGCGAGATTTTCTTTTTTGTTCAACCAAATCTCTTATTTCCCATAGGTACTTGATATTACTATAGCTCTCTATTTTGCGTTGTTGAAGAGTATTATTCGATGCTGCTTTTTGATCGTTATCGATAAAGGAGTCAACCGCGACTTCGAGTTCTATTAGCGTTCTAAGCGATACAACCAGCCGAATATTATTATCACTCTGACAATAACATCTCGTCAGAAATTAAATTACTCTTGCCAACCGCTGATTCTTCGGGCTAAGAAGGCAATTCAGTAGTAAAGCCCTCACTCGAACTACTAAGGAGATCTTATAAAAGACCCTTAACATTCTAGACCTGCTCTACGGCGCTTAAGCATGGACCGTCTCAAAAGCGAATGAAGAAATCCTTGGTCGATTTGAGAGGAAAATTCTTCGAAAAGTCTTCGGCCCCTTTTGCGTTGACGTTCTATGGAGACGAAGATTCAACCAAGAACTATACGAGCTGTACAGCGACATGCCCCTGGTCAAAAAACTCCGCATTGGACGTTTAAGATGGCTAGGACATGTAGATAGAATGGACACCAATACTCCAGCTCGCAGAGTCTTCGATTGCCAGCCAGACGTCGGACGCAGTAGATAATAATGTAGATAATATAAATTTGTGAAAGAATGTCGGAGACAAAATGGAGCCCTGGGGAACACCAGCGTTTATTACGTGAGTATCAGACTTGAAACTGTCCAAAATAACTTGAAGTGAACATTTCGAGAGGTAGTTTCTAACCCATAGAAGAAGACAAGGTGGATATATTGCTTCCACTTTTCGGTGAGATATGTCATCGAACAAATCCAGTAGACCTGTTGTTATGAAAACCGTGTTGTCAGTCATTGAGGTCTTTTCGTGGTTCAAGTTATTTCATAAGATGATGGTTTATCAGCTTTTCCATAATCTTAGAAAGAAGGGAGGCAAGTGCTATTGGTCGGTAGTTGGGGAGGGAAGAGGATTCGCCTTTTTTAGGGACGGGTTGGACATATGCTGTAGGCCAGATAGAAATGCTTACGCAGTGGTTTTGCCAGTATAGGAGAACACCACTTCAGAACTATGGGGAAGACGATCTTGACCAGACGATTTACGAATGTTAAGATCTAATAATACTCTTGCGACTTTACAAGTATGGAAATGGATTGGTCCCATAGAATGTTCTACGTTCTCAAGTGCATAAGGAGACTGGACACAATCTGGCAACGTGGAATTAGCTGCAAAATGAGCAGCGAGCAGATTGGCTTTGTCTATCTAGGTGATACCTGGAATGTCATTGTAAATGAGCGTTGGGATGGAAGATGAGGTCGAATTCTTAATATTTTTTACAAAGGACCAAAAGTTTCTACTTCCTTTGGGACATACTAGAATTGTTTGCCCCAACTTTTGGCCGTGGAAGAATTTGACACGGTTAATGTGTTCTCGTGGTCGTTTCAGGCTCGTTTGAACTTTAATCGGTTTTCCTCAGTAGTTAATGTTAAACCCCGATGGTATGTGCATGATATTGCAGTAAGGAATACTACTTTAAAACAAGTAGAGAGTATACACATATGTTCCTATTACCCCTTCCTGCATCCCCAGCTAGTTAAAAGAAGGAATTTACGGAGGGTATGTCTGATGTCTACTGCACTTCCGACTAATATGATTTGTTCCTGAACTGATTTGACAAAACATATATAAATACCTTGAGTTTCAATTTACCTTCTGTGCTTCGTAGAGGATACTTCCGTAACCGGAAATCGGATATAATTCTAATCACAAACAGCTATAGAAATCTTAAAACACTTGCAACTATTTGCAGATGACACACCCTTACAAAACTGTTGACATTTCTCCTGAAGTGCATTCTACAGACAATATCAGTTACTAGTACATTACACAAAAATATTTTTTTAAAAAAATCATTTCATCTGGGACATTGCTTGCAACGATACTGAACTCATCCCATAAAACTTTCCTGACTTAAAAGTCAACGAATAAAAAAAAATATATTCTTGCAAGATGACCGCTCCATTGCAAGTGTATTTTGTAACGGTACAAAAAGATATTCTTTTTAATCAGAAAAAAAACATTACACAATATTTTACTCTACGAGTACATTTCCTAAGGACACAAAGTACTGCTTGCCACTCGATTCCAGCTATAAAACATAAGTACCCTCCCAAAGTGTGATAGCTTCGAAAATTAACCAGACAGACACTAAACAGGGTACAAAATAATCTGAGCTCAACGGATTACTATCCTGCAGATGGTTTCTTTTCAGTCTTTAATCCTCTTGAAGAGAAGATACGAATCTATCCCATAGTTTAGCAGAAACAAGGTTAAAGCAATTTCAGATGTGTATCCCTTTTGCGCTTCCTATCCATTGATCTCACAACCATAAGGTCGAAATGAAAGTAAAAATAAAGCATGAATTCGGGATAAGCATTTTATCGCCACCTGGCCAATTGGTTGTCCTAACTTTTTATTACATTTGTGGCGATGTATCCGCCCACTATCCCCATCGTCCTTTTCATTGCTTTATTTTGCGATTTTCCCTTTTTTTTTCGTTTCAATTTTGCAATAGCAATTTTCAATTTAACAATCAAGAAAATTCATGAAAGGAAATGAAAAAAAAAAAACGCATGAGGAAAGCGAAATGTCCTTAAATATTTTCCAAGGATATTTCTTTTTCTATGATGTTATCATATAAACCTATGGGTAATAAAGGAATGTCTGTGTATGTGTGGCCATGATAAAAGGTGTCACAACGTCTGATGTTAGCCGTAAATGATATGTTTCCGCTTGATTTATGTCAAGGACTGTGAAATATCCTTTTGATGGTGAACATACGCAGTTTGAGCGGGGAACTGAAGTTAAATGCAAACAACAATGATGTACGGTGGCAATATAATTGTAAATAACAAAAGTGAAAATGTTTACCATGATGACTAGTTATAAAACACTAAAGAGATATTTGAATATCTTTGAGATGTCTGGGATACAGCTGTCGGTTATCTTTTAGTATAAACCTAGTTGGCCGCATTTTCTTTCCAGCATTCATTTATTTATCTTTCAGAATATTCACAACAGAATAGTAGGACTAGCTAAAGTGGTAGATGAAATGACACTAGCGGGGATTGTATATGAACAACATGCTTAACTTAGATAAAGATGGTTCATAACGAGAAAAATAAGTTTAGGGTAAATATTGCATTTTTTTACTATACAGGGTGGGCCTAAAAAGACCTACGAATGTTAAACACGTATACCTTTCGTAACAATTATTTGTTTTATGTAAGCAATTTATTTTATTTATGATCCATGACATCAGACATATGTCCGCCATTTTGCTCGGTACAGATATTGGCGCTTATTAGCCCGTTTTCCATTACAATACGGAATGATTCTGGTTGCAGGCTCTTCATTTCGACTCGACTACTCTTCTTAAGCTGCCTAAGGATATACGCGAATATGCGATTCTCGGTCGCAACGATAGAAAAATCGTGGTCGCAAAGAAACATAAGCATGCACGACCTTTCAGAACTCATAGCTTCTAATTTTAATACTCACTTTTACTACCAAATATACCAACGGTTAGCAGGCTGTGGATTGCTGACGATTGTCTTGTCTCATAATAAACCATTATCACGTGGATGAGCATAAACGAGCCGATTTGGTTATTTAAACAGAAAATTTATAAAAATAGGAAACCGGCAAGCTATTAAGGAAAGCCGTTAGGGGTGTATTTTGCCCTTGAGATCACGAGGTGGCACGCTAGCGAAGCTCGGCAGCAGCTAGTCGGATGGGGAGAGTCTTGTTGTCACCTACTTACATAATTAAGTAGCGCTACAGTCCTGGGTCCCAATCAACATGGCTCTTCAATTACCGGTTGTAATTCAGTCGAGGTCTTCTTCTACTGCGTCTGAAGTCTGACAGGGAATCGAAGACTCTTTCTACATGTCCTAGCCATCTTAAACGTCCAATGCGGGGTTCTTATGACCATGGACATGCAGCTGTACAGCTCGCATAGTTCTTGGTTGAATCTTCGTCTCCATAGCCCGTCAAAGCAAACGGGACCGTAGATTTCTCAAGGAATTTTCTCTCAAATCGACCA
The DNA here is from genome assembly GCA_949824845.1 of Rhingia rostrata. Classification (NCBI taxonomy): domain Eukaryota; kingdom Metazoa; phylum Arthropoda; class Insecta; order Diptera; family Syrphidae; genus Rhingia; species Rhingia rostrata. Next base: position 120,302,015 of record OX463756.1, on the reverse strand, counting down.
AGAATTTGTTCATCCAATTTTTACACACTTCATGCTTCAGCACCGTAGAGCAGGACTGGGACATCAGGTCTTATGTATGATTTTCGTAGAAGTTCGAGTCAGGGCTTTACTCTTAAATTGCCTTCTTAGCCCAAGGAACAGCGGTTGGCAGGAGTATTTGTTCATTTTATTTCTGACGAGATGTTGTTCTCAAACTGGTCAAGGTAAGGTTCTATCCAATTCGTCGATGTTGTGTGTCCTGTCGTGTTGACAGTATATATATAGTCTTGCCCTAATTTACTGCTAAGCCCATTTTTGCCGCTTCTTTCTAGCAACCGTGGCTATGATATAACGTTGTGTCCTACCAATGATGTCAATATCGTCAGCGTATGCTGGTAGTTGTACTTTTTTTTGGAAAACAGTGCCTCTCAAGAATCAAATCGAAGAAGTCACATGACAGCGCCTTGCCTTGCCTAGATCCTTTTTGGTATCGAGTGTGTCGGTGAGGTCTTTTCCGACCCTGATGGAGCAGAGAGAATTCTCCACTGTCATCCCATAGAACCGGTCGAGTTTTGGCGCTATACCAAAACTAGACATGGCTCTGTAGCTCGTCTATATAAATGCTGGCTTTGAACTCGATGAATAGGTGGTGGGTATCGATTTGGACATCTTGGGTTTTTTTCCAGGATCTGCCGAAGTGTGAGAATTTGATCGGTTGTGGACTTTCAGGGCCTAAGACCGCACTGATAAGTGCCGATCAGGTTGTTGGTAAGTCTGATGTTCACATATTGCGGCAGATAGAATGTTGAGGCGTCCTAGGCCTCTGTAGTTGGCGCATTTGAGAAGGTTCCCTTTTTTGTCGATCGGGCAAACGATGCTAAAGTTCAAATCTTCAGGCATACTTTCTTCCAACCAGGTTTGGCTTATGAGTTGGTGTATATTAATTACCAAATCATCCCCGCCGGCTTTATAAAGCTCGGCAGGAATGCAGTCATTTCCGACAGCCCTAAGCTTAAGTTTAGATATTGCTATCCTCACTTCACTTAGGTCATGTGGTTGGCAGTTTTCGTTGTCGTTGCCAGTATTGAACGGTTCGTTCTGCCTGACAGCTGAATGTTGTTCAGTGGTTCTTTCATATCCTCAGCATAGACTGTCCCTCAACTACGATCTTAACTTGTTCAACACGACAGGATTCTGTTCGAGCCTTGTATTCTTAGCTTTAACGTTTTATACTATGGTAAAACTTGCGAACATCGTTCTTGGAGTAGCACCTCCCTATATCCTCAATCGCGAGCTTTTCTTGCTCTTTTTGTCTTCTTTCTGAATAGCAAGTGTTCTTACCTTCTTGTTTGCCTACAGAGCTCAATGACAGCATTCGTCACTCCTGCAGCTTAGCTTTTTAGGCCTCGTTCTTGGCTGCGAGCATATGTCGGCATTCCTCATTAAACCAGGGGTTTCTTGTTGGTTCACGCGAAAACCTAGCACATCGGTTGCGGCTGATCTTATGTCATATTGGCATCGTTGCCATTGGTCTTCGATATTCGATGCTGGGAGTATCGCATTTATCGAGAGGTTGAGGGATACGCTATGCGCGAAGGCCATGGTGGTCTCTTTCGATTGCTGTCTTTCGAATTGAATTTTTGAATTGAATTTTTTCACAGCATTTCTGATTGTTTGTCGCGTGGCGTATATGCGCATTCTTACTTTGGCCGCAACAAGTCAGTGGTCCGAGTCGATGGTAGCGCTAGAGTGTTCGGACATCCAATGTACTGGATGTGTGCCTCTTGTCTATCGCAATGCGATCAATTTCATTGACCTTTCCTTGATATGGAGATAGCCATGTCCCCTTATGGATATCGAGGTGGCGAAACCGTGCGCTGGCTATAGTTGCATTTCTTTCCTTAGCGCAGTCAATAAGTCCCTTATCCGACGTATTGTCCTGTAGGCTATGCTTTCCGACAAAAGATCTCTGCTGTTCCTACCTTTGCATTTAAATCTCTTAGGACGATTTTAACATCGCTAGTTGATCATGGGTTTGGCCAAGAAGCTTGTAGAAGCAATCTTTAGCTATAACGTATTTTCCCTCCGTTGGGGCGTGAGCGCATATAACGCTGGACAATTTGGCCTTGATGCGGATTGTTACAATGCGTTCGGTAATGTCTTTGAATCATAAGACTTCTTGCCTAATTCTGGCATCTATAACAAATCCGAATCCGAATAGTAGCTGCTTCTGTTCACTATAACACGGTCCATATTTATGTTACAGTTTTTCATCCTCTGCTTTCGAGCAGTTAAGAGCTTCCGCTTATTGTTCGATTGCACCTTTCCCGTTAAATATTCTCACATTTCAGGTGCGTATTCGAAACTCGCTGTCCTTTTTTCGTTTAGCAGGGCCGTCAACAATAAAATCCGTCCTTTCCAAGGCTATCGGTTGCTTCGTAACAATGTTTTTATTTTTCAATGAGTTGGTAGTTAACCCAAGGCACAACCCTCAACCTGGAGGTTCAATTTCGATTTACGAGATATCCCTAGGACGGTATCATCCGTATCCACTACGGGATTGAGCGCTAGCGTTGGCCTTTCGGTTCATCCGCCACCATCTCTGTTCAAGGGGTCCGACTTACCCTTGAAATTCCTAGACATCCTATTGTCCGGATATGTCAAAGCGGCTCATCTTGGTTCGCTTGGGACAGCTGGCCGGATATTCATTCCGTGCCATTCCTACCTGACTGTTTATAGTATCGCTGCTTTTCGTCGTGTTATCTACACTCGCGTTTATCGTTTATCAAGCCAAATCCATGCGGATGAGACCTGCATCCGATGATAACCACTTGGAGGTAAAAATATACATGCTTGATTTGTAGCCAGAGCTATGGCCACTGTTCATTGCCAAGTTAAAGCAAATCAGTGTCTACCCTCGTTCTTCAACACCCAACCGTCATTTACCCAAAATAATTATCGTGCAAATGTCAGATATAATGATAAACGAAGATAAGTATTTCTTAAAAGGTCTTACGCTTTTTGTACTAGCAAAAATACACCTTGGTTACTTTCCCTGTATGATTGGTAACCAACCCCCTTATAAACCTTAACCTATATCACCCCATCAGTTCACTTCACAGTTCACAGCATTACAAAAAAAAAACATATGTGAAGGCTACAATTCTCTGTGCGAATCGTTGAATACCTTATCCCACTCTATACTTAAATTAAAAATCTGACAAAATGGGCGTGGCTAAATGCTTTATATGTGTGAAATGAAGCAAATGAAGTTGTCTGAATATTTTTATATCTTTTTCATAGGACCAAAGTCAATGAAAGTGGTCGTTGCCGGATTTTAAATATTTATTCCTATACTGAATCCACAGGCAAAGCTCAAAATTTAGAGAATAAAATTCGGTGATGTACTGAAGGAATCGAATCGAATCGCCTAACTATTCTGAGCCGATCCATATACCTTATAGATACTATCTACCTAAATTATCTCTATGTTACAATCTATCGAAACTTATACACCCCTATGGAATAGGGTATGAAAATTCTCGAGAAAACTGTATGATGGCGATTCGTTTTGACCCTCCACGAATCACAAGTTTGAAGAGCACTAAGAATTATTCTAGCGCATGTAAACTCCACCGCGACAAGGCCAATCATCCGGCTATCGAATATTATCTCGTCTAGGCCGGACATGTGGTAAACTCCCTAAAGCGAATTATATATTGATGGGTTTGGAAGTCCATTTCATTCCTTTAACTATTCTCTGCTTCCATCCCAGAAGTAAGTTTATCTTACTAACATTATTTCGTTAACCTGCCCCAGCAGCTTAAGTCCTATTTTTTTTTTGAATATTAATTTCGAAAGTGACATACATAAAATATCGGAACATCTAAATTGTCCAACAAAACAACATGAACATTGCCATTTCGGATAAATTGTAATCAGTTACCGCCCTTGACAATTTATAATCTGTACACGTGCCCAGAACACTAATTATTGCCTTTTAACTCCCTGACCCAGCAGTGTCACTGCAATAACTGTTATGGTTGCACATTTTCGCAATCTGCTGTAAGACAGGACAACAACTATTATTGATGCAATTATTCGTACGGACTGCAATTTGTATTCCATAAGTGAGAGATACAAATGCTGGCTGATGGTTGGGGTAGTTGGACCATGGAGAGTATGCCACTGACAGTCGAGTCTCTACCTCAAGTTGTCAGTTTGGACCCATCTGATGGCAATACTGGGAATAAACAATTACACATCGTAGATTTATGATCCTAAAATGACCACAATGATTTGCATTTCACATTCCATGTCCAGGAGATAATTAACCAGAAACGCAAAGCAACCGTGAAGGTGGCCAATATCACGTCCCTATATTACACACCAAGACTATATTTATGTCGAGTGAATACCCATGAATCTCTTTAAGATGCTCACATGACTCAGGAGATCTACTGCTAGTGGTATTTTATAGGAAAGGACTTTCACAATTGGTATCCTCGTATCTGCAACGTATATCCGATTCGTGTGGAGAATCTCTTAATTTTGTGCATGAACACTTTTTATCTGAATCTTGTATAGTTCTCCATGATTTGCCTTCTTTCAATTCGTAGAAGGAATCTGGTGCAGGGGTTATAAATCTGTGCGACGCGACGTGTGTCGGAGCTAAATTTGTCGATGCTGTAAAAAAGATTGATAGTCACAATCTTATATTGGGAAAGATTGATATGTACATAAATATACTTCTCTATGCTTGGGTGTAGATGAACATTTGGCTGGATTTGTGGCAGTAATTTGACGCAGATTAGTTGATTAAATAAACAAAGGGAGAAGCTGATTTTGTTCTATGGAGTAATGTAGGATATGCAGCCTGAACGTTAGTTGGAAACACACATCCTCAGGAATTTTTTATACGAAGACGACCATTTGCTCTTTCAGTAAATGAATACCTTTCACATAATATGTTTATGGCTTAAACGCGAATACTTTTAAATGAGTGCTCAATCGTATTAATCGGATTTACTGTCACGTCTTTTGACTCTACACTCAAATCTATAAAATGGTACCCCATATCAAGTCCACCCATGGTGGGTGCACGACTTGAAATTGAAATTTTAGCAACATATTGTTCAGACAGTTTATCAAAAACGTGTATGGTTCCACCAAAAACAACGTTTTTCTCCTGCATATGGTATGGCGTAGGGTATACAAATGGTTTTTGTATGAAAAGGTCTCCAAAAAGTGGGCGTGGGTAAAAATGATATGTGGACGAAATGTTTACATTACCAAAACCAATTATTTTGCATCAATTTTTTTCTCAAAATTTTTAAAATTTTACCGAAAAACGTTTTTTACTAAAAACGCCCCAAAAAGCGGGCGTGCAAAAATATTTGTACGAAAAAAATATAGACACAAGGATTGTCTAGATATCATGTTCCGACTTTTTTTCAAAATTTTAAACGGTTTGGCCTAAAGTTACGTTTTACTAAAAAGAAGGCGTGGCAGTGTGCGGATTTCAAAAATGTTTTCTCTTGTTCGAACAGCACGTACAAGGATCACATGTACCAAATTTCATTATCCTAGCTCAAAATTCAAGGCCCAAAAACCGGTTACCTACAGACGGACAGACAGACAAGGCTTGATCGACTCATATAGCGATTCTGAGTCGATCCATATACCTTGAGGTACACATAGCTCAATTATTTCTCTATGTTACAAACTGTGTATCAAAACTAATATACATAATAGGGTATAAAAGTGGCACAGAATTATGACCAAAAAAAACGCTGGATAAGAAGTTTGAAGTAAATCGGCCAAGTAGTTAAGGCTGGAGAACCTTGTACGGACAGACGAACCGACGAACCGAAAGGACGGAATCGTAATGTTAGAATCAATCAAAATCTCGAGGTCAAAAATATTCACGAAAACAATACCTTTCTCTTTATAAGAGAAAGTTAAAAAAAGGCAAAAAATTAATTTATGATTATATTAGGGATCATGATTCCAGGACTATAGTTAAATAAGCAATAAACGATACAGATATGTTATATCGGGTGTTTCTTTTTTAGAGGTATAGAACTTCGAATTAAAATAAAACACAAGAAAATCGTTTTAATGTCCATCAATTTGGCTCTATTAGGAGGATAAATTTATGCCGTTAATGCTAATGATATGATTTCGGGTATGTAGCCACCGCGGCTGGTTCGAATTAGGCCAAGTCTAGAGGTCCGATTTTCAATCACTTTTTCGAGCATTTGGAGCTATATGTCGGCAATAACGCCAAGAACGCTGGCTTCCAAGTCCCCTAACGTTTCTGGTTTGTTGGCGTTGATGAGCGACTTCATATATTCCCAATGAAAATAATCGGTTGTGACGTGCGCTGTGTGGCAAGTAGCACCGTCTTGTTGGAACCACATCTCATTCTCATTCATGCCATCCAATTCGGGAACAAAATAGTCGGTTATAGTGGCGGTCTATATTAACGGTACCTGACTCTCCAGCATCATTTAGGAAGAAGTATTCCCCAATGACTCCACCAGCAAACACAGCACACCAAACACACAATTTCACTCAGTCTACAGGGTCTCATGTGGATTCTCTTCAATCTAAATGCTGCAATTTTGCTTGTTGAAGCGTTGTTGTTGTGCTCGTTGCTGATTTTTTTTATAAAGCGTGGAATATTCAATATTGTACCTAGTCCGTGCGTGTGGTTGTGTGTCACGTACGTGTGATGTTGGAGATGATGATGGCATGAAGCGGGGCAGAGCAGAGCCAGGCGACCAAAAATGTTCAATCTGTCTACTGTTGTTGATAGGCGACGATGTGGCGAGCCAGGCGACCAAAAAATGTTCAGCCTGTCTACTACCAGCGGCGGCGAGAGGAAAAAACGGCGAAAAGTGAAGAGCCTGTCTACTTACGGCGGCGCAAAACAATTTGTCAAAAAAAAAAACTTGATGCTCCAATATAATCTGTGCTACCAGCTTGTTTTTATTTGACAGACTGCAACTATTTTACATTTTGTTCTCTCTTTTATACTAAAACTAAGCAGCACATTGTAATTTATTTTTTAAAATAAAACATGTGCTTTGTTTGTAATTCATTGACACTTTTGAACTTAACACTACGAAAAAAAATGTGCTGATTACAATTTTATATAACGCAAAATTAATACAATTTAATAATAAAAAACAATAATTTAAATAAAAATAAACTCATGGCGTTACATTGTTGACATAGCCATTCAACCAAAAATGAGCCTTATAACTGAACAAAATTTTACAATGAAAATCAGCATCGGCATTTGTTTTATTTTTGGCCAACACACCAAAATCACTACGCATTGCATGGTCTCGCGGCTTTAATTCTTGCGCAAACTTGATCTTGTAAGGTCGTAAGCCAAGATCTTTGCGGAAAGTGTTCCATAAAGCAAACCGAACTGAACATGACATTACAGTTGCCCAGTTTGACCACAAAATGTCAGTTTTTTTGTCGAAAAATCAACCTCTGTATACTCTGTATAAAGTTAGATATTCCTGACTATAGAAGAGATGTGCCATACCAGGAATGAGTTTCGTAAATTATACCACAGATAAAGCCTGGGATACAATACTCGACAGAATCGAGTCGATCTGAAGAAGGAAGGAAATCTCTCAGTTGAGTCATAGTCGGTGCTGGAGATAAGAATTACTTCTGCAGGCTGTTAAACGGCGATGACGAACAATATCCCATTGTCAGGCAGAACGAACTTTTCAATATTGACGACGACAGAGAAAACCAGCAACCACCCGACCTAAGTGAAGCAGGATAGCAATATCTCAACTTAGCATAACAAGACTTCAAGAAATAATGGCCTTCCTGCCGAGCTGTATAACGCTGGTGGATATGATTTTTTTTGAGCAAGTTCCCTTTTTTAAGTAGTAACGGGCAAAATGAATTCGTTTACATTAATTTTGTTATTATAAATCTGCATGAGACCATTAATTGACGATGAATGTCTTTAGTTAGTACACGAATGCATTTTTATGACAAATCTACGAGATCCGAAGGCAATGAACGGCACATTGATATTGAGAAGGCTCATGACTACAGGAGATCAACCTCACAGATGAGTAGCCTTTTGATGAAGAAATCTCTGGAGACAGTTCTTCTAACGTCTAGAGATTGTAAACTAATTTGTTTTAGTCTTGATTGATAAGATGGCAAAAGAATGAAGTTGACCCAGGGTAGCCCCCTAAGAATAAACCTAAGAAATCTCTTTCGAACGGATTCAATTTTGACAATGTGTAAGTTGAAGCATGGATACCAACCAATGAATGCATTTTCAAAACGGAACTAACAAATGATATATTTAATGTTTTTATAACATATGGGTCCGAAAATTCGGACGGATAGCGTCTTAACATAAAAAATGTTCTATTTACTGCATCTTATATATACTTAAGTACTTACTTACTTAAGTGGCGCTACAGTCCGGAATGAACCTGGGCCTCAACCAACATGCCTCTCCAATTAGCCCGGTCCTTAGCTAACTGCCTACAGTTGCGCACTCCAAGTTGGTTGAGGTTGGTTTCTACTTGTGCGCGCCACTTAAGGCTAGGTCTTCCACTACTGCGTCTGACGTCTGGCTGGGAATCGAAGACTCTGCGAGCCGGAGTATTGGTGTCCATTCTATCTACATGTCCTAGTCATCTTAAACGTCCAATGCGGAGTTTTTTGACCAGGGGCATGTCGCTCTACAGCTCGTATAGTTCTTGGTTGAATCCTCGTCTCCGTAGCCCGTCAACGCAAACGCGACCGAAGATTTTTCGAAGAATTTTCCTCTCAAATCGACCTAGGATTTCTTAATCCGCTTTTGAGATGGTCCATGCTTCAGCGCCGTAGAGCAGGACTGGGATGATCAGGGTCTTATATAAGATCTCGTTAGTAGTTCGAGTGAGGGCTTTACTACTGAATTGCCTTCTTAGCCCGAAGAAACAGCGGTTGGCAAGAGTAATTCTTCGTTTAATTTCTGATGAGATGTTGTTGTCAGAGTTAATAGCGGAACCGAGATAGATAAAGTCCCGTACTACCTCAAAGTTATATTTGTCAATGGTGACGTTCTGTCCAATTCGTCGATGTTGTGTATCCTTTCGTGTTGACAGCATAAACTTCGTCTTGCCCTCATTTACTGCTAAGCCCATTCTTGCCTCTTCCTTCTCTACACTAGAAAACGTGGCTATGACATCACGTTGGGTCTGCACAATGATGTCAATATCGTCGGCATATGCTAGTAGTTGTACAGATTTTTGGAAAATTGTGCCTCTGGTGTTGGCTCGTGAGTTTTGCACAATCCTCTCAAGAATCAAATTGAAGAAGTCACATGACAGCGCATCGCCTTGCCTAAATCCTTTTTTGGTATCGAATGTGTCAGTGAGGTCGTTTCCGACCCTGATGGAGCAGCGAGAATTCTCCACCGTCATCCTATACAAACGGACGAGTTTGGGCGGTATACCAAAACTAGACATGGCTCTGTATAGTTCGTCTCTATAAATGCTGTCGCATGCGGCTTTGAAATCGATGAATAGGTGGTGGGTATCGATTTGGACTTCTTGGGTTTTTTCCAGGATCTGACGAAGTGTGAAGATTTGATCGGTTGTGGACTTTCCTGGCCTAAAACCACACTGATAATGGCCTACCAAGTTGTTTGTAAACGGTTTCAGGCATTCATATCTTACGGCAGATAGAATTTTGTATGCGATGTTGAGGAGACTTATGCCTCTGTAGTTGGCGCAGTTTAGAGGGTTTCCTTTTTTGTGGATCGGACAAACGATGCTAGGGTTCCATTCTTTAGGCATACTTTATTCCCACCAGATTTGGCTTATGAGTTGGTGGATGTTACTTATCAAGTCATCTCTGCCCGCATTGTAAAGCTCGGCGGAAAGGGCGTCATTTCCGGCAGCCTTATTAAGCTTCAGTTTAGATATTGCTATCCTTACTTCACTCAGGTCGGGTGGTTGGCAGCTTTCGCTGTCGTTGCCAATATTGAATGGTTCGGTCTGCCTGACAGCGGAATGTTGTTCGTCATCGCCGTTTAACAGTTTGCAGAAATGGTTCCTTCATATCCTCAGCATCGACTGTGTCTCAACTACGATATTCCTTGTTCATCTAGACAGGATTCTGTTCGAACCATGTATCCTTGGCTTTGACGTTTTAAACTTTGGTAAAACTTGCAAACATCTTTCCTGGAGTGGCACCTCTCTATATCCTCGATCGCGAGCTTTTCTTGCTCTTTTTTCTTCTTTCTAAAAAGCGGTGTTCTTCCCTTCTTCTATGCCTATAGAGCTCAACGGCAGCTCTCGTCTTCACCTGCAGCTTAGCCCTGTAGGCCTCGTTCTTGGCTGCAAGCATCTGTCGGAATTCCTCATCAAACCAGAGGTTTCTTGCTGGTGGGTTTGAGAAACCAAGCACATCATTTGCAGCTGATCTAAGGGCTTTTTGTTATCCTTGGCATTGTTCTTCGACATTCTATGCTGGTGGTATGGAGTACATCGAGAGGTAAAGGAACACGCGTTGCTCGAAGGTCTTAGCAATCTCTTGCGGCTGCAGTCTTTCCACATTAAATTTTTTTTCATAGTATATCTGAAGTGTTGTGGCGTGGTGGATATCCGCATTCTTAACTTGGCCGCAGCAAGATAGTGGTCCGAGGCGATGTTAGCTCGGATGCGTGCCTCTTATTTATCGCGATGTAAACAATTTGGTTGGTCGTTCGTTGGTCTAGAGACCGCCATGCCCCCTAATGGATATCGAAGTGAGGAAACCGTGTGCTGTCTTTAGCGGCATTTCTTTCCGTAGCGAAGTCAACTAGCCCAAGTCTGTTACCAGACGCCTTCTCGTGTAGACTTTGTTTTCCAGACGTATTCTCTACCTAAATTTGCGTTAAAATCTGCCAGAACGATTTTAGCATCGTATAGGTTTTTTCAAGAAGCTCGTGGAAGCAATCCTTACCTTTATCATATTTTCCCTCCGTTGGGGCGTGAGTGCATATAAGGCCTACGTTGGCGAATTTGGTCTTGATGAGGATTGTTACAATGCGGTCGCTAATATCTTGGAAACATAAGACTTCTTGCCTAAGTCTGGCACTTATAACAAATCCGCATTCGAATAGTCGCTGTTTCTGATCACTATAATAAGGTACGAAGTGGATGTCACTATTTTGCTATTTTGCTATTATTTTGGGCAGTTGGTGGTTTTTTTATCTTCCATCCGGAGACTAGCAACTCCACACGAGAAATTGTCTCCATACTTAGAACAATTAATGTAATATACAATTTAGAGCTCGGATTTATACGTGGTATTAGCGGCCGGTGCCATGAAATATCGCCTAATTCCTTAATTCGACTTTTTTGAAATAAAGCCGAATTAATAATTGTGGGTCACACACATCCGAATACGAGCTAGGATGTATGCAAACCTTGAACACGTGTGGGGGCATGTTGCCCCCTGCAACCTTCATGCTTGGGATTTGGGTTGCGTGCGACGTTGGATGTATGCCAAGTTTGAATAGATACGCAACTGCCCTGGTTTGGCTCACTGTTTCCGATGGCGAGGAATTTTGGAAGTCGGTGTTATTTCACAGAACTTAAGGGGACCACTCATAGCGTCAAACCTAGCTTCTATTATCATATGTGTGTGCAACGATATTATTTTTACCTGAACGGCAAGTTAGACAAGCTTCTCATGAGTCAGGATAATCCAAGAGTTTGGGATGGTTGTCAGACTTTCGCAAGATGTGGAAAAGTAAAAAAAACGTAGTTGTTTTCACTTTCGGGATTTTTAACCAAAGACCCACCGCTTAGTATTCCAGAGCACTAACGTCTGTACTCACATTAAAGCTTTAACATCTTCAAATTTTAAATGGGAAGCTTTCTATTTCCATAAAACTATCACTTAATCCTTGACTTCCATGGCCATTCAGAATGAACCGAAAACTCAATTTGAATTGACACTAATTAGACTCCTTTCTCCTGTTCTCTAATTAGAGAACAAACAATTTTCATTTCGTTGGTTATCCTACTTGAAGTCTTTTATGCGGTACACATCCTTCCCACAAAAGTGTTTTTAATTCTAAAGCCCTGAGTATGCGTTTCAATTTACTTACTCTCTCCAACTACAGTTAAAGCGAACAAATTTCTAAAATGCCGTTCAATGCCATTGCTTCCGTATTTACAAAGCGCAAATTTGCACACACCAGTCATTGTAATCAAGAACAATCCTAGCGTCCTATCACAAAGAAGTCCTTTTAAAGGCAAAGGAAAATTAAGGAAACGAACATTTTAGTCCGACTTACTCGACTGAATGACTCGCAATAATAAAACTAACTTTGCATCCAAAGCTCTGTACCGCCTTACCACTGAGCGCAAATAATCCTCAGCGCTCGTTAATTCCACAGTGTGCATTGTTAAAATGACACAATCGTACAGGGTGACAATTAAAACGCTTCATAGATTGTTTGATGCTCGTCCACTCAAAGGCAACCTACCCTTCCCCCATCACAACCTACCTAAACACAGAGTATCTAAATTATGAAGCCGTACCCAATAAGGCGCCGGTGGTATCTCCTCATCATTTGTATAGATAAATATTCAATTTTCGCTGAAACAAAAGGAGATGAGTTGAGGAGGAATTCCAATGTTGCGACGGCAATATTTCAAACCACCAATGCCCTTGTTCCGGAATATCACATCCATTAACATCGATTGGCGTCGTTGTTGTCATGAAATGTTTTTTTTTCTTACTCCCTGTGTCTGTGTTAGCTGGGTGGGGAGTATCCTATTCAAATGCAAAGTGTAATTGAAGACTTTGTCGTTGTATTCACCAAGAACGTTAAATTTTGGTTTGGTAATACTGATGAGGAGAATACTCCGCCGTATAGAAGTAATGATGTAAGTGTTGGTGGTGATACTCTTTCTGGTTGAATAAATCTTTCCGTCGATTCGCGCAAACTTAGTGGAAGGATATGCGAGAAGTTGACAACAAAAGATATTTATCTGCCTGCAGTTGGGGGATTACATACTGGAAAATAGTACCAATGATGAGGTGCCCCAATGAATAGACACCACAACCAACTTCACCATCATCACCATGGGATAGAATTTCAAAAACAGCGGCCAAAAATTGTAAGCTTGGTAGAAGGTTTGTAGCTATTTGTAGTCGATTATCATATTTCTGATAAATGGGATAGGTTATCTAAATACGAATGGACGAAGAAGCTTTTAAGGGATTAAAACCTACGCAAAGGAAATTCAACGATGGACGACCTCAATTGGGGAATACCAATGCCGAACACGTATTGAGCATGCAAGATATCCAACGACTGTTGAAATACGAATTGCAGTGAGTTAAGAAAACGCTGCTTTAGAAGAGTTGGACTTCTCACAACCACCCTCGAGAAACCCCTAACTCCAAAATGGAGGACGACATGTAGTGGCTTCAGAAAAAAAAACGAGAAAGTCCAATAAGCTGTACGTTTACGGAAAGAAGGATGAAAAGCACTTGGTCCGGGTAAATAAGGACCATTTGCAACGTCATGCGTAACTTCTTTAAATTAGTGAAACAATCTACAACGGGATTCACCAGCCGCCCAGCGCCCTGCAATGATGGTGAAGGGAACACCGTAGTAGATATGGTGGAGCGACCACAGTTGTTAGATGGTGATGGTAGCAACGATCCCGCCAATTAAATACCGGTGCTAGCCAATCTTATTAAAAATCAAGACTTCCAACCATCCGACCATAATGAAATCAAATCACCTATCGCTAAGGTTAGAGTCGATGGACTCCTAAAACACCCTTGAGGTAAGCTGGTATGGAGCAAAAAAAAAAAAACTTATTCGCGCAGTACCCAGGGCCAAACTTTTTCCTCACAACCATTCACTTGTGCGTGTTTACTTCTTGAACAATGGTGGGAGCTTCTCTTTTATGTCGCATCCGCACAGCTGATTTGGGATTAGCTTTTCTAAACATTTGTTACAACTCGGATGATTTTTCAGATCATTGCGATAGGAGGGTGCTGCTATGGTTGTGAATCAAGCCAAGACCTTGAGTGCGGAAGTTCATTGCATTAGCCATCGCTATGGCTGTAAATCGAACCCAGACCTTTAGTACGGACGTTTATCGCAGTTATTATCGCCCCAGGAGCCTACACCAACTCATCTGTAAAATATAATCAGAGAAAAGTATTTCCGACAATTAGAATCTCAGTCCTATCAGCCCGATCAACAAGAAAGGAGATCACCTTCTCTGCAATAACTATAGAGGCATGTCCATTTCAAATATCGCATATAAGATCCTGTCCATTTTCTTATGTGAACATCTCAACCAGTTTGTTGGCGAATTAATCGGGCCCAACCTATGCGGGCTCAGATCTGAAGAGTAAGAATAAGTCTTCACATTGCGCCAGATCCTGGAAAACGCAACAATTTTAACATCGGGACACATCGCCTGTTCCAAGAAGGTAGCACGACGTAAATATGGAAGGACTTTGTCGATCCATGTCCAGCGTTAGAATCACTGCTTAGCGAATATATGTTATCCGAATATCGTTGGCTCAAAATTCGTAGGGATACAAATAAAACCTTCGTTTTGCTACTTAGGATTGTACTTGAACAATTGGTTTGGAGCAATAAGGCCATCATCAGGTACAATTACTTGTGATTGAAAGAACAAAATGAGAAGTTGCTGCTCCAGATGGTATCATACATGCGGAACTCCTTGAGATCCTGCTACCTTGGCTACTAACCTTCATGACCAGCTCTATACGGTAAGTACATTTCCCCAAGACATGGACGGAAGAAGAAGTTGTATTCATCTCCAAAACAGGAAAGACCTCTCACATAAGTCCGAAGGAACTCCGCCGATCAGTCTATCTTCTTTTCTGCTTAAAACCTCGGAAATATTAACTGGTCTACAACTATGTACTAGTATAGAACTGACTGCACTCTCAATCTCCCAACATGCATACTGCAAGGGTAAGTCGGTTGAGATAGCGCTTCACTCACTGGTACGTATAAATGAAAACTAACTAAGAGTAAAGGAGTATACTATGGTTGCCTTTCTTGATATAGAAGGAGCTTTTGACATTGTCAAACCAGAAGAAATGACTAGTGCACTCTCGGGTTTAAAAGTGGATGACTCCCTGGGAGTGCTAATAAATCAGCTTCTCAAAAGCAGAATTGGTAACACTAATCTTGGTATCTCATCCGCACCCAGATCCGTTAGCTGTGGCACCCCACAAGGGGTATACGGTCTTCTCTTCTTTGGAACCTAGCAGCCAACAAGCTTCTAGTAAATCTAGAAAGAAAGGGATGCAAAGTGATAAACCTCCAACGTGGCTTACATGACAGTAGCTGTATCAGGGAAATACCTCAATATTCTTAGAGATCTATTACAATATGGCCTCTCTGTTCTCTATAATTGGGCCGTCAAATGTGGACTCAGGGCGAACTCTCAAAAAACCAAATTGGTCCTTTTCAGCAGAAAATATAAAATCTCGCAAATTGACCCTTCAGCTCATGCAGCTGTGAAACTAAGTATTCACGTGCATCGCGTGCAGCCACTATAACCTAACCTAACCTAACCTAACCTTGAATTTGGTGACGGTAGGGTAGAGATCGAGCCGGCTAGAGGCGGGAATTAAGTCTCTGGAGCACCAAGCATTGTAGCGCTATCAACACTAAAAATAAGTAATGCAAAGTGGTGGGGGTTTAGCTGAGTTAGTATGAAGTTTTCAAAAAAACTAGAAGGCATTGCACATAGTCTTCACATAAAAGTATATGAAAATATCTAAGTGCAGGAATGATACACTTAAGAACCAACACAACTCTTTGGGTTAGATATTCCGAAAAAAGGCATTTATGAAACTACAAGGAACTCACTTTTTTAGGCAGAGGCACGTGAGTATTGGCGCAGGGGTATTGTTATGTTAAAGTTGGCTGCAACAATGCTCACGCTCTTTCTCTCTGAAATCCATTCACTATCTCTCTTATTTCTGATCGAAAACCCACAATCTGGAGGAAGTTACTTTCATTACTTTCAGATCCTGAAAATGCTACCTTAAACAGGTACAGCGAGCGATTTTAACCTCCATTCGGCGCAGTCCCAGATATAGCGGCTGAGAAAAATCAACATGCGACAGGTGGTCCACATAAATAAACCACTTTCGAAGCCCACGGACGGTGGAAGACCGCGACAGGCAGCATTAAGTAGGAGGGTCTGAATTTATCGATGGGTGATCGAGAAAGATCCCTCGTCGACGTTAATATAAAGAGGACCAGAATGAAGCTAAGACCCAACGAAATGTTTGCGTCATCGCATTATGGACCTAAATGCAGAGGTTCGATGCCGAAGAGTGGAGATCTCTTTATTTACCCAACAAAGCAGCAACAGAGGAGCAGCAGATGGAAAACACTTTAAAAAAAAAAACAATTTCAGCCATCTTTTCAGGTGTTCAATCCCATAGTATACCACAACGGTTACGAAAATAGATACCTGAAGTGGAAATGAAACTCCCTGCAGCAAATTGCATATTTCATCCACCGGTGGCTGCTTAAATCTACTTCAGGTTTTGAAGATTTGGAACACAATGAAACGCGACGAAGCTGCTGTAAGAAATCGTGTGGAAGTTACCACCGTGCAGTTGTGAATAAACGATATTTGGGGTATCCTAGATGGAACTTTATATATTTATAATTATTTTTAACTATAAGACACAAAGATTTTTTGAAATTATTTAAATTCGTACCTATTTACTTTTTGAAACCTTATAAGGACATTTCTAGTTAATATCCGTTTAATGTGCGTGGGATAAAGGCAAAAGTGAATTACGATTTCCAGGATTTTGGTTTTAGGATTTCAGATACATTATAGCAATTGAAAAATTCTTTAAATTGATGTTATTTTTTGAACAACAAGTTGTTATTTTTTTATGTATTTTCTTTTATTTGGGCTTAGTAACTGGTCGTATACACTAATATGTTCATATTGTCATAGCAATAACAACAAAAAATTATGTTTGTTCTGACCAATAAATAATTTTTGGAAAACTTGGTTTTCTATGTGTTTTTTTTATATTTTTTTTAAAACTTATTTACCTACTTACTTAAGTTGAGCTACACTGCGGAATTACTTACCTCTAAAATTAGCCCGGTTCTTAGGTAACTGCCTCCAGTTGCGCACTCCATGTTGGTTGAGGTCGATTTATAATTGCGAGCTCTTCCTCTACTGCGTCTGACGTCTGGCTGGGTATCGAAGAATCTGCGAGCCAGAGTATTGGTGTCCATTCGTTCTACATTTCCTAGCCATCTTAAACGTCCAATGTGGAGTTTTTTGACCTGCGGCATGTGTCTGTACAGCTTGTATAGTTCTTGGTTGAATCTTCGTCTCCATAGCCTGTCAACGCGAACGGGACCGAAGATGTTTCGAAGAATTTTACTCTCGAATCGACCAAGGATTTCTTCATACGCTTTTGAGACGGTCCATGCTTTAGCGCCGTAGAGCAGGTCTGGAATGATCAGGGTCTTATATAGGATCTCCTTAGTAGTTCCTTCCTTAGCCCGAAGTAACAGCGGTTGGCAAGAGTAATTCTTCGTTTAATTTCTGACGAGATTTGGTTGGCAGTCCCGTACTACCTCAAAGTTATATCTGTCCATTATAACATTCTGTCCAATTCGTGTTGACAGCATATACATTTTCTTGCCCTCATTTATTGCTAAACCCATTTTTGCCGCTTCCTTCTATATGCTAGCAAACGTGGCTATGACATCACGTTAAGTCCTGCCAATGATGTATATATATTGTCGGAGTATGCTAGTAGTTGCACCGATTTTTGGAACATTGTGCGTCTGGTTTTGTCCAAGACATCGCCGCCGGCAAGGGGGAGGCCGTCGTTTCCGACAGCCTTATGAAGCTTGAGTTTTAATGATGCTATCCTTACTTCATTCAGGTCGGGTGGTTGGCAGTTTTCGCTGTTGTTGCCAATATGGAATTGTTCGCTTTGCCTGACAGCGGAATGCCGTTTAACAGTCTGCAGAAGTGGTTATTCATAACCTCAGCGTCGAATGTGTCTCAACTATGATATTTCCTTAGTCATCTCGACAGTGTTCTGTTCAAACCGTGGCATTGACGTTTTACACTTGGTGAAGCTTGCGAGCATCGTTCCTATATCTTCGATCGCGTGCTTTGTAGGCCTCGTTCTTGGCTGCTAGCAACGAGTACGATTTTAACATCGTACTTCGGTAGTCGCTCATAGGTTTTGTCAAGGAGCTCGTAGAAGCAATCCTTAGCTATATTATCTTTTTCCTCCGTTGAGGCTTGAGCGCATTTAAAGCTTATGTTGGCGAATTAGGTCTTAAAGCGGATTGTTACAATGCGTTCGATGATGTCTTGGAAATATAAGATTTCTTGCCTAAGTCTGACACTTATAACAAATCATCATCCGAATAGTCGCTGTTTCTGCAAACTAGATGTCTCAAAGTAGATGTTACAGTTTTTTTTATCCTCTTTTCCCCGGCTCATCAGATTGTATTTCCTGGATGGCAGTAATGTCTGCTTTGTAGCAGTTTAGGTCTTCCACAAGTTGCTCTCTTGCATTTCTCCTGTTTATCGTTCTATCATTCCAGGTACAGATACAAACGTCGTTGTCATTTTTTTCGTTTACTAGGGTCGTCAACAATAAATCAAGTCCTTTTCGAGGCTTTTGGTTGCTTCGTAATTAGTAGATTAGTTGCATGGGTGTGTTCCCAACCTGGAGGGCGAGTTACAATTTATTATTTATTACCCCTAGGAAAGGAGGCCATCATCAGCCACTATGGGACTTAGCGCTGTCGTTGGCCTTTCGGTTCATCCGCCATCCTCTCTGTTCAAGGAGCCTGACTAACACTTGAAATTCCTAAGCATCCTGTTGTCCGAATATGTCGGAGCAGCTTGTCTAGGTACACCTGGGACAGCAGGCCGGGTATTCATTCCGTGCCATTCTGACCTGGCTGTTTATAGTGTTGCTGTTTTTCGTCGTGTTATCAACACTCGCGCTTATCGTTTAGCAAATCAAATCCAATTCGATGAGACGAGTATCCGATGGTTACCACTTGGAGGCTAAAAATAAGCACTTGATGTGTAGTCAGAATTACAGCCACTGGACATTGCCAAGTTAAAGCCAATCAGATCCCAGCTTTTTCATAATTTCAATTATTGGCAATTTGGTGTACAACGAAACTTTTGAATTTTAAAATATGAATATCTAAAAATTTTATAAATTCCGCAGAGAACCATTTCTTATTTCTCACTGATCAACATTTATTTTTATGAAGTAATGATTGTCGTTCCACCGAAATGAAACGGAATTTTCCAGTGATTCCTATAAGAATCTATGGAGGTGAAATTCCAATTTCATCATGCTTTGTGTTCCATTGAAGCCGTTCAAGATTAGCTATAACTGGGCCCTAAGACTGCCTATCAGATCACTGGTGCAAATGCTGATGAGAATAGGAGAGTTTACCGCTCCCTGTTGAATGTAAAATTTTGTGGTAGAACATCTATTGCGACTGACAACATTGGTTTACTTATGCCAAGTCTGGTTAGCTTTAGATAGAGGCCCTCTAGTCATACGGTGTCGAAAGCCTTCTCTAAACCAACCAGACATGCACCCGTGCACTTGTTTTTGGCTTTGTTCCATTGTATATGAAAGACGAGTTTGGCGGCGGCATGAAACAGTAGTGTTCCGCCTTGAACTGGTTCTATGGTATAATATTATTGTCCTCAGACCACTTGAACTGGGACCGATTGAGAATCTTTTCGAAAGCCTTGCTGATACTACGAAGGAAACTTATCGACAGGAAATTCACCGGATTGGAGGTGTCCTTTCCCATTTTTCGGGAGAGGATAAACCGCCCCCGTCATCCAACGCACTGGATATTATTCAGTGCGTTGTTGAACAGCGTGGCGTAAATGTCCAGAGCTTTATATGGTAATTGGCGCAATACAATGTTGGATATACCATTGACTCCCTTGACTTCTTTTTCTTTATGGAATCGAAAATGATCTGGGGTTCCACCTTCGGGGTTAACATTAACATAATAAGCCCCAAATTCACTCATCCGTTTTTAATGATGAAGTTTTTAAAAAATCATTGAATCAGTTAATCATCATTAACGGCAGAGAATTAAAGACCTTAACATACTACCAACCTCCCTACACTTAAAAAAAAAACTTTAAAATAATTTACTGCACATGTGAACCGATAAACATAAAGGGTGCCTCAACTTTTAACCCCTAGTTTTGTACACCCACATAAGTGTACAGGTTTTTTACACCTTATCCCATAAGGGTATATTAGTTTTGATACATAGTTTGTAACATAGAGAAATAAATGAGCTAGGTATACCTCAAGGTATATGGATCGACTCAGAATCGCTAGCTGAGTCGATTAAGCCGTGTCTGTCTGTCCGTTCGTCCGTTCATCTGTCCGTCTATCCGTCCGTTCGTCCGTACGTCTGTAGGTAACCGGTTTATTGGCCTTAAAATTTGAGCTAGGATAATGAAATTTGGTGTACATTTTTTTGAAGTCCGCCTACTGCCACGCCATCTTTTTAGAAAAACCTTATTTTAGGCTAAACCGTACGAGATTTTAAAAAGAGTCTGAACAAGATATCTAGATAATCCTAATGCCTATATTTCGTCTATACAAAGTTTTTATTCACGCCCGCTTTTTGGGCACGTTTTCCGTAAAAAAAAAAAATTTCGGTAAAATTTTAAACATTTTGAAAAAAAATTTATGCAAAATAATTGGCTTCGGTAGTACAAAAATTTCTTCGATGTATTAATTTTACCCACGCCCACTTTTTGGAGGCGTTTTCATACAAAAACTATTTTTATACCTTACGCCATACCTTATGCAGGAAAAAAACGTTGTTTTGGTCGAACCATGCAAGATTTTGATAAACTGTCTGAACAATAAGTTGCGACAATTTTAATTTTAATACATTTTTGCCATAAAATCCACATTTAAGGGATATTCATTTAAAGGATGGAATGGGATAGGGTATAAAACGATCCACACAGTGGATTGTAGCCTTCTCATATGTTTTTTTTTTAATTTTAATGTTTAATCAGCTTAATTGTGGAGTTATTTGATTGTGTGGTTTTGTAATTTCCTGTGCTTTGCATTTTTTGTAAAATATATATTTAAATTTTTTATGCAACAACTAGATAGCGTTTTGAGATTATAGTAAATGGAATTTTAAATTTTTATTAATTAGTATGAATTATTGGTGTACCACTTTGCAGTTTTTTTTTCATACGAAGTGGTTTTCATTTTGAGGATTTGCATAAGCGCTAGCATATGAGAAGATACGGACATAGGAACATTGGAATCACAAATAAAATATTAATTGTTATGTAGGCTTAATATTATGATTTTCATTAATTTCCTTATAAATACTTGTGTGGGAATATAAATGATTTCACTTAGATCGACACTGGAAACTGAGTGTAAGGGAATTTAAATGACTTTTTGGGTTGAGGCTTGTTCTGCCTCAACGCAGCTCCAGAAGAAATTACGCAACTCCAGTCCAAAAACTTCCTAAAACCAAACGAAAATGAAAGAAAATAGATACAGGGTGTCCGCCGGGAAGGTATACTACTTTGTTTCTTTATAATCTTATATTGATAAATGTTTTATTTAATGTCGGCAATTATGTATGGAATACAATATATATGTCCGCCTCTGTTAGTCTCACAAATGCGAGCCTTTTGAGCACATTTTTCATTACATTCTCACACATTTCACACGGTATTTCATTAATTTCACCTCGACTATTTGGTTTGAGTTGCTCAAGCGTTTCTGGTTCGTCTGCATAAACCTTGCTTTTCAGATATCCAAACAAAAAGAAGTCCGGAGCAGTGAAACCAGGCGACATCACCATTTCTTGAAACAACTTGTTGTCGAAAGAGGTCTCGCAGTAATTCCATTAGAATCCTGGCTTTATGCGATGTGGCACCATCTTGTTGATACCCTCGTTGATACCACATGTTAAATAAAGCCCAAAGCATTCAGTTGTAGCAATAAAAAGTTTTTAATCATATCACGATATCGCTCCCCATTCACAGTTACCGTTACGCCGTTTTAATTTTCAAAGAAGTAAGGTCCAATGATTCCTCCCGACTAGATTGCACACCCGACTGTAACTTTTAATTGATCCAAAAATGACTGATGAATAATTTGATGGTTTTCCATTGCCCAGAACCGACTATTCTCTTTATTCACATATCCATTCAAATGAAAATGTTCCACGTCACTCATTCTGATTTTTTCATTATAATCGGTGTTGTCATGGGCTAGCTGTAACAGCCTATTGGCACATGTACGGCTGCGTAAATGGTCTTATGGAAGAAGCTCTTGTGTCAATGGAATCTTAAATGGAAACAAATGCAAATCCTTGTGCAAAATTGAGGCCAAAGTTGTTGTTTGAAGACCAAGCTCCTGAGCGCGGCGTCGAATTGAGGTTGATGGATTGTTTTGAACACTTCCTTGAGCAGCAGTAATGTTTTCAGCCGATCTTGCAGTACGTTATGGTCCATGCTTGGACCTATAAACTACAGACCCTCTTTCTTCGAAATCATTTACAACACGATAAATAGTGCGTTTTGTTGGCACGCTGTTTCTCACACAAAATTTCACGTAACTTTCTCATCGTCAAAGTAATCGAAGATTGATTTTGATAAAATGTTTTAACGATTAAAATACGTTGGTTTATCGAATATTTTTCCACAATAAATTTACCACGTGTCTACTTTACGATTGCCAAATATGAACTATCAAGGACAGCCTGTATTTTGACTAAATCGTGCCGAAAAATCAATTTCGTCAACATTCCCTCTCAGGACTAGACTGTGTCTCATAACAGGTTGATAACCAGGCTAGTGTAAAACAACAAATAGTGGACATTGGACATCACAGTACTTCGCACATGAATGCAAAGAACTACAGACACGTAACAGCACTGGCGACTGAGGCCATCGGCTGGGACAGATCAAGACATTAATACAACAGAGAGAGACAGATAGATACAAAGAAGGAAAGACATATAACATACATCTACGTGGCACAGAGGAGGAGACATAGATTAATATTGTCTCATATTATCGCACAGGTGGCCTCAGATAAGCTGGCGATTTTCGTAGAAAACAAATGCTGCCGAAGCTGGGGCTTGAACCCGCAACGTTTGGCTTAGCAGTCAACTACGCATTCCTCTGAGCAATGGCCACCTGCAGAGAACAACAAATAGAATAACCTTTTGGCGTACTCCCCGGAAGGTCACCACAGATAATAATTCGAAGGTCACTTGATTCCTTGTCGAAAGCGTCGAAAAACTGTGGAACGTCGAAAGAGTATGTCCGTTGATTAACTGTCTTACGCTGCACAGATGAGTCAAAGAGCGGAGGAAAGTATTGATATAGCAAAAGTGGTGCAGGATGTGACAAAAACAAGGGCTATAAAATTCCGATAAGCAGCTGCGATTGGCAGTAAGCCCCTGAAAACGACAAACAAACAACATTAAATGAAAAACAAACTAAAATTTATTCTGGCAACAGGCTCGTTTTTATCCAGGGCCGAGCTTTCTCACAACCATTTATTCATGGTAGCCAAGATCCCGCCAATGAACGACCGGTGGAAGTCATTTTAAATGAAAATCAAGAATTCCAACAGACCGACCCTAATGAGATCCAACCAGGTATCGCTAGAGTAAAAATTAACAAATCAGCTGGAGTCGATGGACTCCTTAAACACCCTGGAAATGAGCTGGTATGGAGCGAAAAAAAGACAACTTTTTGGCGTAACTCGTCGTTAAGGCCAAGCCTTTTCCTCACAACCATTCACTTGTGCGTGTGTACTTTTTGCATTATGGCGGGACCTCCTATTTTATGCCGACTCCGAATGGCGAATTTGAGATAAGCTTTTTTGGCAATTGATAATGCTCGCATGATTTAGGTTTTGAGACGGCTGGGAATCGAACCAAGACCTTCTGTGAGGCAGTTCATCGCACTAACCATCGCGCCACTGAGCCCGTCATCATCCCGATGGTGTAAATATTTGGAACCAGCACTCCAACAATGCCTTCAAAATCTACTCAAAGCCAACACAAGCAGACATTTTGGAGATGACAATAAAACTTACTTTCTTAAGTGGCGCCACAGTTCGGAATGAACTTGGGCCTCAACCAACATGGCCCTTCAATTAGTCCGGTCCTTTGGTAACTGCCTCCAGTGGTGCACTCCAAGTTGCCTGAGGTCGGGTTCTACTTGTGGGCGCTATATTACGCGAGGTTTTCCTCTACGCGTCCAACGTCTGGCTCTGCTAGCCGGAGTATTGGCCTCCATTCGTTCTACATATCCTAG
This sequence comes from Rhingia rostrata, assembly GCA_949824845.1. Classification (NCBI taxonomy): domain Eukaryota; kingdom Metazoa; phylum Arthropoda; class Insecta; order Diptera; family Syrphidae; genus Rhingia; species Rhingia rostrata. The sequence goes on along the minus strand of OX463756.1, from coordinate 120,277,605 downwards.
CCAACTTAAATCTCCAATGCGGAGTTTTTTGACCAGTACACCTCGTAAAGTTCTTGTGTTGGCTCTGGAGTTTTGCACAATCCTCCCTAGAAACAAATTGATTTGGTATACCAAAACTAGATTTGGCTCTGTATAGTTCGTTGCTATAAATGCTGTCGTATGCGGCTTTGAAATCGAGGAATAGATGTTGCGTATCGATTTGGACTTCTTGGTTTTTTCCAGGATCTGCCAAAATGTTAAGTTTTGATCAGTTGTGGACTTGCCTGGCCTAATACCACATTGATAAGGGCCGATCAGGTTGTTGATAAACGGTTTCAGGCGTTCACATATTACGGCAGTAAAGATCTTGTAGGCGATGTTGCGGAGACTTATGCCTCTGTAGTTGGCGCAGTTTGGAGGGTCTCCAGATTTGGCTTATGAGTTGGTGGGTGTTACTTACCAAGTCATCTCCGCTTAGCTTTATTAAGTTCGGCGGTGAAGTAGTCATTCCCGGCAGACTTATTAAGCTTGAGTTTAGATATTGCTGCCCTCACTTCAAGCAGGGGGTGGTTGGCAGTTTTCGCTCTCTTTGCCAATATTGAATGGTACGTTCTTTCTGAAAGCGCAATGTTGCTCGTCATCGCCGTTAAAAATTCTGCAGAAGTGATTCTTCCATGTGCTCAGCATCGACTGTGTCTCAACTACGATATTTGCTTGTTCATCTCGACAGGATTCTGTATGAACCTTGTATCACTTCCTTGACGTTACACAATTTTGTAAAACTTGCGAACATCGTTTCTGGAGGGGCACCTCTCTATGCCCTCGATCGCGCGCTTTTCTTGCTCTTTTCTTCTTTCTGAAATGCCGGTGTTCTTCCCTTCTTCTCTACATATAGAGCTCAATGGCAGCTCTCTTCTTTATCTGCAGCTTAGCCTTGTCGGCGTCGTTCTTGGCTGTGATTCTATTTGGGCATTCTTCATCAAACCTGGAGTTTCTTGTTGTTGGGTGCAAGAAACCTAGCACATCAGTTTCGGCTGATCTAATGGGTTGTTGGCATTGTTGCCATTGTTCTTCTATATTCGATCCTAGTGGTATGGTGTTAATCGAGAGGTTTAGGGATATGCGTTGCGCGAAGGTCTTGGCGGTCTCTTGCGATTGCAGTCTTTCGACAAATAAATTTTTCACAGTATTTCTAGATTGTTGTGGCGTGTTGGGTAACCGCATTCTTACCTTGGCTGCAACAAGGTAGTTGTCCGAGTCCATGTTAGCTCCTCGGAATGAGCGGACATCTAAAATACTGGATGCGTGCCTCTTGTCTATCACAATGTGGTAGACTAAGCCTAAGACTTCTACCAGACGTGTTTTCGTGTAGGCTATGTTTTTTTCTTCTACCTTGGCGTTTAAATTTCCCAGCACGATTTTAACATCGTACTTCGGTAGTCGCTCATAGGTTTTGTCAAGGAGCTTTTAAAAGCAATCTTTAGCTAAATCATCTTTTTCCTCCGTTGGGACGTGAGCGCGTATAAAGCTTATGTTGGCGAATTTGGCCTTGATGCGGATTGTTACAATGCGTTCGTAAATGTTAATAAGACTACTTGCCTAAGTCTGGCACTTATAACAAATCCGCATCTGAATAGTCGCTGTTTCTGCTCACTATAACACGGTCCGTAGAAGGTGTCACAGGTTTTCATCCTCTTTTTACCCGTCCGTAATGTCTCCTTTGTAGCAGTTTAGGGCTTCCGCTAGTTGTTCGGTATCATATGTCCTGTTAAATGTTATCACATGCCAGGTTCAGATATGAACGTCGTTGTCCTTTTTCGTTTAGTAGGGTCGTCAACAATAAAATCAGTCATTTCCGAGGCTATTGGTTGCTTCGTAACATAAATTTCAAGGACATGCGAAATATAATTATTGCAACGGATTTTAAAAAGAAGGCCCACTGTGGCCGTCCATTTTCTTTCAACGAAACACAGGAAATGTCAAATCATGGAACGTGTACCAAACTCTAAAATTAAAAAAAATGTTTTTAGCAGAGTAGGCTTACTGTCTATCCCAGCTCAATCTTATTTTGAAAAAAAGGTAAAGTTATTCCTAGTCATTTGTTGTATTTGTACTCCGTGGAAATCTTACTTCACTTGGTAGCGGCACCTCTCGAAAACACACCTTTTGTTAACGCATCTTTTTCAGACAAGATATAAAAACTTGCTATGGTTCGACAGAAGCGACGTTTTTCCATGCGATACCCTATATCAACATTGTTTTTAGGAAAATGCCCCTAAAAGTGAGAGTGGGTTACAATGATGCAAAAATGCATGTACCATTATTTTCGCAGAATCTTGCAAATAATTGACCAAGCAGTACCCCTTGCCCCAACGATGTGGTTTCACCCCCAACACTTGCCAGTCTGATTTCAATCAGTTGAATCGCCTTTATTTCCGTATACCAGGCAAGCTTGAATGCCAAGTGCCACCAAAAAGGGATTTTTTTGGAATTCCTTCCATCATTTCGCCTGTCCGTCTGACCGGTCTCAACTATTCATTAAGGGAACTTTTAATAATCAAAATGAATGTAAGGGTTTCCTATAATTTTCCCAAATTGATCTTACGTCTACCTCTCAGAAAAAAAAAAGTTACGCACGACCAAGTGTTGCACCCACAACTCGTTTATTGATGCAAATTAACGACACATTCAGCAATAACTTCCAATGGATTACCCTAGCTCATGCGCTTCGTATACTGAATGGGGATATGCTAGGCACTTTTATCTCAAATCCTAAAAGGCTATTTGTGGCGTACAAATAACTTGCTACCATACCAAACCATGTTGTGTGTGTTTTTTTTTTTTTTCATTCATATATCCACACGAGATCACGCTCTCGCATCGAACCGTGTCCTCAAACTGCTTTGAATGCCAATAAATTGTCATCCATCGTGCCAGTGTCATAATTTTGTGGGCTCTGGAATGGATTTCTCTTTCGTGTTAAACTTGTCATTGTTGTCATATAAAAGCGATTAGTGAACTCGATATCGCTCATATTTCCACTGCCATCCGCATACACGTTTTCCACTCAAAAGATGCAAGCGCATTAGAACTTGCCAACACATTCATGCCGAGCAAACAAATGCACAAACACATACACTATACCTATTATGTGGGAAAGAAAATGAAGGAATTATTCCATACAACGATATTTAGATCATGCAAATCCCACAGAATGTCGCACAGCCTGCCAACGCCCTCCAATTAGTGGAGCATAGCACTGCACAGGACCAAAGCAAAAACACACAAATCGTGTTTGGGAAAATCTATGAAACTATTCAAACTGCCAGGAATAAAAAAAACTGCAACAACAATCAATTTCACTGCGTGTAGGATCATCTACAACCGCAGTTGCCCGTCACACTAAAAGGGTGGCACTGCGCTGACATGGAGATGCCATGCTACTTGTACTGCGGTTGGTGTACCCCGAATGACAGAGAGCCAGGCAGGTTGACATTCAATTTGTTACCCGCTTCGACGATTTACATTAAAAGAAAATTCCCGCAAAAAAGTTTAGAGAGAACGAAACCTCCTTTCAACGCGCAACCCCTTACCCCATAAAATCCGGCACCGAGTGGTGGTTGAGATATAAAAAAAAAAACTGACAGACACGAATTTTTGCAATAAATTCCAATCCAATTCCTTGACAATGAATTCCAAAGCTATACGGATCTAGGCTGAAGTGTAGAATGTATACCGTGCGTATAGGAATTTCCATCCCCGTTCTTTCAAGTACCTACTGCAAGGTTCATGTGACGTAGGTTAATCCGTATTTTCTTCCTTGCAGTAATTGTATGCGATTTGGAAATTAATTTTCACTTCACAAAGCCGACAACAAAGTCTGTGTCTACAATGGTTCACAGCCACCCCCGGGGGAGTTTATTCATTCAATCGCAACTTTGTTATCGATGGCACATGACTCACTGCCTCGACAACAGCTAAACAGGACGTTTAAGTTGTCGATGAGGTTTTACCTACACTGAGTGGTACTTAATTATACAAGATTGTATCTGGAATGAGAGCTGGTTTCACAGGTAGAATCGTACACATTTATCCAACATTAGTACAGTTAATAGATGGATATCCTTTGTTAGCTTATACACACAAACTTTATGGTACCAGTGTCTAAGCTTAGGGTGGATGAAAACTTGAAGCATTTCTCAATTTTATTGCCTCTTAAGGAATTTACGACTATACAAGGCAAACATTGTTTTATGTAAGAAATCTATTAATCTAAACAGTTATCAAGATACGAGAGGGTAAATTTACGGTTTTGTTGTGCCCAAAAAAAATGATGGTATTGGAAAAAAGGACACGAATATTTAAAAGAACAAACAGCCCACTGTCTTCAATTTATGGAGTTCCAACTTCCTGTAGGAAGCTGGTTTTATTTTTTTATTAAAATAACATTCCCGGGGTGTGTTGATTTCTTATCTTTATGTCGTATAAACAAACGATTCTATTTTTGTGTAAACTTATGACCACATTTTGTATGTTAATTGAAAATTAAATAATTAAAAGAGAACAAGAATTTACGTTCAAGTCTTAATAGGGGATGCCGTATGGCAATTTTAGGTGGATGGTTTTTCATAAAAAAAAACTAACATTTGCTGATATAACAAAATAGGAAAATATAAAAAAATAGATTAACAAACTTACTCAGATATTTAGAAAATTTCCTGAAGTTTAATAAAAGTCGATAAACTATATAGGGTGATCCAAGTAGATATACTTTTTTCAATAGCCTTTTTTGACAGATCACGTGTGAGTCGTGTCATGCTGTCATGTTATTTTTGTTTAGTATTGTTTGGCATTTCATAATGGAAAGACTTACGCGTGAACAACGTTTACAAATTGTTCAACTTTATTATGAAAATTCACGTTCTGTGAGGAATGTGTTTCGTGCACTTCGCTCAACTTATGGTCGACATAATCGGCCTACTGAGCGTACTATTCGCAACACAATCACCCATTTTGAGACCCAGCATTCATTATTAAGACTTTTTTAGACTTTTTCCTGTGGGGTTATGTAAAGTCAAAAGCTTATGCCGACAAACCCGCTTCGATTCACGCCTTGGAGGAAAACATCACGCGTGTCATTCGCTAGTTACCAGTCGAAATGCTCGAACTAGTGATCGAATATTGGACTCAACGGATGGACCATCTGCGACGTAGCAATGGCCAACATTTGATAGACATAATCTTCAAAAAATAAATGCCAAAGAATGTTCTTTCAAATGATAATAAACATTCTCCATTAAATTTGAATTTTCTGTGTTTTTTTCTTCAAAAAAGTAGGGAACCTCGAAATGGATCACCCTTTATATAGGGAAGGATATTTTTTATTTGTTATAATTGTTAGTAGCCTTGGTATTTAATGTAGAAAGTAGTATTTAACAAAATGAATTGTTGTTTTTTAGGAGCTGTTTCTACTCACTTAAGGCGAGTTCTTCTTCTACTGCGTCCGACGTCTGGGTAGGTATCGAAGACTGTGAGCCGGAGTATTGGTGGCCATTCGTTCTACGTGTCCTAGCCATCTTAAACGTCCGCTGTACAGCTCGAATAGTTCTTGGTTTAATCTTCGTCTCCATAGCCCGTCAACGCCAACTGGACCGAAGATTTTCTTCTATCATCTCAAATCACATAAGGATTTCTTCATGCACTTTTGAGACTGTCCATGCTTCAGCGGCGTAAAGCAATACTAGGATGTTCAGGGTCTTATATAGGTTCTCCTTATTAGTTCAAGTAAGGGCATTACTACTGTATTCCCTTCTTAGCCCGAAGACATAGCGGTTGGAAGGAGTAACTTTTCCTTTAATTTATGACGAGATGTTGTTGTCAGTATTATTAGCGGAGCCGAGGTTTAACAATTACCGTACTACCCCAATGTTAATTCGGTGATGACGTTCTGTCTGTATACTTTGTCTTGCCCTCATTTACTGCTTAGCAAATTTTTGCCGCGTTCTTGTCTATACTAAGAAACGTGGCTATGACATTACATTGAGTACTACCAATGATGTCAATATCGTCGGCGTATGATGGTAGTTGCACCGATTTTTGGAAAATTGTTCCTCTGCTGTTGGCACGGGAGTTTCGCACAATTCTCTCAAGAATCAAATTGAAGAAGTCACATGACAAAGCATCGGCTTGCCTAAATCCATTTTTGGTATCAATTGTGTCAGTGAGGTCGTTTCTGACCCTGACGGAGCAGCGAGAATTCTCCATCGTCATCGAGTTCCGGCGGTATACCAACACTAGATTTGGCTCTGTATTGTTCGTTTCTATAAATGCTTTGAAATCGAGGAATAGACGTTGCGTATCGATTTGAACATCTTGGTTTTTTTCCAGGATCTGCCGAAATGTTAAATTTTGGTCGGTTGTGGACTTGCCTGTCCTAAGACCACACGGATAAGCGCCGATCAGGTTGTTGGTAAACGGTTTCAGGAGTTCACATATTAAGGTAGGAAGAACCTAGGAAGGTAGGCGATGTTGAGGAGGCTTATGCCTCTGTAGTTGGCGCAGCTTAGAGGATCTCCTTTTTTGTGGATCGGCAAACGATGCTGAGGTTCCACTCTTCAGGCATACTTACAGATTTGGCTTATGAGTTGGTGGATGTTATTTACCAAGTCATCTCTGCCAGCTTTATGAATCCCGGTGAGGAGGCCGTCATTTCTGGCAGTCTAGTTAAACTTGATATTGCTATCCTCACTTCAATAATGTCGGGGGATCGGTGGGTTTCGCTGTCGTTGCCAATATTGAATGGTACGTTCTACCTGACAGCGCATTGTTATTCGTTATCACCGCTTAAAAGTCTGCAGAAGTTGTTCTTCCATATCCTAACCATCGACTGTGTCTCAACTACGATATTTCCTTGTTCATCTCGACAGGATTCTGTTCGTGCCTTATATCCTTGGCTTTGACGTTTTACACTTCGGTTAAACTTGCGAATATCGTTCCTGGAGTGGCACTTCTCTATATCCTCGATCGCGCGCTCTTATTGTTCCATTTTCATCTTTCTGCAAAGCCGGTATTCTGTCTTCTTCTTTGTCTATAGAGCTTAATGGCAGTTCTCTTAATCACCTGCAGCTTTACCTTGTAAGCCTCGTTCTTGGGTGCGAGCATCTGTCGGCAGTCCTCATCAAACCAGGGGTTTTTCTTGCTGGTTTGCGCGAGAACCCAACACATCAGTTGCGGCTGATCTAATGGCTTGTTGGCATCGTTGCCATTGTTCTTCGACATTCGATGCTGGTTGTATGGTGTTAATCGAGAGGTTTGGGGATACGTGTTGCGCGAAGTCTTAGCGGTCTCTTGCGATTGCAGTTTGTAGACATTAAATTGATTTACAGTATTTCTGGTTGGTTGTGTCGTGGTGGCTGCAACAAGGTAGTGGTTCGAGTAGATGTTAGCTCCTCGGAGTGTTCGAACATCCAAAATACTGGATGCGTGCCTTTTGTCTATCGCAATTTGATCAATTTGGTTGACCGTTCGTTGATCTGTAGATCACAATGTCTCCTTTTAGATATAGAGGTGAGGAAACATTTTGGTTGATAGCCAAGTCCATTAGCATAAGTTTGTTGCCATATTTGTGGTGTAGACTCCGTTTTCCAACAATACTGCTAAAGATGCCTTCTCTTCCTACTTTTGAGTTAAAATCTCCCAGAATGTTGTTAACATCAAATTATTTCGAAATTCGTCCTTCGGAGCGTGAAAATGCGTTCATTTCTGTCTTGAAATAATAAATGTCTTCTTGCCTAATCCTGAAATGACTAATCCATACCGATTAGTCGCTGTTTCTGTTAACTTTAACACGGTCCGTGGTATTTGTTTCAGTTTTTCATCCACATTTTGATCGTCTCGTCCCATTGTTGGGTATATCCAAATCTTAATCTAAATCTAGGGTTTTTTTTTAATCCAAACAAAACTTTGCATAAACAATACCAAATGGTGATAAAAATCATAAGTGAAATACTCCTTCATAACATAAAAATTGTTCCCACTTTGAAAGAGAAATAGGTTCAGGTTTGAGGACTGCATTTATACTTATATCTAACATTTGAGTTAAGTTATTTCCTTTTACTTTTGTACTCACATATTCAGCATACCCAGCATTTTTTCGAAATTTAATCAGGAATCCGTGTTTTATAAACCATAATGTCCAAAGTTTATAAAAAATATATGAGAACGCTGCAATCCACTATGTGGATAGTTTAATACCCTACCTCATCCCATCCCTAAAATTAATATCCTTGAAGGATATGCAGAAGGAATATTGAAATTGATATTGTCACAACATTTTGTTAAAAATCTTTTATGGTTCTACAAAAACAACATTTTTCGCCTGCCTATGGTATGACATAGGGTATACAAATGGTTTTTGTAGGAAAATCCCTCCAATAAGTGGACGTAGATTAAAATTATATATGGACGAAATATTTTATTTATAAAAGCCGATAATTTTGCATCAGTTTTTTCAAGTGTTAAAAAGTTTTACGAAAAATGTTTTTTGCTTAAAAGTTACTTTTTTACTTAAGTGGCACTACAGTCCGGAATGAACCTGGGCCTCAACCAACATGCCTCTGCAATTAGCCCAGTCCTTTGATAACAGCCTCTAGTTGCGCACTCTAAGTTAGTTGAGGTCGATTTCTACTTGTGCGCTCCACTTAGGGCGAGGACTTCTTCTACTGCGTCCGACGTCTGTCATCTTAAGCGTCCGATGCGGAGTTTTCAGGCCAGTGTCATGTCGATTTACAGCTCGTATAGTACTTGGTTGAATCTTAGTATGCATAGCCCGTCAACGCAAATGGGACCGAAGATTTTTAGAAAAATTTTCCTCTCGAAACGTACAATTTTAGACGGTCCATGTTTCAGCGCCGTAGAGCAGGACTGGGATGATAGGGGTCTTATATAAGATCTCCTTAGTAGTTCGAGTGAGGGCTTTACTACTTAATTCGTCCAATTAGTCGATGTTGTGTGTCCTTTCGTTTTGACAGCATATACTTAGTCTTGCCCTCATCTACTGCCATTTTTTCCGCTTCCTCCTCTATACTAGCAAACGTGGCCATGGCATCACGTTGAGTCCTACCAATGATGTCAATATCATCGGCGTAAGTTATTTGTTGCACCGATTTTTTGGTTCGGGAGTTTTTCATAATCCTCTCAAGGCTAAAATTAAAGAAGTCACATAACGGTGTGTTACCTGCCTAAATCCTTTTTTTGCAACAAATGTGTCGGTGTGGTCGTTTCCGACCCTGATGGATCAGCGAGAATTCTCCACCGTCATCCTACACAAACGGACGAGTTTTGGCGGTTTCCAACGCTAGACATGGGTCTGTATAGTTCGTCTCCATAAATGCTGTCGCTCAGAAATCGATGAATAGGTGGTGGATATCGACTTTTAATTCTTGGGTTTTTTTCCAGGATCAGCCAAAGTGTGACCATTTTGTCGGTTGTGGACTTTTCTGCCCTAAAACCACATTGATATGGGCCGATCTGGTTGTTGGTAAAAGGTTTAAGGCGTTTACATGTTACGGCAGATAGGATCTTTTAGGCGATGTTGAGGGGACTTATGCCTCTGTATTTGAAGCAGTATAGAAGATCTCATTTTTTGGATCGGGCAGACTATGCTGAGGTTCCCTTCTTCAGGCATACTTTCTTCCGACAAGATTTGGCTTATTAGTTGGTGGATGTTACCTACCAAGTCATCTCCGACGGCTTTATGAAGTTCGGTGGGGAGCCCGTTAAAAAACCTTATATGGACGAAAAACATTTGTATCGACTACATTATGTTGTTCAGCCACTTTTTAAAACTTCCCTACTGTTTGATCAAAAATAACTTTTCTCTAAAATGTGGGCGTGGCAGAGGGCGGATTTTGAAAATGCTTACAATTGATCGGAGAAAACGTTCAAGCATTGCATGTACCGACTTTCAATATCCTGGCTCAAAATTTATGGCCTAAAAATCGGTGACCTACAGACGAACGGACAGACAGACATGGCTAAGTCGAGTCAGGTAGCGACTCTGAATTGATTTAAATGCTTTGAGGATTGTCTTACTAGATTATTTCTCTATGTTACAAACTATGTATCAATACTAATACACCCCCTGGGCTAGGGTATAATTAGGACGAATTTTTCGTTTAAGACCACTGATTAGGTTTAACAAAAGGCGAGCGAACTAATACGGGAGCAACGATAATTAAAATGGGAACACGAGGAGATTTATATATGTTAAATATTTATTTTCGATTAATAATATAAATTATTCCAACCACGAAACTCAATCTCCACTTCTTGTGTGGGCTGTGCCTGACATCCAAGTGAACGAGATTCGCTTGTCTTAAACGCACCAGCAGCGCAACGAATTTACGCACAAAAAGGAATGCAAAAAAACAGTACACACAGCACATTAATAAAATTGGTTGTGCGTGCGGTATTATTTGGTTCTTGCATTTGAATTGTTGTTTTAATGCAACTGCCAACAAATGCGTTATAATTTTGTTGCGTGTCAGTACAGTGAGTTGGACCAATTCTTTTACAATAATGAATGGAAAATAACAAATTAACAATATGAAATAAATTAACAAATGAATTGAACGAAAAATAACGAAATAACGACGAATATTCCCAAACATCCCGGCCCCCCTGGAAGACGTTTCAGGAACATGGAAGCAATGCAATTTTTGTGATAGGCCTCACAAATGAACCCCGGCTCGTCTTCACAGTAGCAACTCGAACGTGACCATCATCTCCGTGTGTAACGGCTTCAATTTTGCCAAGAAGCCACTTTGCTGGTGGAAGATTTGGCTCCTTCATTACAACTACATCCCCAGGCTTTAAATTGGTGTTGGTGTGCTGCCACTTCGAACGTGTCTGAAGTGTGGTAAGGTACTCATGGTTCCACCTTTTCCAGAATCCTTGCACCATGCTTTGAAGGTGATTCCAGTGCTGCAAACGGTTAGTAGGTGTGCTCAGCAGGTTTGGTTCTGGAACAGCCGTGTAAGGTTCACCTATAAGAAAATGAGCGGGTGTGAGAGGATTCAAATCTTCATCAGACATATAACACAAAGGACGAGAATTAAGAATTGACTCAATTTGTGTCAAAACGGTGTATAGTTCTTCAAAAGTCAAAATTGACGATCCAACAACGCGACGTAAATGTAATTTCACCGACTTGACTCCAGCCTCCCATAAGCCACCGAAATGGGGTGCAGAAGGAGGGATGAAATGCCATGAAATGTTGTCCTTGGAAAGCGATGCAGAAATGGCATCGTTGTGGGCTTCTGACATCACCAGCTTGTGCATATCGTTAAGGCAACGTCGAGCACCTTGGAAGTTGGTTCCATTGTCGCTATAGATATTTGTACACAGACCCCGACGTGAAACAAATCTTCGCAAGGCTGCAAGGAAGGCATCTGTTGTGAGGTCACTCACTAATTCTAGATGAATTGCCTTCGTAGACAAACACACAAAAAGAGCTATGTATGCTTTCGAAAATTTGGGGTTTCGTCCTCTAGAAAGCTTTATGGTCAGAGGTCCAGCGTAGTCGCACCCAGTGTTGGCGAATGGGCGACTCGGTTGAATCCTCTGGGCTGGCAGATTACCCATAAGCTGCTGGCTTGTCAGCTTTCGTTGCATAAAGCAAACCTTGCATCTATGAACGATCTTCCGGATAAGGTTTCTGCTTCCCAATATCCAATATCGCTGCCGAACTATCGCGAATGTTTCGGATACTCCCGTGTGCAAATTGTTCCTATGAATATCTGTTACAATGAGAAATGAAATTTTATTGTTATTAGGAAGAAGAACAGGATGTTTTATATTAAACGACACAGTTGCATGTTTAATTCTTCCTCCAACGCGAAGCAGACCTTCATTGTCAATAAAAGGGGAATATTTTAAAAGTTTGGATTTGGGTGGTAAACTGTTTTTTGTGATTAGGGACCGAATATCCGCACTGAATGAATTTTCTTGGATGGTCTTTAGAATTAGTGTTTTTGCCTGTTGAATTTCACTTAAAGTTAGTCCCGTAGTACGACGATTTAGCGATGTGGCACGACAGTTGAAAGAAAACCGAATGCTATACGCGATTGTTCTTTGCATACGATACCACGAGGACATTTTTTCGACAAGATTTTCGATAACACCAAGTTCAGTTGAAGTAATCAGTACCTGGCGCGATTGTCTTTCTTCAATGTTTGCAGCCTCCGAGTGTTGCGAGCCTGTTCCCTTAGATTTTGGCCAATTATCTTCACCGTCGGATAGCCAAGATGGACCGGTCCACCAAAGATGATGGGTAGCTAGGTTGGATGGGGAAACACCCCTCGAAGCACAGTCTGCAGGATTGCATTCCGACGCGATATGATGCCATGAATGTCGTGGAATCGTTTCGAGGATGGCAGCTGTGCGATTAGCCACAAAGGTAGTCCAGCGACGAGGAGGTGAAGATAGCCAGTGTAGTACAATTTCCGAATCGCACCACGCAAATGTTTTAGTGATCTTGACAGTTATCGACGACTTGACAAGATTGAACAGCCGAGTTAATAAGAGCGCACCACATAGTTCCAATCGCGGAATGGAAACTGGTTTCAATGGCGCTACCTTCGTCTTTGCTGCAAATATTGTGACTTTAAAAGTTCCATCATCCAATTTGCAACGACTGTAAACAACGGCGGAGTAAGCTACTGACGACGAATCCGAAAAACCATGCAACTCGATTCCTTCAGTTGATGAAAATACGTGTCTAGGTACCCGAAGTTGTTCAAAGTGGTGGAGCTCCTGCCTGTAAGTATTCCATCGTTGCGCTAGAAGAGTTGGTAGTGGATCATCCCATCCAAGATTCAATTCAGATGACCAGAGCTCTTGGAAAAGAATTTTAAATAAAATTACAGATGGAGCTAAAAATCCTAATGGGTCAAAAATCCGTGATACTTCTGATAGTAGAGTTCGTTTCGTTGACGACGATGACAAAGGGTGTTTTGACATTTGATAGGAGAATTCGTCAACGATGGGATTCCAGTACATTCCAAGTACCTTAATAAGCGAAGACGAACGTTCCGTATCGAAAATAGAGTATTCGCATTCATCTCTTGGCATGCCTGCGAGCAGAGGCCAACAATTTGAACTCCATTTGCGAAGCTCAAGTTTTGCCATGGATAGAAGATTAACCAACTCAGATTTTAAAGCGATTAGATCCCCGATAGAATTTGATCCTGTCATGACATCATCAACATATACATCATTCAAGAGAATACGGCACGCGTTTGGGTATTGTTCCTTGTAGTCAATTGCTAACTGCTTCAGGACTCGAACAGATAAGAACGGTGCCGATGCGGTACCATACGTTACAGTACATAATCGATAATGCACAATTTCTTCTGATGGATTTTCTCGCCAGGCAATACGCTGGTAATCGGTGTGCGAGTCATCTACCCAAATTTGGCGAAACATTTTTACAACATCGGCGGTAAAAACGTACTGATGTTGCCGAAACCTCAAACATACGCCGATTAAATCTCGCTGAATTGGAGGACCTACTAGCAACGAGCTGTTGAGGGACTGACCATTGGAATCTTTAGCAGATCCATCAAAAACGACACGCAGTTTAGTGGATGAACTGTCGGGTTTTAAAACTGCATGATGTGGTAAATAAAATATTTTACCTGGTGCTGTAGCTAATTCTTCCGAGGAAATTTGCTTCATGTGGCCAAGTTTTATATATTCTCTCATGAAATCCGTATACAAACTTTGTAAGTGAAGATTATGACGAAACCTACGTTCCATGGAGAATAAACGTGAAACCGCTGATGGCAATGTGTTTCCGAAAGTGGGTTGAGGCGATTTGAAGGGCAATGAAACAACATATTTACCATCCGATGAACGAGCAAATGTATTTCGAAAGTGTTGTTCTGCTGGGTCGTTGATAAAAGAATCTTCTTTGGGAGTTGCGACTTCATCTAACTCCCAAAACCTCTGGAGTAGAGCATCTACATCAACCATCGAATGAAGTGAGGACAAGCTATTTTCGGGCATTGTCCTATCAAACAGCTCCCCTGTGATGACCCAACCAAACGATGTACTTTGAGCGAGTGGAACACCTTCAGGGCCATATATTTGTTCCCCCTTCAAAATGGTCCAAAGTTTGTCGGCACCTAATAGCACATCAATAGGAGCAGACTGATTAAAATAAGGGTCGGCCAACTGCAAACCCTCAAGATGCGACCACAGAGAAATGTCAAACGAATGGGTAGGCAAATCGGATGTTAGCTTACTTAAAACAAAGGCATCGATTGACAACGAACTTGATTCGACCCGAGAGGTAATTTGAATAGAAATACATCCCCTGGTATAACCAGCATCCATAGAGGAGAGGCCGGTAACTGGAATTCGAGCATGTGTGCGAGGATAACCGAGTCTTTGGGCGAAGGATTCAGCGATGAAGGAAGACTGAGACCCAGAATCTAACAACACACGACAAGCGATTGACTTTCCTGAAATGTCCTTTACAGTACCCAATAGAGTTGGCAAAATGGTATGCCTGCGAAGATTAATTTTGACCGAGTGATTATTTACGAGCGATGAAGTAGAAGGATGTTGGGGAACTGGATGCGACGAAAATTGATGATGAGAAGACGATGGCTTGGAATCAGCAACTGAAGATATAACGGAAGACGACGATTGTGATTTGTTGTAATTTTCAGGGTGGACCAACGAATGGTGACGCGATTTACAAACGCGACACCGAAAGGTGCTTCGACATTTGTTCGACGAATGCCCAACCCGGAGGCAATTAAAACACAGACAGTTTGTCTTCACAAAATCACGACGAGAGTTACTGTCTAACGAAACGAAATCGGAACACTGAAACAACGAGTGCTCCTTTTTGCACTTGGGACACTGCGAGTTAGCTTTGGGAGCTTCTGCGACATGTGATCTAATTGGAGCGCTGGGTTTTGTGCGCGACGAAATAGACCGATTTACCGATTGGCATGCTTCTAAAGCATCACACCTTGACTGTAAAAATGTTAATAGCTCCTGAACAGTGCAGTCCTTTCGCGAACCGACCTTTTCTGCCCACGCTTGATTCGTATCTGAATCTAGTTTGTTCAGGAGTAGGTAAATGAGCCACGGATCACGATTTGTCTGCTTTAGCGCATTTAGACCACGCACAACTTCGTCTGCTCCGTCAGTGATTTTTCGTAGAGTTTGAACGTTACTCACACTGATTGCAGGAAGCGACAAAAACGATTGAATAAATGATTTTACAATTAGATGTACGCGGTCATATCGCTCAACTAAGCGCTCCCACGCTTCGATGAAATTTGCATCGGATATCGAAATATGTTTAACAAGATTGGCCGCATCATCTCTAAGAAATGATTTTAGGTAGTGAAACTTTTGTGTGCCAGTTAGGTTAGTTTTACTGTCCACAGACCCAACGAAAAGATCACGAAAAGCCGGCCAATCCTTATAATTCCCCGAAAATGTTGGAATAACGATAGGTGGTAGAATAACCGAAGCAGAATTTTGTTTCTGTGACGAATTCAGCTTTTCAAGGAATGACGATTGCTGATTGACGAGCCGCTCTAATACCGAACCGTCAGAATCCTTTTGAGCAAACCCTTGTCTCTCGCGAATACACTTTACGTATTTTGAATGAGCCTCGAAATATTTATTCTCATATTCCACGAACTCTACTTCAATAGCAGCAATGTCAATACCTTTCACACACGAGACATATTCGTTATGCACTGAAGAAAATTCTAACCACGTTTCCTCTAATTTATTCAATCGAATCTCCAACATTTCCAAAGTCGTAGATTCATTTATATTTTCTGCGAACGACGATGCACGATCTAATCGCCCTTGCGTATTATCCCGCTGCACTCTTAGTTTAAGCGCCGTCATATTTTGCTTTGAAAAGTTCTTTAGCGACACTATGAGCACAAAAAAAAAACAAGATACGAAATTGGAATTTCACTGTAAAATATATTTACAAATGTGCAAATGATTGCTCTCTGTATAAACTATACTTAACACTGTATAATTAAAAGATAATATGCAATTGAATGTTCACAGTCAATGGATGCACAATTTCACACGTGAGAATTCCAAAAAAAGTATTTTAATTTGTCTATTCGCGATTCACTATTTAATTCGGTTTCGAAGGACCAATTTTATGATTAGGTTTAACAAAAGGCGAGCGAACTAATACGGGAGCAACGATAATTAAAATGGGAACACGAGGAGATTTATATATGTTAAATATTTATTTTCGATTAATAATATAAATTATTCCAACCACGAAACTCAATCTCCACTTCTTGTGTGGGCTGTGCCTGACATCCAAGTGAACGAGATTCGCTTGTCTTAAACGCACCAGCAGCGCAACGAATTTACGCACAAAAAGGAATGCAAAAAAACAGTACACACAGCACATTAATAAAATTTGTTGTGCGTGCGGTATTATTTGGTTCTTGCATTTGAATTGTTGTTTTAATGCAACTGCCAACAAATGCGTTATAATTTTGTTGCGTGTCAGTACAGTGAGTTGGACCAATTCTTTTACAATAATGAATGGAAAATAACAAATTAACAATATGAAATAAATTAACAAATGAATTGAACGAAAAATAACGAAATAACGACGAATATTCCCAAACAACCACAATTTAAGGTAGAGGTCTTATGCTGTTAGCGAGGACTTGTGCTGTTAGCTCCTTGTCAAGCCTGCATCAGACAGCAAAAAAACATCAATTAAACCAAACACATCCGGGAACCCAATCCTGTTAGACGAGAAAACGCTATCAACACTTTACAACCCGCGATTGTAAAATTCCCCAATGCATATAAGGATCAAACATCCTTTCTTACACAATTAATTTGCACAAAGCACAAAATTCTAACCCGGTCACGCGACATCGTTAATCGAGTGGAAAGGTTTCTTTGCCTAAAGTGGTGTTACAGTGTTTTTGAATTCACTGAAGAATCACCATAAAACTCCAACTTTTTAATATAAAACCCAATTTAGGAAAATATTGCTTAAAGGCGATTTATACCGCTTATACAACCACACCCAGACATCATAATTCTATCCTGGACAGTGGTCCCTTAAATTAAAAACCAATCCCAAGAATTTTCCAGAAATCCTCGTGTATAAAGGTGGATTCGGTTTGGTTTTAACCCGCCATATCGTGAGGTAACCACTAACACAGCAATGAGTGCACCACACCTCAATTACCCTCATATGGTTAAAAGGTTCCGTGCTGTGTAAATGGGACTTTAAGTACAGTACACAGAGGCCACAAAAGCGCAAACAGACTCAACCACACCTTTCACGATGAAGCAAGTACGGTAAAGAGTTTTGTTTGAAGCACGCTCCACCTTCGTGTGCTTAAAAGCGAGTTCGCAGTGTAAATGTAAACAGAAAGGACACACCTTGGTCGCGTATATACACAGGACCTCAAAAGGAAAATACCCGTCTCCATCTGTTTGTGACAGTCACGATTTATACAAATTTTACAAACAGAAGATTAGTGGACCAATCCCCCTCCCGAGGATTACTTGAAATTGTGTCTAATGCATGTAAAGAACACACTTACCAAGGATGCGAAGAAAGAACCTAAATTATTCAAAATGTGTGTTTTTTGTCTAACTGGTCATGTAGATAATGGACTCACTCACAACTAGGGCCCATAAAAGATTCAACATCAACTAAAATTAATTGGTGGTAGTGTAGGATGTTGATGTAAAGGACTTAAAAACTCCGAGCTGAAAATGGATTTCATTCACACTAAAAAAAATAATACATTACCTCCTTATTTGAAATTCAAAGGACACAACTATGTACCTACAACATTTATAAGATAATCACACACGCCTGTGATGACAGGTGTTAAGGTTTAATCCACCAGATGTATGTTTTTTTTTTTTAATTTTACACAATCTCGCAAATCACAGGTGCTAAAGTTCAAAGACTTGTATTGTCCTTCAAGGAAATTCATGCAAAATGTCATTCCTGTTGCACAGACACAAAATTTCCCACCTTTCATGATGTCCTTGCATTGCAACATCAATACCCAGTCAATTTGCCAGTGAGCGAACTGCATGAAGAATGTTTGTGCACATGAGAACAGCTCGTTGAGTCTTCGCTATCTCTAGACTACTCGTTCAATAAAACGCAATAATCCAAATCGATTGGATGCCAGAATATCCTTCAAAGGAAGTTGTTTGAATGCGCACTAGATTAAGATAGATACTCGTCATGTTGATGCAAGAAAACTTAATATCGTAGATTGTACTATGGAAAGTAGGAGTACTACGAACTCTTAAGCTGAATTAGCTTCAATATAAATATGTACTTTCCAAGAAGCTGCATCTTGTTACTTGGATCTCAATGAATAAAAAAACATACCTTTTGTTTTGTTAAAGGATCAAGTTGTTTGGAAAGGATACCATTGTACCAAAGAAAACTGAGCAATTCCGATTGAATGCCTTCGAACTTGTAAGGCGCTTTTCGAACTTTATATGCTGTATTGAGTTGAAATAGCAAGACAAAGAAGGTGGATAAGATTTGAATACATACAGATAGCACAGCTTGCATGATATTAAAAATTTGAATTAAGGAGGTAAAGTAAATTCATATATGATGGTTGAAGTATTGTTGGCTGAGATAGACTTCATTGCATGACGGTGCTATTTAATATAAAAAAAATTGACTAAGTAGTCAATGACGAAAGCAGTTTTAACTGTCGTAAAAGAAATATAATGGGATGGGCAAAAAGAGATTGAAACATTGTGAGATCTATACTCCATTTTAAAGTGAGCAAAAACACCTACTTTTTGGAAAGTAGTTGTGAGCTGAAGTGATTAGACGTGTTTTCAAATCGATCTGCAATTTGTTGGTTTTATATCCAGTTTATAACTTAGATTTCCCTAAGTGCGATTAATAACAATTAATAAGACAGTGACTTTTCAAATAATCATCAAAGTGTTAAAAAATCAATTTTTAAATACACTTTATTCTTCTTTAATTCATTTAATTTGATTTGATTTGGTAATATCTGTACGTATACCCCTAAATATGAATGTATGTGGCCACTGTAGTGATAGTCTCCCATCCGAGGGGGATTTTGCGGTGTGTACAACATGCAACCGTAAGCTTCACTTTGAGTGCACCACGATCTCCGAAAGAACTTGGAGAAACATGAGGAACACAAGAAAAGACTTGTGGAAGTGTCAGTTCTGCAGAAACGCTGGAGATTCCCTAGTTCCCACTGCTAGTGGTAACGTCGGTGTGCCTGTTCCACTTCAACAAGCACCTGATATACAAGCGCCGAAAAGAATACGAGCACCAAACAGCCCAGAACACACACACAAAAACGCTGGCGACAGCAACTCGGTGGTTCTTGCGGAGATTCGCCTTTTAAGAGATCAAATTAAGGAAATTACTATAAGTTGCGATTCCTTAGGCACCAAGTATGATGAAATAAACTCAAATATGGTAAAAAAACAACAACCTAATGGAAAATTTCGCAAAAGAAGTAAACGAACTGAAGGAAAATAACAAAAAGAAAGACGAAATCATAGAATACATGCAATCACAAATAAATACTATGGAACAACAAATGATAAAAAACAATGTCGATATTAAAAATATTCCACCTACTGCACATGAAAACCTAGTAGAAATTGTCAAAGGTATAGGTAAAACTATTAATTACGACATAAAAGACAATGATCTCACTGACATTTATAGAACAAGAACCAAAAATTCTGAAAAATCAATTATAATAGCATCATTTTCTTCGAGCATATGCAAAAATGAATTTGTCAAACAAGCGCGCGCAACTCGTCCCATCAGACTGAGTGCAGTATTGCAAAATACCAACAAATCCAACATAAGCTCGGCCTCAGCCGCATCATCTATGCCTGATACCACTGTTTACATCAATAATCAGCTGACAAGGCAAAACAAACATATTTTGTGGATGGCGAAGGAGAAAGCAAAGCAGGAAAATTGGAGATTTGTGTGGGAGAATGCGGGGAGAATATTGGCGCGTAGAAATGAGAGCACACAACCAATAATTATAACCACCGTTAGTGACGTGAACAAAATAACATGCATATAATTATGTATTGTTTGTAAAAAAAGAGAAACACAAAACTGTTCTATCAAAATGAATAACACAAATGCAAAAAATAATGAATTATTAGTCAACTTAGATTGTAGGGTAATACATGGTTTTAACGGCATAAATATTAATGAATTAAAAAATAATAATTGCTGTTACTTATGTTTTAATATAAGATCATTGCGATTACATTCGAATAACTTTCGTTTAAATATAAATCACTTGTTAAGTGCGTTAAAAATAATTATTCTAGTAGAAACAAACATAGAAGATGAAGAAACAAGTTTTTATGAAATCGATGGTTTCAAACTGGAATTTGTAAACCGAAAAAACAAGAGAGGTGGAGGAATTATGATGTTTGTCCGGAACAATTTAGCCCACAAACGAATACCTTCGGAAACTATATCATATGAAAATATTAAAATAAGCTTCACGGAAAGAAACATTACAAAGTACGTTGTTGGAGTATATAGACCACCAGGCTTTAGTAAAAAATCATTTATTGATGAAATTGCAAATAATTTAGGTCAAATAGGAAAAAATGAAGAAATGATTGTGATGGGGGATATGAATATAAATATTAATGATTGTAACTCAAACTATGTGAAAGACTATTTGGAGATGTTAGCATCACTGAGACTGATGAATGTCATTACTGAATGTACACGGGTAGATCCTAAGAAGGGGACGAAATCAATAATTGATCACATCCTTGTAAGCAGAGTTGATAAACAAATTAATTCCGCCGTGGTCGAGAGTGGTATCACCGACCATTACCCAACTCTTTACTCCGCAGATGATTTAGCAACATCAGATAACCACATAGTCAGTACTTCATATATATGCAACGGCAGAGTAAATGAGCTCATTTTGGAAGCAGACTGGAAAGAAGTCAGTAACGAAGAAGATGCCGAGAAGTTATATAATAAACTTGTCCGCAAACTAAATGATATTTATAAAAGATCAACTTACACAAAATCAACGCAGAACAAACGAATAAATAGCCCCTGGACAACCCCTTACCTTGTCACTGAATGCAAAAAAAGGGATGAACTCTACAGAAGGTGGAAAAATAATAGAGGCAACAAATCCTATGAAAGAGAGTATAAAAGTTACAGGAACAAAACAAATAAAATGATAGCAGCTCAAAAATCTAACTTCTATAAGAACCAATTCATCCAATTTAAGGCCGATCCTAGAAAAACCGCGGGATTAATAAACCAAATATTAGGAAGGAAAAGGTCAAATATTGATGATACGATGATTAAAAATTTTTCATTTGAAATCAAAACATTATCCAACAATTGTGCACAACTTTTCTCTACACAGACGTCGCAAATTATTCATCACTGTAACTCCATCACATCGAATCATAGGAATGCAAGGGTAGAGAACTCTATTTTCGCTAATGCTACAAATATCCAAGAAATGAGTGCCATTATAAGTTCCCTTGGTGAAGACAAATCGCCAGGAATTGATAGAATTAGAGCCGTTGATATCAGAAGACACGCCGAAATATTTGCTCCTATTCTATGTAAACTGTTTAACCTTAGCCTGACACAGTCAAAAATCCCGTCAACACTGAAAACCGCTGTCGTGAGGCCGATCTATAAGAATGGAGTTAAAAATCAACTAAGCAATTATAGACCAATATCAATACTTCCAGTAGTTGAAAAGTGTCTGGAAGGCGTAATTTCGCATAGATTGCAGAGTTTTATTGACAAGCACTCTCTTATTCATAAAAGTCAATAAGGGTTTCAAAAAAACAGAAATACAGGCAAACTGCTAGGTGAATTCGTAAACTGTATCAATGATAGTTTAAACAAAAGCCATCATGTTCTAGTCCTGTTCATGGATTTCAGTAAAGCTTTTGACACTCTTAACCATTCAAAGTTACTAGAAGCGCTTAGACGGATTGGCATACGAGGAGTAATGGCTGATTGGCTCAAGGATTATTTACACAACAGGATGTTTTGCGTAAAAATTAAGGACGTGATGAGTGAGAAAAGAGACGTGCAGTATGGAGTCCCTCAGGGATCAAAACTTGGTCCAATTCTCTTTATCATATACACGAATGAACTACTTCGGGTTTTTAAACAAAGCATTCCTTTTGCCTTTGCAGACGACACGGCGATTGTGGTACGCCACAGGTCTCTCGACACAGCGACGAGAATTATGCAGGAGGAATTGAATGCTGCAGTTAAATGGTGCCACGATAACGGTCTAGTTATTAACGCATCAAAAACCAAGATGATACATATCCGGAGTCCACAATTCAAGCCCACACAGAGTAGAATATACTTGAGAAATGATGCCTGTCCGAACACTGCAAACGAAACTATTGAATTAGTAGAAAGCTACAAATATCTTGGAGTTATCATTGACTCTCATTTTCTATGGAGCAAACACATCGACAAGCTTCGCATGGATCTGAAGAAGGCGTTATACGCATTGGCCCATTTGCGGTACCATGCCACGGTTCCTGTCTTAAAACAAGTGTACTATTCCCTAGTTGAGTCCAAGTTACGGTATGGTATACTTGCCTGGGGCAACGCAGCAACAACCCACATCAAAAAATTACAAAGCCTTCAAAACTCAGCGCTGAAACAAATAAACTCGAGCTATCCGCCCAACGATGAAAGAACGTTCAAAGTTCTTCAGGTCGAGCAAATTTATAAGATGACACTAATACTGGAGTACTTTGACGATGACCGTTTTATTCGACCAATAAACCATGTTATCAACACCAGAAGACGTGCCCAAGGTATGCTTCAATTGCCAAGAAATTATAATGTTTATGGTAGACGACAACTTCAATACAGCGTTCCAGCATCAATCAACGAATTACCTCGAGAACTAGTGAGCATAGAGAATTACAAGACCAGAAAAAAAACATTAAACATTTCTTATTAAACTCAAGTCATTAACTTATCCATAAAGTTTTTGTATGTACTATCTTAGTTTTTTTTGAAAATATTTACATCTTTCACTCTCAAGCTTACTTATATAATTTAAATCTAAAGAAACACAACCTTCTGCAGACAAGCCACAAGGCTTCGCAGAAACGTATATAAAATTGTTAAGTCTATATAAATACACAAATAAATAAAAAAAAAAAAAGTAGATTTGTTATAAGTGTCAGACTAAGATGCATTATGTGTTGAAGACTTTAACGACCGCTTTGGAGCATAAACTACTGTGACATAAAGAGCTATAATCTTGCAAGAAAACATAAAAAACGTTTATTGGGATACGTTGACACAACGGCCTCCAAATTTATTGCGGCTTCTTCAGAATACTAAACCCTTGGATTTGGCCGGATAATAACAAACCGTGCTTTGAATTGCGGAAAAAGCAGGAACTCTGAAAAGTAAGTTACCTGCCAAACATTCATTACTCGTGATAATAATATTGCTAGATAAGTCGCATACTTAGTTGCAATGCAAATACAAAAAGGGTGGTGGTTTTAGTGAGTAAAAATCTCACACTACTTTGGGCACGTGCTCATCGTGTCTATGAAGATTTCCTACCAGGCCACGGGATAAACATTTTTACAGGTTATTTAGAACTTCCAGACTGACTACTCCAGGCTTCTGAACAGAGATGGTGGCGGGAGAACCGAAAGGCCAACGTCAGTGCCTTATCCCGTAGTGGAGTCCTAGTGGTATCAAATAAATTGAAGCAGGACCTCCAGACAGGGGCTTAACTACTCAATCACCAAAAAAATAAAAATGTTTAGTAGAAACCAAAAGCCTCGTAAAGGACTAATTACACTGTTGACTACCATGATAAATGTAAAAGGGGAAAAAGGCGTTCTTCACGTGGAATGTGCAAACTTTAAATAGAAGAGGGACATCCGAATAACTACTGACATCACTGTCATCCAGGAAATACAATAAATAAGGGGCCGCTCAAAAGGACGATACTGCTGCCCGTGTTAAACTGTATTATATAGAAACAGCGACTATTCAAACGTGGGTTTGCTATAAGCGACGGGTAAGTCTTGCCAAATGGAAGGCAAAGCGATTGAACGAAATTTAAGCTTTCACATAGCTGATGCCGACTCTCAGGATCATTTTTTTTTAATAATTTACGCTCACTCAAGGGGTATTGAACACCCTTTATATTTTTTAGCACAGTGCGGGCGTTAAGAGAATTCGGGATAAGAAGAAAGGAGATACCGATGCACATTGGATTTAAATGCCTGTAAGTTATAATGGAAAGGAAAAACAGAGTTTGGTAGAGCATTCCACATTCGTGTTGATCAGTTTATGTACGAATCTCTATATTTCAGCGTTCGTCAAAAGATAGGCTTGGAGTAAACTGATTTGCATTCATAGCGTAACGAGTATTGCGGCTGAATTGTTGAATGGAAGGAATGCAGCTGGCTATTTCATTTCATCTTTGGTTAAAACAGCGATAAAACAATGCGAGACAGGAGATATTCCGACGATGTTCGAGCGAAACTAAAGAGTTCACTATACCAATGTCTACTATAAGTTTTTTTCACACGCGATTGAATCGTATCTTGGAGGTGCAATGTTGTTTACCCGACCAGATGTGGGCGTTGAACTCAAGTTTAGGGCATATAAGCGCCTTATATATTGTCGCCAGATCAGAAGGGGTGAAATATTTCTAACATTGATTAAGGAAACCTTGACATTTCGCTGCGTTGTTAGCGACTTGGAATATGTGGTCGTTCCAAATTAAGTCGTTACTAACACACATACATAGTATGGAAAGTTTTACGGTTTCTTCGACGTTAGTGCCATTCATGGATAATGGCTATAGATTTTGGTTTCGCTTGTGTTTTGGAAGCATTGAATTCTACTCAGTTGGACTTACACCATTTTAAGATGCTGTTAGGGTCGGAATTCAGTGAGCCTAACATAAGTTGTCGTTCAGAGTCCACGTTCGATGGCGAGGGACGACGACCTGAAAATCGATATGAGAAGCTGAGAGTACTGTCATCAGCGAAGGAATTAATTGGATAAGAAAAAAAAAAAAAGAAAAAACTGAGCCTTGTGGAATACCAGCATTTAATTGGTCCAAAACAACTTTAATTGAACGTTTCGAAAGATAATTTATAATCGAAAGAACAAGTCAAATGCCTTTTGAAATATCAAGCGCAACAATCCTTCTTTCTACACAATGGTGGATTGATTGGTTCCACTTTTCGCTGCGAAACCATACTGCCGTTCATTAAGATGTTTTCGTGTTTCGAGATATTTCATAAGCTGACGATTCATCAGCGTTTCCATGACCTTGGAAAGAAGGGACGTAAGTGAAATTGGTTGGAGAGAAGAAGATCCGCATTTTTTTGGTACAAGCTGGACAAATGCAGTTTTACATCTACTTGGAAAGAGTCGTGATGAGTAGGTTTTGCTTGCGTAGAAGAACACATCTTCAGATTAATGGGGGATATACCATCTGGACTAGCGGACTTGTGAATATCAAGATCATATAAAAATTTTGCAACTTTATGTTCTCTAGTACAGGAGGAGACAGGGCACAATCTTGCAATGTAAAGTATTTGCGAAATGCGCAGCAAGCAGATTAGCTTTGGCTAAAGAGCTGACAGCTGGAATGTCATTTTGAATGAGCGTCGGAGCTGATGATGATTCCGAATTTTTTATATTTTTTGACAAATGGCCAAACGCGTCTACTACCTCTGGGGCATTGTAGAATTTTTTGACTCAACTTTTGGTCGTATAGGCTTTCCTCTGTTGGATTGTACTTGTATAACAGAAAGTTTGTCTCTCTCATCCTGATAGATTTTTTGCAGTTCAAGTCATACCACCCTTTTGCTTTTGGTCTGATACTTTTTATTCTGTTGGGAATAAAAGATTGGTATGCACCAATATCATATCAGCAGCAGCATCCTAAAAAAAACTGTTTAATGCTTCCCAATTGGCTCTCACATATTTTTTTGGGAATTTGTTCTTTAACTCTGTGGTTGGAGTACGAGAAATTTGATGTACCTAGACAGGCAGTAGATGAGAGCGTGATGGAACTTACACAAAAGCATATATCTTCCACTTCCAATACGGCAGCTGAAGAATTCAAATGTTCAAATCAACGATAGCGTCTAAGGTCCCAGTTTGCGAACAACTTACATATAAGCAATTTCACAAGTCATTTAGAACCCTCTGCCTGAATACTCCAGGCTTCTGAACAGAGATGGTGGCGGTAGAACCGAAAGGCGAACATCAGTGCCTTATCATGTAGGAGTTGGCCCTCTAGATTGGGGGTTGTGCTTTGGCTAAACTACTCATTCACAACAAAAAGTGTTTAGAAGAAACCAAAAGCTTCGTAAAGGACTGAATACACTGTTGACTACCATGATATATGTAAAAGAGGACAACGGCGTTCATATCTTCAATGGAAAAGGGGCCGCTCAGAAGGAGGATGACCGACTGTGACATCTATATAATGCGGTCCCTCTTGTAATGAGAGGAAACAGCGACGATTCGAATGTGGAATTCTTATAAGGGCCAGTCTTAAGCAAAAAGTTGTATGCTTTGAAAACATCGACGAACGCTCTAAAACAATCTGCAAGAAGGCCAAGAACGCCAACATAAACATTATATGGACAAACGAGAGAAAAGAAAAATAAAGTGAAAGATCGCTTCTACGAGCTCCTTGACAAAACTTAAAAGCGACTACCGATACGATATTAAAGTTTTTACCGCTAATTTAGTAAGAGCGCAGATCTCAGAAACGTCAAAAAACACCACGTCTGGTAACAAAATGCTAATAAAGCTTATACACGGTTTCTCACTTGGCGGTCTACAGATCAACGAACTTTGTGATAGACAAGTGTCTATTGGTGTCCGAACATTCCGAAGGGCTAACATCAACTGGGATAACTACCTTGTTGCAGTCAAGTTAAGAACGCGGAAGCCAACCACTCCTCAGCAAATCAGACATATGTCGGAAACTGCTGAGTCTTGCAAAACGAATATCCATGCCTAACCATCAAAATCTAATGTTGAAGACCAATCATAAATCTCGAGGCGATTAATCATCAAACGATCTGCGCGACCGAAAGTTGCACAGGTACATGCATATAAATATGTTGTTGTAAGTTGAATAGGATCTTATATGCAATATTTAGCAGGATTAAACCTCGGTAGTTGGAGCAAGACAAAGGGTTCCCACTTTGGGACACATAACGATTATATTCCTATGATCGGGATAAGTTGCGGCTACTGACTTGTTTACAAAGTTTGGAATTCGGAATTGGGAATCCTAATACTGGAGGACAGGCGATGCAATGTTCAGTTTGAGAATAGCTTATCTGAACTTATATCTGTCAATATTGACTTTCTGTCCAATTCGCCGATGTTATGTGTCCTTTCTTGTTGACAGCATATATAAATAATCTTACCCTCATTTACTGATAAACAAATTTTTGACGCTTCCATTTCTATACTAGCAATCGTGGCGTATGCTAGTAGTTGAATCAATTTTTGGAAAATAGTGCCTCTGATGTTGGTTCTGGAGTTTTGCACAATCCTCTCAAGAGTCAAATTGAAGAAGTCTATAAAACTGTCGTCTGCGGCTTTTTAACCGATGAATAGGTTTCGGTATCGAGTTGGACTTCTTGGGGTTTTTTCAAGGATCTGCAGAAGTGTGAAAATTTGATCGATTGTGAGATTTACTGGGCTAAAAACACACTGATGAGGCCGATTAGGTTATTGGTAAACGCTTTCAGGCGTTCACATATTACGGCAGATAGGATCTTGTAGGCGATGTTGAGGAGGCTTATGCCCCTGTAGTTGGCGCAGTTTAGAGGGCTTCCTTCTTTGTGGATCGGACAAACGATGCTGAAGTTCCATTCTGCAGGCATAATTTCTTCCGACAAGATTTCGCTTATGAGTTGTTGGATGTTTCTTACCAAGTAATTTCCGCCGGCTTTATAAACCTCAGCAGGAAGGCCGTCATTTCCCGCAGCCTTATTAAGTTTGAGTTGCGATATGCTATCCTCACTTCACTCAGGTCGGGTCGTTGGCAGTTTTCGTTGTCGTTGCCAATATTGATGGACTCGTTCTACCTGACAGCGAAATGTTATTCGTCATCGCCGTTTAACAGTCTGCAGAAGTGGTTCTTCCATATACTCAGCATCGGCAAACATCGTTCCTGGAGTGGCAACTCTCTACATCCTCGATCACGTGCTTTTCTTGCTCTTTTTACTTATATCTGAAAAGACGGTATTCCTCCCTTCTTCTCTGCCTATAGAGCTCAACGACACCTTTCGTCTTCACCTGCAGCTTAGCCTTGTAGGCCTCGTTGTTGGCTACCAGGGGTTCATTGCTGGTAGGCGCGAGAAACCTAGAAAATTAGTTGCGGCTGATCTAATGGCTTATTGGCATCGTTGCCATTGTTCTTCGATATTCAATGCTGGTGGCATGGTGTTAATCGAGAGGTTAAGGGATACGCGTTGTTACCGCATGTTACCGAATTGGGCCTTGATGCGGATTGCTACAATGCGTTCGCTAATGTCTTGGAAACATAAGACTTCTTGAATAAGTCTGGCAATAATAACAAATCCGCATCAGAATAGTCGCTGTTTCTGCTCACTACACGGTCCTTAGTAAATGTTACAGTTTTTCATCCTCTTTTTGCCCGGCCCAGCCCTTCGTGTATTCTGGATGGCAGTAATGTCTGCTTTGTAGCAGTTAGTTGTTCGCTTGCACCTCTCCTATTTAATGTTCTGACATTTCAGGTGCAGAAACGAATGTCGTTGTCGTTTTTTCGCTAAGCAGGGTCGTCGACAATAAGACGAATCCTTTCCGAGGCTGTTGGTTGCTTCGTAACAATGTTTTTTTTTCATTGGTGGGTAGTTAAGCTAAAGCACAACCCCCAACCTGCAGGGCCAGTTCTAATTTATAAGATACCCCTAGGACACAGGGCCATCAGTATCCACAACAGGATTGAGCGCTGCCGTTGGCCTTTCGTTTCATCCGCCACCATATCTGTCCAAGCGCGCTGATTTACCCTTGAAATTCCTAGACAACATGTTGCCCGAATGTGTCGAAGCAGCTGTTCTAGGGTCGCCTGGGACAGCAGGCCGGGTATTCATTATGTGCCATTCTGACCTGGGGCCTGTAGCACAATACAACAAGTGCTTGTTAAACAACTAAAATTAAACAACTGTTAAAAATTTGTGTAACACATAACAACAAGTCTGAGAGCGGCGCAACTCTTGTTTCGGAATCTCTCAACAAGTGGGAAATTTTATAAATTCATCGTTTCTGTAACTGGAAACAACAAGTGTGGAAGAAGAATGAGGCTGCACTTGTTGAGAAGTTAATGAATTCTAAATGGCGACTTCTAACAAGTCAACAAGTTAGAATTAAATATTTGCAACAGTGTTCCAAGTAATACTATTTAGTGAAGAGGTTGTTTAGAAATAATTTAATTATTTGCTGTTTAAAATGTTTTTTTTTTTTATTCTAAATCAGACAGTGACAGTGAAATTCAAAAAAAATAAAAAAGTATTTAAACAAAGAATTAATTTCGAAGTAAAACCTCATTTATTTGTTGAAAAATTTCGTGTGCCAATAGAAGTCGTTGATTACCTAACGGAAAGTCTCTCCCACAGATTGCGTTCTCCAACTAATAAGAGCAAAGCGCTAAGTTTAAGGCAAAAATTATTAATAGCTTTGCACTAATTTGGTACAGGATGTCAGTACCATGTTATAGGTGGCGCACATGGTGTTAATAAAATGACAGTGTGTCGCTGTATAAAAGAAGTCACTTCTGCAATAAATGAAGTTGGGTTTCAAAAACAAGTCTGTTGGCCCGAAAGTGTACACCTTACGATTCAGGGTTTTTTTTGAAAAAGTTGGTATGCTGGAAGTGTGTGGTGCAATCGATGGTATTTTGATCAACATTGATGCACCTTCAAGTAATGAATCAGTTTTCGTTGACCGACATGGCAATCATTCATTAAATTGTATGGCAGTATGTGGACGATTCTTTTATGTCAGTGCTAACTGGCCGGGAAGTGTGCATGATGCACGAGTGCTGCGAAATAGTATGCTGTTCCAAAAAATGGAAAATGGATGGAGGCCTTTTCCCAATAGCGTAATACTAGGTGCCAGTGCTTACCCATTAAAAACATGGCTGATGCCACCTTCCACCTCATCTGCTAATACAGTATCTGTTATCCGATACAACAGAGCACATAAAAAAACACGGCGATTGATTGAGTACGCATTCGGCGTTTTAAAAGAAAAGTTTCCGTGCCTGAATCACCTGCGAGTTGAGCCCGTATTTGCTGCTAATATATTTAAATGCTG
This sequence comes from Rhingia rostrata, assembly GCA_949824845.1. Lineage (NCBI taxonomy): Eukaryota > Metazoa > Arthropoda > Insecta > Diptera > Syrphidae > Rhingia > Rhingia rostrata. Next base: position 120,247,151 of record OX463756.1, on the reverse strand, counting down.
TGTGGCTCTATGCAATATGTGTCACAGTTGTACGACCTAGACCTACACGTCCGCGGAAAAAAATGCACAACAAGAAGAGGAAAGAAGCGATGAGGTAGAATTTTTATTCCAATCTCCTTCGCAAGATTATATATGTATATTTCAAGAAATAAAAAAATATTTTAATGCAAAAATAAAGTAAACATTAGTATTGATCATTAGAATAAAGATCATCATCCTCTAAGTCTGGATCCCCATTTTTTTCAGCTCCACCATCCGTTAAACTTTTAGTTAAAGTCGAGGGAGGATAACCCAACTCTTTTTCCAACAAAGCAATCTCTAGTCTCGTTTTGTAATTTTGTAATTCTAGGTTCTCTATCATCAGTTTAGGTTTTTTCAAAATCGTTGGGCACTCCTTTCTGGCTAATCGCTTTCTTCCTACAAATAAATCATATATATACACCATTCTATCTATCATTCTTTCCATAAATATATTTATGTCCTGTTAACTTTCGCTCAGTGCCAGCGTTGCAGAATTACTCGGTGTGAATTCTGTACGACTTCCACTAGGTCGGGAATCTATATAAAAAAGTTAATTTGTAGGAATTTAATTTTTATTTCTCTAACCGTTATTGCCAGTTTCCATAGACTCTTTAACCCCAAGGCCAATTATAACTGCTGACTCTTGTCCAATAATATCAAGTACGATATTGTCACATGAACTGAGCTTGCAGTCTTTGCCACCTGAAGATTCCGTTTTTTTTTTTTGAGTTGTCTAATTTGGCCTACCAATATTTTTTTTTAATAACTAAATTTTAAACATTTTGCAATCAATACTTACTATGGCATATTTCCTAAAATTTTGCCAAAACACACCTCTGATGTACGTCCAATCTTTTCCCTTGGGAACTATATTTAAACTTTGTGCCAATACGTGCACCTCTCGCCATTTATCACTTTTATTCGATTTTGTTAGCAAATCAGAGAAAGCACCAAGCAAAATGCGTTTGTTTTCTCTTATTTTATATAAAATGGTTACTTTTTTTTCTTCACTGATTCTCCGACTCAACGCGTTAGACGGACTTGTTTAACTGATCAACAAGTCCGGGGAAATTTTTGTTTTCAACAAGTATTGCGGTTTTTGTTGTGTTACAGAAATGATCTTCACTTGTTGAACAAGTATAGTTCAACAAGTACTTGTTGACTTGTTGTTCTGTGTTACAGGCCCCTGGCTGTTTAAAGTGTTGCTGTTTTTCGTCTTGTTATCAACACTTGCACTTATCGTTTTGCCAGTCAAATCCGGTTGGATGAGATCACTTGGAAGTAAACATAGGCAACCTTGATGTGTAGTCAGACCTACCACCGCTGGGCTTTGTCAATATAAAGCCAACCAGAGTCTGCCCTCGTCCTACAACACCCAACCGTCAGCGACATTCCCCCATTAAAGAAACTCCGCATTGGACGTATAAGATGGCAAGGACACGTGAGAAGGTAACGAAAATATGGACACAATGTCTTTTGTCTTTGACAAATCTACGAATAGACAAATTTCCAACCACATGCATCTCCCTACCAAGGATTTAACTGCATGTAACTAAACTTCAAACATTCGACAAAGCCGTTTAAAATTCTCGTTGCGAACTAATTAAATAGCTTAAATGGGTTTTTAGCCAACTATTGTCGGTCTCCCAAAATAGCAAATCCGTATCTAATCCCCCTTCTCGCTTGCAATGTCTCATGCATTCCAATAGAGATACCTCCATTTTACCTCTGATAGCCACTCAAATGCCCTATACCACCATCGCACATTCTTCTCCTCCTCTCCAGCACACTTAAGCATTTCCAAAGCCACAGCTTACCTTGTTGAAAAGCAAATAAAAACGATTCCTGACTTTAAACTATGTGCGCGCCGCTGTGCACACTCGTACAATTTTATGCGGAGCGGAGTTTCATTTCAGCGCCCCCAAAGCTTTCCTCGGAAAAAAGTTTCCTCGCACGAAATCCAACACCCACACTATGCTTTTAAGGATAATTAACATTCAGTACGGATATTCTTCCACTGGTCACTGTCTGAATGTGATCCAAATACAGAATGAGCAAGGAGCCGAGCACACAGCGTAGCTCAAACAATCCGGCCAACCGAACAGAGAACAGTTTTGTTGACAACTTGACACCATGCTAGTTGTCGTCGAACAGGAACAATGAAAAAAAAAAAAAAAACAGAAACAGCCATATTAAGTACCCGAGATCCCTTGACTATGTATTTTACTATTAATTGAAAGGACCCCTCTGTGGCGGGATAGTAATCAGGCTATCCGCTTCATCCTGCGCGTCCATTGATTTTCATTTAAGTTCCTACTTCAAGGAGCATAGCCAGCGTTCTGGCGGCAAAGGCGACAAAAGAGATAAAAAGGACATTGACGACGACTACGACGATAAAGAAGATGATTTACTCTAATATCAGATGGAACGATTTTTATTGCCTGACATATGAGTTTGTCCCGGAGACTGGCGAAAATCATTACGCACACATACTCGCGTAAACGTTTTAAAATTGAGATTTGTTATGGTGGTTCTTAAATAATATCGCCCGTAGAGAGGGAGAGGATAATGGCTTTGGCAACGGATTGTTTATGATCGTTCGTCCTTTTGTCTCCGGCTGCGATATTTTGTGTGTGGAGCTGTATGCCATGGTACCTTCAGGGATAATGTAATTACAGCACGTGGTTATTTACGATTGCTTCTGCTCTTCCCCTCTTTATCGCAATAGAAGGTCGTGCCGGTAGATGTGTATCGAAGGTTATCAGGTTATCGTCATCTGTGACAATTTTGGTATTTTTACGAATTTCGTTATTAACTTTCCTATGGAGTTACATTTTCGGAAAGAACTGTCCCAAGCGGTGTTGGTATTAGGATTATAATGTCATGCAGGGTTCATTAGAAGATTCTTCAACGGTTCAGGGCGTATCTATCGGATATAAATATACTTGCACAGACTGTAGTACAATAAAAATACAAACACACACATGTGCCAAGGTCCACTGCTGTCGGATGCTATAGCATGGAGCATCCTAGCAATTAGCACATTGGACACAGCTATAGGTGTTGTTTCTGTGGTGTCATCAAAGCGGAACCAATCTGGGTAGCCGCTGTTGGGGGTTTTATTTAGTTACGGCTATAATTGCAGTTGTTTAGTGGAACACTGATTTCGTGATAACAGAGGAGCACTTCTGGGGATTGCATTGTTTGGATTTAAGATAATTATTGCTTGCAGATACATAATGCGAATACTGTTTGAATTATGTATTTGAGATATTGAATTAGACAGGCTCATGGCATTCCTGTTTTCCGATTAATGTGGTATATCTCAAATTGATATTTCGCTTGTATCCAATTAGCTAGTTAGCTTATTCCCACAATGGATAATTTCTCTTGGCTTTCTTTTTAAAGCGAATTTACATTTGTATTTCCAGGGATGCTTGAAATTTGTTAGGTTAAGGCAAAATATGTTAAATTTGTTATGATATACAGTAGAGTACTGCAAATCATCATGTATGGTTACAACGTTGATTAATTTATGCATATTATTGAAATTTATTTTCAAGTAAGAGATCCTTTCGAGAAAGAAGGCAGATAATGCGCAACAGAACAATCCTGTTTACGTCCTCGTAATGCAAGATTTGCTGAGAACATCGCTGCTATGCGTGAGAGTATTCAATTTTACTTTTTTTTCATTTCAAAAAGGAAATATTCCCCCCGTTTCCTAGGGGTGTATAATAAACTGGAACTAGTCCTCCAGGTTGGGGGTTAAGCTTTGGTTTAACTACCCACCCATGAAAAAAAAACTAGCAAGCGAACAACTCGAGGATGCCGTCTGGTACCAAGTAGACATTACTGCCATCCAGGTTGACATCATTTCTTTGCATTGGTACATTTTGCTCTTCCACTGCACTCGAAGACTCCTCATAGCTCTGCATTTGTATTGCCATAATTGATTCCGCGTTGGTAGTATTTCATCCAACAATGAAAATCGTTCGTCATCTAATCCTTTTGCTTCATTATTAACCACACTGTCATTAGATGATTCGCATATTTTCTGTCCTATCTTTCTTAGCTGATCAGCATATCTTTTCCAACACCGATTGTCATCCAACTTGATGTTATAGTATAGATAACCCAAGATTGCTACTATATTTCCAAACTGCCACTTCTTATTCGACATATAGTTTCGTGCTGCAACCCTTTCTCCCACGGAGAAAATTTATTCGTTGCGATCTGTCGCGACAACGTTTGGCAAAAGAAGGTCCAACTTTGACTGTATCTGACGGAGCAACGACGGCGATTTGCCTGTGATTGGATGAATCATTCGCCTGTAAGCTAACAAAATAGTATTTAAATAATTTTTTAAAGATTGCTACAATTTGCTGTTCTAATTTTATTTTTGACTGTTTGGATAAATCGCTCTGCAAGCCCATTTGTAGCGGGGTGATATGGGATCCCCTGCTTGTGAAGGATACCATTTCGTTTTAAAAACAACTGGAACTCATAACAATTTTTGGCAAATCTGAATTGTAGTACGTGCTGAATGCGTTCATGGCCCAGACTTCGCAGGGCCATGCGAAGTCTGCGTAAACTCTTTCAAAAACACTCCTTGGTGACACCCAACAATGGACTAGAATTTCCTTTTTTGGATGCGGACGCGTAGCTTGGAATAATTGACAATTTGAAACCTTTTCCTCAATGTCTTTATCGATTTGGATCCGCCAACAATAAGCTCTTGCAACTCGAGGAGAATACGCTCCCGCAAATCCTTTGGTATGTACACACGTATACCGCGTAATAAAGATCCTTTTTGTAGAGTAAACTCCGCCTGCGATACGCCAAATCGATGATTTGGCTCACAATCACGTCCATATCTGAGACATTCTATGAGAAAACTTACTTCTTTGTTCGATTTAGTTTTTTTGGCCTCCACTTCCAGAACATCCACCTCTTCTATCAGCTTGTATTCGCGCTGGGCAGGCGTGACATCGCATCGGCATTTGCATTATCTTTTGATTTTTTTTTAAATTTTATGTCGTAATTAAAATGCTCCAAGTATATCTCGTAATACTGCATCCTTTTGGCTGATAGAATAGACAAACCTTTTTGCGGTGAAAAAAATTGTGAAGTAGCCTTATTATCTGTCACCAAAGTAAATTTATTTCCATACAAGCACTGGTAAATTTTTTTTACCCCGAATATGATAGTATAAGCTTCTTTATCGTCCTGACTGTAACGCTGCTGTGTTTGGTTCAATGTCTGCGAAGCAAATTGCAGAGACCTCTCTGAGCCATCTCCATACACGTGAGTCAAAACTGCTCCAACTTTAACCGGGCTAGCATCCACTGCCAGAATTACTGGCAGCTTACAGTCGTAGAAAAATAAAACCATGTCCGATTGCATTTGCTTTTTAACTTCTGCAAAGGCTTTCTCTCGATCGTTGTCAAACCAGAATGGCGCGTTGTTCTGGAGTTACCTATTCAATGGATAAAGAATGTTACTTAGATTTTGTATGCCCTAGGAACTTTGTGAACTTTGTACCTCCAGCCATTTTACTTAAAAGCTCTGCTATTGTAGGTAGAGGGTGCATATCTACCATACAGCCGCAAAATACCATCTTTTTTTTGGGAACAACGACAATCGGAGTGCCCCATTCACTCTGGTCAACATTGACGAGCAATCCTTTCGCTACTTGGCTTTCGAGTTTCCGTTCCACTGCATGCCATAGTGGGAATACTATTCGCCTCGCCTTAATAAACCTCGTAATCGTCTTAGGTTTCAAATATAAGCGAGCTTGAAATCCCGTAATTTTCCCAGTAGATGGTGCAAATAAATTTGGGAATTTACTTACCATCACCTTTGGGTCGTAACCACAACTATGCGTTTGAATTTGGTTGACTTGAACCGTTACATGGGATTGGTTAGTCAAGATTTTCGTCCAATCCAACTTTATTTTACACAGCCATTCTCTACCCAACAGCGGCTTACGATCAGAATGTATATCTTCACAGGAGTACTTCTAGTATCGGCTGTCACGTTAACCCAGATATAACCTGCGCAATCCAAAGGCGTTTTACAGTAACTGTATAGTTCTGTGTCACTTGCATTTATTTTAAATTTCGGAAAAAAAACTTTTTTGCATCCATCAAACTGATAAGCGTCACCAGAGCACCTGTGTCGATATCAAAATTAATAAAAGTCTTGTTAACTTCCAACTAAAAAAATATCTTTGATCTATTGGTTGATCCACTGCCTTTGTCTCCACCGTCAGCGTACCTGTATTTTGTTCCTCTTCTTCGATTTGGTTTAATTGTCTGCTTGCTTTAAAGCACACTTTTTGTATGTGTCCTTTTTTCTTGCAGAAATCGCAACCAGTTTCTTTATAAGAGCATTGATATGCCGTATGTGTTGCCATGCCACAGCGATAACATTTTTTTCCTTCGTTGTTCTTACCATAAGTTTTATTGTTTTTACCGTACTTTTTGTTGATCCGGTTTACTTTGTGCTTTTCGTGAAGTTCATTACATAAGCTTTCTCACTCTCTCCCCCGTGTTGGTGAAGTTCTACTCCCCCTCTTTCAGCACTCTCATGTACAGTTGCTGTATTTACCGCATCATCTAACGTTAGAGTTTATTTTTCTAATAACCTGCTTTGATTTTTTTGTTTCGTAGACCAAATACAAATTGATTTCTCATAGCGGTGCACAAATATGCTCCGAAGTTACAGCCAACCGATAATCTACGAGAAGCGACTAAAAACTCTGCACAATTTTCGTCGCTTATTTGCTTTCGCATATAGAATTTGTAAGTCTCCGGAATCTCATTTGGTTTTGGATCGAAGTGAGCTTCGAGAGTTTCAACGATTTCCTTATACGCAATTTCTTCTGTGCGTCCTCGTCGCCAATTAATAACGGGTGATCCAAGTAGAGATACTTTGTGTGAGTCGTGTCATGCTGTCATGTTATTTTTGTTTAGTATTGTTTGGCATTTCATAATGGAAAGACTTACGCGTGAACAACGTTTACAAATTGTTCAACTTTATTATGAAAATTCACGTTCTATGAGGAATGTGTTTCGTGCACTTCGCTCAACTTATGGTCAACATAATCGGCCTACTGAGCGTACTATTCGAAACAACAATCACCCATTTTGAGACCCAGCATTCATTATTGGATAATATTCGACCGAATAGACCACGTCCAGCACGCTGTGAAGAAAATATAGCGGCCGTAGCTGAGAGTGTACACGAAGACCGTAGAGAGTCGATTCGGTGCCGCTCGCAGCAACTCGGACTGACGTATGGAACGACTTGGCGCATTTTACGTCAAGATCTTAAATTGAAAGCGTACAAAATACAGCTTGTGCAACAACTGAAGCCGCTCGACCTTCCCAAGCGACATCGCTTCGATCTATGGGCTCTTGAAAAGTTCCAAGAAGATCCGACGTTTTCGAAGCAAATTTTGTTTAGCGATGAGGCCCATTTCTGGCTCAATGGGTATGTAAACAAACAAAATTGCCGCATTTGGGACGAAGAGCAACCTGAAGAGATTGAAGAACTGCCACTTCATCCAGAAAAAACAACGCTTTGGTGTGGTTTGTGGGCCGGTGGAATCATCGGTCCATATTTCTTTAAAAATTATGCCGGTGCGAACGTAACCGTCAATGGCGACCGTTATCGTGCAATGATAACCGACTATTTGATGCCTGAAATTGAAGCTCGTGATCTCGGCGACATTTGGTTTCAGCAAAACGGCTCCACTTCCCACACATCGCATCAATCAATGGACTTGTTGAGAGAACATTTCGGTGAGCACATAATTTCACGTTTTGGGCCGGTCGATTGGCCACCAAGATCTAGTGATATCACACCGTTAGACTTTTTCCTGTAGGGATATGTAAAGTCAAAAGCTTATGCCGACAAACCCGCTTTGATTCAGGCCTTGGCGGAAAACATCACGCGTGTCATTCGCCAGTTACCAGTCGAAATGCTCGAACGAGTGATCGAAAATTGGACTCAACGGATGGACCATCTGCGACTTAGCAACGGCCAACATTTGATAGACATTATCTTCAAAAAATAAATGCCAAAGAATGTTCTTTCAAATGGTAATAAACATTCTCCATTAAATTTGAATTTTCTGTGTTTTTTTTCTTTAAAAAAGTAGGGAACCTCGAAATGGATCACCCTTTATAAGTCGAAGTTGATTGAAAGACGTCTATTGACTGACTGCCATTACTATTTATTTTAAACAAGTACTAGTTTTGCAGTTGTAACTTATGACAGCAACGATGCGATTAGATCAGCCGCAACTGATGGGCACGGTTTCTCGCACTCTCCAGCAAGAAACCCCTAGCTTGTTGAGGAATGCCGACAGATGCTTGCAACTAAGATAGAGGCCTACAAGAGTAACCAGCAGGTTATTATGCTCTATAGGTAGAGAAGAAGGACACCGAATTTTCAGAAAAAAAAGAGCAAGAAAAATGCGCAATCGAGGATGTAGCGAGGTATCACTTTATGTCACTCGATGTTCGCCAAAGATACAACGCTCGAAAAGAATCCTTTCGAGATGAACAAGATAGTAAGGTAGTTGAGATACAGTCTATGCTGAGGATGTGAAAGAACGAATTATGCAGCCTATTAAACGGCGATGATGAACAACATTCCGCTGTCAGGCAAAACGAACCATTCAATATTGACAACAACAGCGAAAACTGCCAACCAACCGACGTTAGTGAAGTGAGGATAGCAATATCTGAACTCAAGCTTAATAGTGACGATCTTCCTGCTGAGCTGCATTAAGCCGGCGGAGATGACATCCACCAACTCATTAGCCAAATCTGGTCAGATTAAAGTACGCCTCCAGAATGGAACCTCAGCATCGTTTACATGATCTACAAAAGAGGAGACCTTTGAACTGTGCCAACTACAGAAGTATATGCCTCCTCAATGTAGTCTACAAGATCCTATCTGCCTTAATATGTGAACGCCTGAAACCGTTTACCAACGACCTAATCGGCCGTTATCAGTGTTTAGGTCTGGAAAGTCCACAACTGATCAAATTTTTACAACTCGGCGGATCCTGTTTAAAACCAAGGAATTCCAAATCGATACCTGCCAACTATCCATCGATTCCAAAGCCGCATAAGACAGCATTTATAGAGACGAACTATGCAGAGCCATGTCTTGTTTTGGCATACCGCCCAAACTCTTCCCTCTGTAAAAGATGACGACGGAGAATTCTTGCAGATTTTTCAGGGTCGCAAAATATCTCACCGATACATTCGACACCAAAAAAGGATTTAGGCAAGGCGACAAACTGTCATGTGAATTTTATACCCTATCCATTGAGGGTAGTTTTGAAACATAGTTTGTTGTATAGAGACAAATTTAGCTAGATATGCCTTAAAGTATATGTATCGGATCAGAATCGATCGCTGAGTCGATTCAGCCATGTCTTTCCGTCCGTCTGCCCCACCAGTTTTTATGCCTTCAATTTTGAGCAAAAATTATGAAATTTGGTAAACATGCTCGATGTTGCTCCCAGTAGAGCAACGATTTTTGAAATCAGCAGCTACTCCCCCTTTTTTAGAAAAACGTAGTTTTTGGCCAAACCGTAAAGGATTTTGACAGAGTGTCTGAGAAATATCTTTAGATAATCGCAACATCTTTATTTCATTCGTATCTTCTATAAGGGCAATGTAAACATTTCGTACAAAACTGAATACCCATTTTTTCCAGAAAATCTTATAACGGTTTTTTGCATTTAGGCCATATAAAGAAAGTTGTCAATTTCTATCAAACTATTTGGCTAAATTGAATGAAATTTAATTTACTTACCACTATTACTGTTTGCATGAATCCCATATAATTGGTTTTAACCCAATTATCCCTAAACGTTTTCAGTTTTGGTCAATAACGGAAAATCATTATTATCCCTCCGACTAGCGTATGAGTCTGGCCAGACCAAATCGGTTTTAAAATGTGCATGTGAACATAATGGAACAGCGAAAAATACGTTTTCGATATATTTATATTCGAAAAAAATCATCTTACATCTTACATCAGCACACGTGGGTCTGAATAGACCCACAGTTGATGCGTGGTATTTAACTTTCGTTCGATATTGAACAAGAAATTGAGCTCTACATGTCCTAGCCATCTTAAAAGTTTAATGCGGAGTTTTTTGACCAGGGGCATGTCACTGTAAGGCTCGTATAGTTCTTGGTTGAATCTTCCTCTCCGCAACCCTTCAATGCAAACGGGACCGAAGATTTTTCGAAGAATTTTCCTCTTAAATCGACCAAGGATTTCTTCGTCCACTTTTGAGATGGTCCATGCTTTAGCGCCGTGGAACAGGACTGGGATGATCAGGGCCTTATATAGGACCTGTTTAGTAGTTCGAGTGAGAGCTTTACTACTGAATTGCCTTCTTAGCCCGAAGAAAAACGTGGCTATGACATCACGTTGGGTCTGAACAATGATGTCAATATCGACGGCTTATGCTAGTAGTTGTACCGATTTTTGGAAAATTTTGCTTTTGGTGTTGAATAAAATTGAAAAAGTCACATCATGGCGCATCGCCTTGCCTAAATCCTTATTTGGTATCGAATGTGTCGGTGAGGTAGACCCTGATGGAGCAGCGGGATTTCTCCATCGTCATTCTACACAAACGGACTAGATTGTGCGGTTTACTAAAACTAGATATGGCTCTGTATAGTTCGCCTCTATAAATGCTGTCATGAATAGGTGGTGGGTATCGATTTGGACATCTTGGGTTACTCCAGAATCTGACGAAGTGATAAAATTTGATCATTTGTGGACTTTCCAGGCCTAAAACCATACTGATAAGGGCCGGTCAGGTTATTGGTAAACGGTTTCAGGCGTTCACATATTACGGTAGATAGGATCTTGTAGGCGATGTTGAGGGGACTTATTCCTCTGTAGCTGGCGCAGTTAATCCTTTTCTGTAGATTGGACAAAAAATGTTGAGGTTCCATTCTTCAGGCATACTTTCTTCCGACCAGACTTCTCTTATGATTTGGTGAATGTTATTTACCAAGTCATTTCCGCAGGCTTTATAAAGCTCAGCGGGAAGGCCGTCATTTCCGGCAGTCTTATTAAGCTTGATATTGCTATCCTCACTTCATTCAGGTAGGAGGGTTGGCAGTTGTCACTGTTGTTACCAATGTTTAATGGTTCGTTATGCCTGACAGCGGAATGTTTTTCGACATCGCCGTTTAACAGTCTGCAGAAGTGGTTCTTCCATATACTCAGCATCGGCTATGTCTCAACTACGATATTTCCTTGATCAACTCGACAGGATTCTGTTCGAGCCTTGTATCCTTGGCTTTGACGTTTTACACTTTGGTAAAACTTGCAAACATCGTTCCTCTAGTGTTTTATCTTTATATCATCGCTCACGCGCTTTTCTTGCTCTTTCTCCTTCTTTCTGAAAAGCCGGTGTTTTTTTTTTCTATTTCTCTGCCTATAGAGCTCAACGGCAGCTCTCGTCTTCACCAGCAACTTAGCCTTGTAGGCCTAGTTGTTAGCTGCTAGCATCTGTCGGCATTCCTCTTCAAACCAGAGCTTCCTCGCTGGTGGGCGCGAGAAACCTAGCACATCAGTTGCAGCTGATCTAATGGCTTGTTGCCGTCGTTGCCATGGTTCTTCGACATTCGATGCTGGATATATGGTGTTAAGCGAGAGTTTCGCGAAGGTCTTGCGGTCTTTTGCGATTGCAGTCTTTCGAAATCAAATATTTTCACAGTACTTCTGGAATGTTGTGGCGTTGTGGATGTCCGCATTCTTACATTGTCTGCTACAAAATAGTGGTCCGAGTCGATATTAGCTCCTCGCAATGTTCGATCATCCAAAATACTGGATGCGTGCCTCTTGTCTATCGCAATGTGATCAATTTGGTTGACTGATCATTGATCTGGACAAGCCATCCCCCTTATGGATATCGAGGTGAGGAAACAGTGTGCTGGCTCTAGTGGCATTTCGATCCGTAGCGACGTCAACTAGCCCAAGTCTGTTACAAGTCGTGTTGTCGTGTAGGCTATGGTTTCCGACAATACTGCTAAAGATGTCTTCTCTTCCTTCCTTTGCGTTAAAATCTTCCAGCACGATTTTAACATCGTACTTCCGTAGTCGCTCATAGGTTTTGTCAAGAAGCTCATAGAAGCAGTCCTTAGCTATATCATCTTTTTCCTCCGTTGGGGCGTGAGCGCATATGAGGCTTATGTTGGCGAATGTGGCATTGATGCGGATTGTAACAATGCGTTCGCTAATGTCTTGGAAATATAAGACTTCTTGCCTAAGTCTGGCATTAATAACAAATCCGCATCAGAATAATCGCTGTTTCTGCTCATTTTCATTTTCTTTCTGCCCGGCCCATCGCATCGTATTTCCTGAATTGCAATAATGACTGTCTTGTAGCAGTTTAGGGCTTCCGCCAGTTGTTCGCTTAGTTAACCCAAAGCACAACCCCCAGCCTAGAGGGCCAGTTCCAACATATTAGATACCCCTAGGACACGGGGCCATCAGTATCTACGACGGGATTGAGCGCTGCCTCTGGCCTTTCTGTACATCCGCCACCATCTCTGTTCAAGGGGCCTGACTAACCCTTTAAATCCCTAGATAACATGTTGTCCGAATATGTTGTCTAAGTTCGCCTGGGAAAGCAGGCCGGGTATTCATTCCGTGCCATTCTGACCTGGCTATTTATAGTGTTGCTGTTTCTCGTCGTGTTATAAGCACTCGCCACTTGGAGGTTAAAAATAAGCACTTGATGTGTAGTCAGAGTTACAACCACTGGTCATTGCCGAGTATCAGAGTCTACCCTCTTTCAACAACACCCAACCAACTTGAAGAAAATTATCTTCAAATAATAATTGGCATGAAACAAACTAACACCTCAAATAAATATTTTCCTTACTACATTGATTTATTGTGTTTTATCTTAACAAAAATCAGGACGCTCTTATTATATCACCCTTTATATTGAATCCTTTTTGGCATCACGTTTCATTAGGCCCTCGTTTATCCAATGGAAATAGCAATGCGCCTCGATTTGCTTATTTTGATGGTTTCTTTACCCCCTTTAAACTTGAAAAAATACACGCTCCGCTCATACCTATTTACCATAAACTTTAAAACCCTGCAATGCAATTTCGAAAATAGCTTTTCTTCTATTCCAGACCCGATATGTCCAAAACAAATTTCAAAACAACTCAACTCCCAGCATTGTGTGTATACATGGTAATGCTATTATTTCCTGGTCATTCCACTTTAATCTGTCCAGTGTCAATCGCATTAGGCATGAAGCATTGATTTCTCGATATTGCTACTTTGGCTTCGACCTAATTCTAGTTATAGTTGTTATAGCATTAAACCAATTTTCGTCAGCATTTGGCGCCACTGTTTCCTTGGTCGGTCACCCTTGTGGCTTTCGGACAGACCTACCGTAATATTATAAACCATCCGTTATCCTATTTATCTGGGAAATCAGGTCATCCGGTACGGTAGTAATGTATCTGCACTTAATGTTCTGTGTAATATCGTGGTCAAAGCCATCCTCAACAAGACCCACCACCAAATGCTACGCACGGTTATATATAAAGGAGTCACCATATTGCCGATGTCCTTCTGTGTCAATCGATTTCACCCATGGGGCATCACTTCACATGTGACACCAGATGTTCATTGTCAATGGGACGATTTCCATTATACAAGGTTCACATTCAGCTTTCGGAATTGTTTGCGTGAATGGAAATGGACGAAAGGAATACAAAAAAAAATTTGAATCGCCTTCGTGATGATTGTCTTTATTACTATCGATTCATAGCTTTAGTTTTGAAGGTATCATTAATTTTGGTGAATCATAATAATCTCCTTCAAGTATAGGTTATCCAAGTGTTTTCTCTATTGACATCTCTAATTGCGCGGTATGGCGTTAAATCCAATTTATTTTATTATTTTTTTTTATATAAACTCGAGTGTATATTTTTGACTAGAAAATCATAGCCAATTTGCGTTTGTGTGTTGTCAGCCCAATTATTGATTCAGTGAATGTCCTTGAGGATTTGTTATTAAATTTTCACAAATGCAAAAAAAAATTGAGGGAAAAAAGTCGCACGTTATTCTATTCACTGGGCTCGGCTCTGCGTTAGAAGGATGAAAGAATCATTCAAATTCCAGACAAACACTAGAAAAATATTGAAATTTTCAATTTGAATCCTTGTTTGTCCAGATTTTTTTTTCCACCCTCAGGTTGCTGAATAGTTGCATGAGCAATTGACAATTTTTCTTTATTGGTTAACGATTGGCGCTCCCTAAATGGCGGGGATGGTTTCGGCTTTCAAATATATTTTTAAGGACATTCGAGTAATAAGTGCAAGTTACACACACAAAGTTAAAAAATTGAAAATCAGTTTTATATCAGGAGCGAATTTAATATTGTCTATAGGACATCAAGGCCATAGAAGGGCGGCTCTATGACAATGTAGAACTTAAAGCTAAACGCATTTTTAAGAAGGACCAACTTGAGAACTGCGATTTATTCAATAAAGCAAAGGATGATGTTTAAGGATTCATTCATGAGCAACACTTCCGCGAGTTATTCCTTCAAACTAAGCTTACTTTCCGGATTTTGCAATACACTCATCCCGCGAGTTGGTCCTTCACACTAAGCTTACATTTTATTTTAATGAAAATCATTTGAATCTCGAGGATTTTGCAATAGACTCATCTCAACTATCCTGAGCTACGTATACAACATAGAGGGCTTCTCGTCTCCTAATTAGATAAATGGAAACATACGCGTCCAAAGCAGAGCTTATATTTATCTTAGAGGGCCCTAAATATAAAGAAGGATGGGGAGGAATCAAGTCTTGTATTGTACTTCCATATCAGAAAAAACTGGCGGTCAAAAAATATTTATTTTATATACTTTTTCAGATTCAGGTAGGGTCACATCTGTTTTTAAGACTTGCACGTTGTTTCATATAAGGTTTCATGCACTAATTGTCCTAAAACATGTTTGTATGCAGAGATATAAATACTGTCTAATTTTGTTCTGTAAAACCATTGATTGCAAGACAAAGAAACGTGCTGTCATATTTCAGATATGACAGCACATATGAGAAGGCTACAGTCCGCTGTGCGGATCGATTAATACCCTATCCCATCCCATCCTAAAAATGAATATCCCCGAAATTCGGGCTTAAAGGCGATGAAATATAGAAAATAAAGTCTTGTCACAACATATTGTTCAGACGGACCAACGTAATGACGGACGGACGGACAGACTGACATGGCTAAATTGACTCAGCTTGGGATTCTGAGTCGATCCATATACTTTGGGGTATATCCAACGAATTTATTTCTCTATGTCACAACCTTAATGGGATAGGGTATAAACATGTTGGTGTTGCCACAATTGGTGGTAGTGGTAGTTCTTTGTTAAACAAAATTAGAAGCCACAGCTGATATAAAATTTAAGTCTCAAGCTCTATTAATTTTATACTTCTATATGACTTCGGCGGAAGCTCTACCAAAACATCTTTTCAACTGCCACATGTACACATCCAAGGAATCCTTTTGAAGCCTTATACCAATTACATACTTACTTAAGCGGCGCTACAGTTCGGACTGAACCTGGGCCTCAATTAACATGCCCCTCTAACTAGCCCGGTCCTTAGATAACTGCCTCCAGTTGCGCGCTCCAAGTTGGTTGAGGTCGGTTTCTACTTGTGCGCGCCACTTAAGGCGAGATCTTCCTCTACTGCGTCCGACGTCTGGCTGGGTATCGAAGACTGTTCGATCCGGAGTATCGGTTACCATTCGTTCTTCATGTCCTAGACATCTTAAACGTTCTATGCGGAGTTTTTTGACCAGGGGCATATCGCTGTACTTGATCAGGGACTTGGCGTTACTACTTAATTGCTTCATATCCCAAAGAAACAGCGGATGGCAAGAGAAATTCTTCGTTTAATTTCTGACGAGATGATGTTGTCAGAGTTAACAGCGGAGCCGAGATAGACAAAGTCCCGTACTACCTCAAAGTCATCTATCTGTCAATGGTGACGTTCTGTCCAATTCGTCGATGTTGTGTGTCCTTTCGTGTTGACAGCATATACATTTTCTTGACTAATTTACTGCTAAATCCATTTTTGCCGCTTCCTTATCTATACTAGCAAATGTGTTGGTGGAGTCCTACCAATGATGTCAACATCGCCGGCATATGCTAGTAACGGGTGTTTTTTTTTAGAGGTTGGTTTTTGGAATAGGGATAAAACTGACATTTTGTAGGCAAATCGGGCAAGTCTTATATCATTTATGTTCAGTTTGGTTTGCCATTTCATCATGAACAGGTTGACAAATAACCAACGCTTGCAAATCTTGCAAATTTATTTCGAAATTAATGGTTCAGTTCGCGAAGTTTTCCGCAAGCTGCATCCATTTTATGGTCGACAGAGTCCTCCATCAGATCAATTAAATCGGTTAACCACGGAACGTATTCACGTGACGTTTACTCGATATGTGATAATAAGCATCCGCAGAGATGTCGTGCTCTGCCTACTGAAGAAACAATTGCCGCTGTAGAGCAAAGTGTTGAAGACTACCCGAATGAATAGATTCACCACCGTGCACAGCAATTGGAGCTTTGTCTATCAACTTTATGGAAGATCTCGTCTTACGACCTTACAAGATCCAGCTTGTACAATGCGTCGTGATTTTGGTGTATGGGCTGATTTTCATTGCAAAATTTTTACCAGTGATGAGGCAAAATTGCCGCATTTGGCGTGAAGCGAATTCACATGAGACCCTTGAGACGCCATTATATCCACAAAAAACTGAAAGTTTCGTTTGCTCTATGGACTGGTAGAGTCGTTGGACCATACTTCTTCCGAAATGATGCTGTAGTGTCAGTTACCGTTAATGGAGATCGGTATAGAGATATGATAACCGACTATTTTGTTCCTGAAGTGGAGGGCATGAATGTGGATGAGGTGTGGTTCCAACAAGACTGCGCTAAATGCCACATAGCGCACGTCGCAATCGATTTATTGAAGGAAACATTCGATGAGCGCATATTTTCGCGGAATGGACCTGTCAATTGGTCACCAAGATCATGTGATTTGACACCATTGGATTATTATTTTCTTTGGGGATATGTAAATACGCTCATCTTCGCCAACAAACCAGAAACGTAAGAGGACTTGGAAGCCAGCATTCGTGGCGTTATTGCCGACATACGGCCCCAAACGCTCGAAAAAGTGATTGAAAATTGGACCTATAGACTTGGCTTTATTCGAACCAGCCCGGCGGCCACATGCCCAAAATCATATTTAAAGATTAATATCATAAAATTAGTAGATGTTTTAAAAAAATGTTAAGAAAATGTAACCTGTCCAGCGCTTGTAGCAAGAACACACTTCTTTGAGCTTGCGCGAGGAAGTGTGCAGGACGGAGCTACAAGAGGCCTGGACACACCTCCCAATAGTGTGCCCGGACTGGCCTAAGTGCCCTGTGGCCTTAGGTCATAAGGGTGAATACAGTAGTTAGGAGGGCTCAGTCTGAATGTACCCAAACGATCTTAATGCTAATTATTTTCTTAGTTCACCATTTCGTACTAGTCTTACCCTAATTCAGGTTATAGTATCACAAAAAACTTTTGACGTAATGTCATTAGTTCATGAAACATCATTGGAGAATTCAAGGTCCATCACAAAAAGGGTTGTTGAAATATATTGTAAGTCGGGCTTGATGGGTAATAGGCAAAAAAGAGAACAAATACAAGGAACGGAACAAATACAAGACACTCTTGAACGGAAAGTTCTTGTCGAAATGAGGAGAAGATAAAAGCTCCAACTTTATAAGCTGTTCCAAGATGTTGATGTTGTACAAACGGCTACAATGAATGTATGAACTGTAATGCAAGTAGGCAAGAGATTCCTTGAATAACAGCATTCAGGTTAGAGACGACAATGAAGACTAAAATCCCGGTTTAATGATCAAGCGATCGCAGAAGCAAGGGCGATTTAATTGAATGACTGAAATCATTCAAGTCTTATTGGATCAGGAGCCCGTTGAACAAAAATAGTTATTGCGAAAAACTACCACGCTATGAAATTAAATAACTGGCACTGAAGGCCCCAAACCTTGTATTTCCAATCATTTGTGCGTACAATGTTTAATTTTTGACAAAAAAATATGACATCCTGTTTAATACCTAATCCGAGAGGAAAATTTGAGAAGCTTAACTGACAGTTTTATACTCCTGTATTTTTGCCAGACTTTTGCAAGAGGTAAGGCAGTGATAAAAAGTAAGGTATTGCCAGATTTGGGATTTGCACCGCTAACCATAAGGCCACTGCACCGATAGTTATATCAACACCCAATGTTGTCCAATGGTCGGTCTCTGAAAAATCTGAGAAATCATCCGACTGGAATCAATTGGCATGAAAGGCTTGTCTCAACTCAGCCATTTATATCCGCCAGCATTCAAGAAGTATAGATACTCACAAGTATGGTGGGTGGAAAAATCTATGCATTACCGAAACTGTAATTTGTTTGTGCTAGGACCCAGTGTGGTTTCTAGTTGGTTCCAAGTTATTAACATAAGGTGCAAAAGTATGATTTTGATGAATGCCTGCTTCACTTCTAGCAGTCTGAAGAAATACTTAAGTCAACAGAGATAACGACTGAATAAATTCAAGATGTACGATCTATATGCAATGGTTTAAGGATCTAACAGCAGCAAGGCGAAGATTTCCCTCAAGCCCAACAATAAAATTAAAGGGTCTACCAATAGAGACTTCCGAGTAGATCTTTGCCAGTTGTTATGTCTATAAAATTTTAAGAAATAATAATTTCCCACACACAAATGAAGAGAAAAGCTGGGTTAGAAGTCCCATATGGGCGCTTCATGCCAGATACTTTGTTAACTACTACGCATTGTAACTTTCAAATCATAACGCACAGACTGATTAATGCTCTCCATGTTTTCTACAATTATTGGCAACCTATGTCCTCAGATTTTATTTTTTCGGTGTTTTACAGGGTAACTTTAAATTTTGTATCCCATTCACGATTGGGAGGTATGCTTGGCGCAACATATGCCGAATACTTTGAATATCTTCAACAAACGTTACAGTCGCTGAAGCACCGAAGTAGCTCTAAGTAAATGAAGACCCTAGAGACCGGCTACTAATTGATATACCCCGTGAGCTCTATGGCTTGGTTGCATTTACACAGTAAGCTAATCATATATAAACCTTGGCGCTTTTTTATAAAAATGGTTTTATGATAATCCTTGTATGTAGAACGATAATTCATATAAAAATTCAGTCATCCTGGAGAAAGTCCGCCACTGTTCACAAGGACGAAAAAACCATTAAAAATGCAAATATGCAAAAAGGAAAAGTCATCCGCACTAGAAAGCAACTTATCTTTTCGATGGAATTATTGCTTCCTTTGGTCAGTTGACGCGGTCGGTCGGTGGCAGAGGTAATGCTCACTGGCACACTGCATGGGAAAGAAATGTCATTGGCACCCGGATCCGCATCGGCATCGACACCGGCTCCGGAGAGAAGGACAAACAGGATTAAGACATAAATTGCTGTGGAGTACGCCAGTCGGATACCTTCTCTGTACACTGTAAAACTCATTCAGATTATGAATGCAAATTCGTGTCCTCGAAGGACCATTGTTGATTAAATTGATTTCAGGATGAAAGGAATACACTAGTCTACCTGCGCTGCGCAGCAAACCCAAGCGAGAGGTAATGGGATTTTTGGTCGCATTTGGTTATATCAGATAGTGTTTGCGAATTGAAAAATGCCAAACATATTTCAGCGATTTTTTTTTTCGTTGTATTTATGTGAATGGAATATTGAAGTAGGATATTTTTTTCTGAAGACCAATCTTTTTGGCAACGCACTGAGGAGGATGGCTTTTTTTTACCACAAAATGCTTAACACGAACTAGGAATGGATTGCTTATTGGTCTCGTGTCGAATATCAATATATGTATATTGTCGAACAATATTGGAGATGATGACATCAAATTTGCCTTTTCAATGAGTCTGTTTATCTTGTCAACGCACTCGAGAATATTGTATCGGTTCGGAGGAGTTGTGTTGCAGAAATCAAATTTGTAGACATACACAGATGGGACAGAACGGGAGTGGGTACTGGAGTTGAATGAGAAATAGAGTGTATGCAGGATTCAATCAATATCAATACAAAGCCATTATGTTGAATGGTATTGGAGATCTATAGCTGAGCGATGTCAGATGAATTTCTATGAATCAAGTGTATTTATATTAATCTTCGGGGATTTTGGATTTTCTAGCAACTAGGTATGTCTAGGAGTGGAATACACATCATAAAAAAACGTATTTGGGAAAAGGAATTCCAAGCCTACTTCAACCATTTCCAAGCTGCTTTTATAGATGGGAACCCAAGCAGATCAACGAATACTAGCTGTCAGGCCGAACGAACCATTTAATATTGGCATAGACAGCGAATAGTAATGATGTGTTCTACATGTCCCACCCATCTTAAGCGGATTCTTTTTTTACTAGGAGTATGTCGCTGTATAGTTCGCATAGTTCTTCGTCTCCATATCTCGTCAGCGCAAACGGGACCAAATAGTTTTGGAATAATTTTTCTCTTTACTTCCCTTCCCTTTACTACTGAATTGACTTATTAGCCCGAAGAAACAGTGGTTGGCAAGAGTAATTCTACGTTTAATTTCTGACGAGATGTTGTTGATATAACTCTGTCTATCTCTGTCTGTCCCGTATTACCTCAAAGTTATATCTGTCAATGTTTACGTTTTGTCCAATTCATCGATGCTATGTGTCCTGTTTTTTGACAGGATATACTTCATCTTGCCATCATTTACTGCTAAACCCATTTTTGCTTCTTCCTTCTGTACGTACTGTACATGGCTTAGAGATCACGTTGGGTCCTATCAATGATGTTAATATCGTCGGCGTAGGCTAGTAGTTGTACCAATTTTTTTTTTAAATGTGCCCCTGGTGTTGGCTCGTGAGTTTTACACAATCCTCGCAGGAATCAAATTGAAGAAAGCACCTAACACCGCATCGCCATCGACAGTGAGGTCTTTCTGACCCTGATGGAGCAGCGAGAATTCTGCATCGTTATCCTGCACAGACGGACGCGAGGTATGGTATACTAAAATATATGTATATGTATACATATGTGGCATTGAAATCGTGGTGTCTATTGATTTCGACTCCTTGGAATTTTTCCAGAATCTGCCGAAGTTCAAACATTTTATCGGTTGTGTACTTTTCTGGCCTAAAACCATACTGATAAGGACCGATTTGGTTGTTGTTAAACGGTTTCACATATATTATTATATTGATATGTAGTCAGAGTTGCAGCTATTTTTAATTGCCAAGCTAAGGCCAATCAGAGTATAGATTACCTATTCATAAAAAAGTATGCTCTCATAATTTGATTAAATACTCTTTTTTAGAGCATGGTTGACGGGCTTAGTGACGCGATCGTTTTTTCGATGAACTGCCGCACAGATGTTATGGGTTTGATTCCCAGCCGATTCCCACACCTAAAGGATTTTTCACTGGCCCTCCTTTCGTGATGATTTGACAAATCATCCGAGTAGTATCAGTTGTCAAGAAAAGCTTATTTCAATTCCGCCGTTTGGAGTCGGCATAAAACAGGATGCCCCGCCATAGTGCAAGAATTATACACGCACACATGAATGGTTGTGAGAAAGCTGGCTTTGGGTTCTAACGAGCTTGTTGCACCAAAATTTCGTTTTTTTTGTACCCTAGCAAGTACTAATATCTCCGCAAACCAAGGTTTGCTAGCATGAACCGCTGCTGCTCTGAATGAAACGTTTCATTAGATCCAGACAGTGCACCAAATCATTGATCGGCTACAATCCCTAGACCCGGAGTTAGTTGTAATGCTTGTGAGGCTGGGTTCTCTCAATGACTATGGGCCCGAACACTAGCCTTAGCAATACCTAAATGTTTTTCACTGGCCGTTCTCTCGCGATATTCAGACAAATCTCTGGATTACCATCTGCTGCCAAAAAAAGACTATCACAGCCGTACGTTCATTTGGAGCTGATATCGGAGAAGAAGAATTTGTCCAGGAAACTCCAACTAATAATTTCACTTCAATAAAGCACTATCGAAACTGTTTCCCCTCAAGCAATATTAGCTGTATAAAGTCTTATTGAAAAAATGTTGCGCCTTAAGTAACTAGCTCTATACACATTAGTCTTCTATATTACTTTGGCGGAAGCTATTAAAACATCTTTTAACTGTCCCGGACATCCCCGTACACTTCTAAGAAGCCTTTTGCCAATTATGCTTCTATATCTATATAAGCATAGATATCTTCTATAAAACCTGTGAATTTACCTAAAAGAGTTGTCTTACAAGGTGGACAAAAAGAGATCGCCCTATTGGAAGATGCTCTTATTTTTCCAAATGGCCGCCATTGTCAAATCTGTTTTGACATTTGTGGACTACGCGGATGCAGAATACAAATGAACAATCCATAGAGCGATACACTCCCCGAGAAAGCTGAAAAATCGTATCTAGTTTTTGCGTAATAATTCGTCTGTAGTGTAGCGCGAATTCCGTCGCCTATTCCATGGCCGTCCGACACCGACTGCGCAAACACTGCACAACCTTGAAGAGTATGGGACCACACGAGACGTTGCCATGAGCAGCCGGCCCGGAACGCCCGTTGTGCCGAGAATATCGTCGCTGTTGCCGAGGATGTCGAGCTGTTGCCGAAACATCGACACGCCGTGCCTCGCAATGAGCCATCAGCCGGTCATCATTAAGACAAATTTCGGTCAAAGACTTGCGCATATGCCCGTACAAAACCCAGTCCGTGCATCAGCTGCTGCCTGTCGACCGCCAATCGCGTTTAACCTACGCCCAAGCTATCCTCAATCTCGAGGACGAAGTGGACAATTTTTCGAACAAAATCATAATGAAGGCTCATTTCCACCTCAGTGGATACGTAAACAAGCAAAACTATCGCTTCTGGGGTACCGAAAATCTATGAGTAATGGACGAGGAACCATTACAGCCGCTCAAAGTTACTGCATGGTGCGCTGTTCACGCTGGAGGAGTCTTCGGGCCATTTTTTTTTTCGAGAACATTGCTGGTCAAACGACAACAGTGGATGGTGCGCGCTATAGGGCCATGTTAACCGAGGTTTTTCTGCGCAATTGGACGAATTAGAAATAAAGGACAAGTGGTTCCAACAGGACGGAGTTACGGCACACACTGCGCGAGCCACAACCGATATTCTGAAGGCCAAAAAACATCGGCTGACTTCTTTTGGCCCACCTTGTTCATACTGAACTTCTCTGCACAAGTAGAAAAAAGCTTAATAGAAGAAATTGCTTCTTGAAATTTGTCTAATAGATTCAAAATTGTTAGTTGGGACATATTAATATTGGACCATTTTTATTAATTGGCGGTACATAAAAAGAGCAAACTTTCATTGGTCCTGCATCATTTTAATTTGCAGTCTCTAACGCGCTCTACGCGCTGTATGAAAATATTCGGAATGGAAGTTACATCTTTACTACATTGAAATACTATTACAAAATTCCGGACTTTTATATCTATTTATAAAATGTGACAATATATTTTGATACTCTATTTCATTTTAGATAAGCGAATGATCAACCTACACTCAATATCAAACATACTTACGGGGCTCACCACATTCACAGTTTAACAACTTTCTAAGGAAACAAGCGAATTAAAGTTTCAGCACTGTCCAACTTTTCAAAACTTTTCAAAACTTTTTATCAAGTTGGATTAATGCACTCTACCAGAACGTCAAAAACGCTCTGGTCTACAACAACGTTCTGAATTTTTTGCTTTAGAGTTCATGGAAAAAGTTTGGATAAAATAATTCTTCCAATGGCAATGGTTTGAGGAAGTTTTGTTATGTTTTCCAATTAGAAAAGTTCGATATGAATGTGAACGATTGCTTTGCGGAAAACCGAAATCATTTCATTGGATGTGGTGACAGGGACATAATCGAAAAATGGACATTTTCTGGCAACAAGTCTGCTTTGTGCCGTCTGAAGGACACGTTCTATATATTTGAGTTGTAGTTGAGTCGCTTGAGTGACGAAGAGGTTACAATTATTAATCTTTGGATACAACTTACACCTTAAACTTATCCATATACAAATAGTTTTAACTGTTTCAAATAAAAATCAACGCTTTGTTCTTTTAAATTTACACAATCATCATGATTCTTCTAGGTGCCAAGCAATTCTATTTCATAATTCCAGACCTGTAACTTTATACTTAAGATGTACTAACCGCTTTTTCCTCTCCTTTGATATTTTTGCAAGGACGACTGACCTTTGCGTAGTTCTTGGTATTACAGGAATCCGTCCACCCAAGGATTCCAATCAGAGAAATGCTTCTGCTTTGATATTATTGCAAAGACGGCTGACCTTTACGTAGCTCCGTCCACCCAAGGATTCCATTCAGAGAAGTGTTTCGTATTATTTTGTTCATCAGTATGTGACCAACCCAGCGTTATTTCGTGTCGCTTTGCGTCACAATTTCTTATTGTTAACATTATACTACCAAGAATAACGGTTTTCCACGAACTAAGACCTCTATGACCTGAAAAAATAATCCACAGGTAGCTAGGACACGTAGAGTGAATGGTTAACAATTCTCCATTCACTCCGAGTATACGTTATCCCCTCGGAATGTTCCGACATCCAAAATACCGGAAACTTATAGTCGCTGCTTCTGGTCCCTATAACACGGTCCGTAGAAAATATATGTTGGGTGGTGTGGAACAAGGGAAGAATCTGATTGGCTTTGACTTGGCAATGCACAGTGGTTGTAACACTAATTACACATAAAGTGCTTATTTTTAACCTCCAAGTGGTAACCATGGGGTACTGGTCTCATCTAAAAATAGCAGCACTATAAGCAGCCAGGTGAGAACGGCACAGAATGACTACCCGTCCTGATGTCCCAGGAGAACAAAGACAATCTGCTTCTTCAACATATTCGGACAACAGGTTGTCTAGGAATTTCAAGGGTTAGTCAGGGCCCTTGAACAGAGATGGTGGCGGGTGAGCCGAAAGGCCATCGGCAGCGCTCAATCAACAGTGGATACTAATGGCCCCATGTCCTAGGGGTACCTAATAAATTGGAAGTGGCCCTTAAGGTTGGATGTTGTATTCGGGTTAACTTCCCAACGATGGAGAAAACTTTATGTTACGAAGCAAACAATAGCCTCGGAAAGGACTGATTTTATTGTTGACGACAATAAAGGAAAATAGGACAATGACGTTCGTATCTGCACCTGGAATGTGAGAACATTAAACCGGACAGCTGCAAGCGAACAACTAGCGGAAGCCCTTAACTGCCATCCAGGATGGACCGGGCAAAAAGTGGATGAAAAACTGTGACGTCTACTACGGATCGTGTTGTAGTGAGCAGAAACAGCGACTATTCGGATGCGGATTTGTTATAAGTGCCAGACTTAGGCAAGAAGTCTTATGTTTCCAAGACGAAAGCGAACTATCCGCATCACGGCCAAATTTGCCAACATAAGCCTTGTATCCGCTCACGACCCAACTGAAATTATGATATAGCCATGGATTGCTTCTACGAGCTCCTTAACAAAACCTGAGAGCGACTACCGAAGTACGATGTTAAAATCGTGTTGGGAGATTTTAACGCAAGGGTAGGAAGATAAGACATCTTTAGCAGTATTTTCGGAAAACAGAGCCAACACGACAACATGTTTGGTAACGGACTTAGGCTGATTGACTTTGCACCAGAACGAAATGCCACTATAGCCAGCACACGGTTTCCTCACCACGATATCTATAAGGGGACCTGGACAAGAGGCATGCATCCATTATTTTGGATGTCCGAACATACCGAGGAGCTAACATCGACTCAGAACACAACCTTAGAGATAAGGTAAGGTAAGAATGAAATACAGTGGAAAAATGAAATGCAATTGCATGAGATCGCCAAGACCTTCGCGCAAGGCATCGAATGTCGGAGAACAATGGCAACGAGGCCAACAAGCCATTAGATCAGCCGCAACTGCTGTGCTAGGCTTCTTTCGCCCACCAGCAAGGAAAACTTGCTTTGATGAGGAATGCCGACAAAAGCTCGCAGCCAAAAACAAGGCCTACAAGGCCAAGCTGCAGATGATGATGTGAGCTGGTATTGAGATCTAAAGGCAGAGATGAAAGGAAAAACACCGGCTTTTCAGAAAGAAGAAAAAAATCAAGAAAAGCACGCGATCGATGATATAGAGGGGTGCAACTATAGGAACGATGTTCGCTACTTTTACCAAAGTGTAAAACGTCAAATCCAAGAATACAAGGCTCAAGCAGGATCTTGCAAGGAAATATAGTTGCTGAGGCACAGTCGATGCTGAGGATATTGAAGAACCACTTCTACGAACTGGTAAACGGCGATGACAAATAACATTTTGCTGGTAGGCAGATCGAACCATGCAATATTGGAAACGACAGCGAAAACTGCCAACCACCCATACTTAGTGAAGTAAGGATAGCAATATATAAACTCAAGCTTAATAAGGCTGTCGGAAATGACGGCCTTCCTGCTGAGCTTTATAAAGCCGGTGGAAATGACTTAGTAAGAGACATCCACCAACTCCTAAGAAAAATCTGGTCGGAAGAAAGTATGCCCGAAGAATGGAACTTCAGCATCATTTGCCCGATCCACAAAAAAGGAGACCGTCTTAACTGCGCCAACTACTGAGGCATAAGTCTCCTCAACATCGCCTACAAGATCCTGTCTGCCGTAGTATGTGAACGCCTGATGCCGTTTACCAACAACCTGATCAGGGTCGGAAACAACCACACCGACACATTCGATATCAAAAAAGGATTTAGGCAAGGCGGTGCGCTTGCATGCGATATCTTAAATTTAATTTATGAGAGAATTTTGCAAAACTTCCGAGCCAACACCAGAGGCACAAATTTACATAAGACCCTGGTCATTCCAGTCCTGCTTTACGGCGCTGAAACATGGACCGTCCCAATAGCGAATGAAGAAATCCTTGGTCGATTTGAGAGGAAAATTCTTCGAAAAATCTTCGTTCCCGTTTGCGTTGACGGGCTGTGGAGACGAACACCAATAATTCGGCTCGCACATTCCCAACAAGTAGCAACCAACCTCAACAAACTTGGAGTGCGCAACTGGAGGCAGTTAGCTAATGCCCGGGCTAATTGGAGAGGCAAGTAGGTAAGTAATCAAAATCTTGAGTCCAAACATTTTTACGAAAACAATACCTTTCTATTTTTTAAGAGAAATTTAAGTGGCCATGAAAATAAAAATGCTTGCCAAAATATGTAACTATGAAACATTATCCATATTAAGCGTTTAGCAGGAAGATCTCCCCAATTCGACGACCTTTTGCCTGGAACTCCGCAAGCTTACCACCCACTGCTATCCATTTACTCCTCGATTCGCTACAACCTGTGCGATCTTGTAATGTCACGGAATTGTTAAATAGGGAGGATTTTTCGTATTCTTTACATTTGCTTACATTCAAAATATGTGGTCTAATTGAAACAGTTTATTATACTAGGTTATGACTGTCATTAGAACGACACCCTTATGTTATACTGTGGCGTTAAGTTGGTGTTATTGGACACCCACTTAGTTAAAAACCAAACATTGCTTCGCATAAATTTGGCAACAAATTTAGTAGGGGGTCGCAACCTCCCTTACTAAATTTGTCAGCAAACAACCAACTGTCTCGTCGAGGTCAATTAGCTTGGGTTTTGTTCACGCTTGGGCTTGCTACCTACAGAATTGACCAGGAAAAGTTTTATTTGCTTTTTTTTGCTGTTCAAGGGAACGATTTTTTTTTTACTTTTTAATTCGAGTTTAAATGAATGTTTCCTTTTATTCACTTTCGTTGTACTTCAATTTAATTCCATTTAATTCTTAACAGAAGTACTTAGATACTTGGGGAAAAAAAGTTTTAGCTGGATAAAATATGCATAAAACAATTTCCGAAGTAGGTAGATTTAAAATGCAATTTCTCTTGTTTATGTGAATCGTGTGCGTACTACCTTTGGGAGTATAAAAGTTTTCTTCGAAAGTATTTTTCAATTTGATGTTGGACTACAAATACATGCAGGTATTTCCAAAGTGAATAAAATCAAATTGGTGTTTAAGTTTATGTACAGGATATGAAATAGAGAAATATTTCGTAAGTTTTTATGTACAACTAAATACAAATATTTGGCACAACAGGCTCGTTAGTACTCAGGGCCTAGCTTTTTCTAAAAACCATTCATGTGGGCGTTTGTACTTCTTACAAATTCTTGTACCCATCTGATTTCTACCGACCGCTGAGTTCCTAGTACCTTTACGGTAGATAGTGTCTCAACACAGGTGTAAAGTCTTGGTGGCAGCTGATGAACGGGGGAAATGAGACTCCCAGGATGGAATCAATGGATACCACCGTTCAGTTAGATGGGCGGAGTGAACAACCTAGATAAGGTTCATCGACATATCCGGACAACAGGCCACTTAGAAGTCTCAAGGGCTACTCAGGCCTTTTGAACAGGATTGTTGGCGGATGAGCCGGAAGGTCAACAGCAGTGCTCAATCCCGTAGTGGATACTGATGTCCTTGTATCCTAGGGGTATTGGAACTGGTCCTCCAAATTATTGTTATGAAGCAACCAAGACCCTCGGTAAGGACTGATTTTATTGTGGATGACTATGACAAACGAAAAAAGGACAACAAAGTTGGTACTAAAAACTATCGAAAGATCTTACCTGCAACAAGGCACTCATCACTGCCATTCAGGAAATTCGAGGTTTCCGCACCTCGATATCCATAAGGGGACATGCCTGTCTCCAGATCAACGAACGGTCAACCAAATTGATCACATTGCGATAGACAAGGGGAACGCATCCAGTATTTTGGATGTCTGAACTTTCCGAGGTGCTAACATCGAATCACTACCTTGTTGCAATGATGGTCAGAATGCGAACATCCACCATGCCACACCGATCCAGAAATACTGTGAATTTAATGCCGAAAGACTGCTATCGCAACCGACCGCCAAGACCTTCGCGCAACGCGTATCCCTTAACCTCTCAATTTACACCATACCACCAGCATCGAATGTCGAAGAAAAATGGCAACGATGCCAAGAAGCCATTAGGTCAGCCGCAACTGATGTGCTAGGTTTCTCGCGCCCACCAGCCAGAAACCACTGGTTTGATGAGGAATGCCGACAGGTGCTCGCAGCCAAGAACGAGGCCTACAAGGCTAAGATGCAGGTAAAGGCAAGAGCTTCCGTTGAGCTCTATAGGCAGCGAAGAGGGAAGAACACCGGCTTTTCAAAAAAAAAAAAAGGAAAATAGCAAGAAAAGCGTGCTATCGGGGATATAGAGAGGTGCCACTCCAGGAACGATTTTCGCATGTTTTACCAAAGTGTAAAACGTCAAAGCCAAGGACACACTACCTTGTTGCATTGATGGTCAGAATGCGGATATCCACCATGCCACACCGATCCAGAAATACTGTGAATTTAATGCCGAAAAACTGCTATCGCAACCGACCGCCAAGATCTTCGCGCAACGCGTATCCCTTAACCTCTCAATTTACACCATACCACCAGCATCGAATGTCGAAGAAAAATGGCAAAGATGCCAAGAAGCCATTAGGTCAGCCGCAACTGATGTGCTAGGTAAAGGCAAGAGCTTCCGTTGAGGAACGTTCCATCCAGGAACGATTTTCGCAAGTTTTACCAAAGTGTAAAAGTCAAAGCCAAGAATACAAGGCTCGAACAGAATCCTGTCGAGCTGAACAAGGAAATTCCGTAGTTGTGACACAGTCGTTGCTGAGGATATGGAAGAACCACTTCTGCAGGCTGTTAAACGGCCATTCCGCTGTCAGGCAGAACGAACCATTCAATATTGGCAACGACAGCGAAAACTGCCAACTACCCGTGCTTAGTGAAGTGAGGATAGCAATATCTAAACTGAAGCTTAATAAGTCTGCTGGAGACGGCGACCTTCCCGCTGAGATTTATAAAGCCGGCGGAGAAGTCCAAATCGATACCCCGCACCACCTATTTATCGATTTCAAAGCAGCATACGGCAGCATTTATAAAGACGAACAATACAGAACCATGTTTAGTTCTGGTATACCGCCCAAACTCGTCGGTCTATTTATGATGACAGTGGAGAATTCTCGCTGCTCCATGAGGGTCGGAAACGATCTCACCGACACATTTGATACCAAAAAAGGGTTTGGGCAAGGCGACGCGCTGTCATCTGACTTCTTTAATTTGATTCTTGAGATGATTGTGCAAAGCTCCTGTGCCAACACCAGAGGCACAATTTTCCAGAAATCGGTGCAAATACTAGCATATTGACATCATTGGTAGGACTCAACTTGATGTCAAAGCCATGTTTTCTAGTATAGAGAAGGAAGCGGTAAAAATGAGTTTAGCAGTAAATGAGGGTAAGATTAAGTATATGCTGCCAACGGCGCGTGGCCATAAGTCCCTGATTTTTAAGGACTAATGTCTCACTAAAATGTTACAAAAGTCCCAAATTCAATTTAAGACTTATTACCTACTTCAGTGAGACATAAATATTTTAGCAGATTGTGAGGACTTTACCTACTTCGTTTCGCCGCTCAGAGTGTGTAAAGTCATCAGGCAGGCGCCTAAGTCAACAGTTTTTTTGTTAAGGGTACTCTGGGTGGCCCGCTCCGCATCAAAGGATCTTAACTCTCTTTCTGGGGACCGTCCCCGCTCACTCAACTTCGTTGCTCCGCTCAGGGTATGTAAAGTCTTCAGGCAGGCGCCTTAGTCAACACTTTTTTTGTTAAAATATTTTTATTTGGTATGTTTTTTTCAACATGGCAATGCTGCGTAGGCCAGAAATTTAAAAATTGCTCAATCTTAACTTTAATTACTTTAGGTGTATCCTTTTTTTTACTCGCTTATGAGTAGCAAGTCAGAGGAGATATATAAAGGGTATTCATACCCCCTTGAGTGCGCGAAAATTATAAAAAAATATATATATATACGCATACGTTTGAATTTATTCAATCAAATGAACTTGATTTTCAACCTGCGTGGAAATAGAAAAGCATTCCCCGAAGCAGAAATTAGGGGCTGATGGTTTCACTAAAATCGAGCCCTACCAAGTAAGGCGTCGAGAATATCAGACTTTATTTCAAGCATACGTCGAAATAAAGAGTGCTATAAGCTTTTACTAAGTTTTTTGTTCATCCGCTCCTTAAGCCATCGCTGATGGAGAAGGAGTTGATTTATTGCACAATGCTTGTTCTAAGTACCCCTATTTAGAAAACTTTCAAAAAGCAATGGCTATCTAAGGTGCGATCTAACAATACATTTTATCTATACGAATGCATTTATGATACCAATTATTTAATTTATATTGTCAGAAATGTATGCGAACGACAAACATGCTAAGGGCATATAACCAAAAATATAACAAAATACGGTAATTTCTTTAAATTCTGTGACATTCTATTAGACGGGTACAAAACAACTTTGGACTTTCTCTCATCCCCCAAGAGTAAACTCGAAAACCGAAATGAATTCATTCACCTTCTGACTAAAAAGCTTGATAAGCACCGAATGACTGTTTCTGAATTCATTAATCAGATGACGTCAACATTGTATGGTCAGTCAAACCAAATGATTAAAATTGAAATCTCTGAAGTATCAACAAGCGAAGAAAACGAAACTTTGAATTGCTGTCTGTGGTTTGAGAATCCTCGAAACATACTTTTACAGCCTTGTAACCACTGTGAGATGTGTATATGCAGTTTCTCGAAGCTAAGCGAAGAGGCAATTGCAGTAAAAAATGAATTGCTGTGTCCTTTTTGTCGACAAGTTATAAAAAACAGTTGTTTCATTTATTTGTAAATGACCAAGTTTTTCCTTTTTGACTGATGGCTTGTATGGATATTTTTTTTATTTGATTTACTTATCACGAATAATAATATATAAAATATTTATTATTGTTTAATTTTTCAGGACTTGCATCTCGTTTTCAATGATAAAAACTCTGGACTAATGTCCCACTTTAGTGAAGGCAGTTAGCTAACGACTGGGCTAATTGGAGAGGCATGTTGGTTGAGGCCCAGGTTCATTCTGGGCTGTAGCGCCACGTTACTAAGAAATAAATAAATATATAGTAATAAATAATTAAATAAATAAATAATTAAAAAATAAATAAACAATTAATTTCCCTAAAAAAATTAACTAACTAAATTCAAATTGCTTAGAGATATTGTAAGAACTGCGACTTGGAACATAAATGTTTTACTATAGTGTGTTTGTTTTACTAAAAAGTGACCGGAGCGAACATTTAATTTTGCCATCAGTGTGTTTATTCTTTCAGAGATCCATTCCCTTACCTACCCTTGTAGAGAAATACCATGAAACATTTAGCATCACTTTATGACACATCCGCATATACAATTTCTTCGAATAGCCTTTAAAAGTTCGTTTTGCGAAAGTGAAAAGAGTACAAACTATAACACGAGTCAGCATTTTCGTACAAAGACATCCGTCTATGTGAATAAAAATACCTTGAGAAGGATGACTTTTGTCAGAAGAAAAAAATAAAATCGAGGATTGCATTATTATGATTACACCCTATCCCATAGGGGTATATTAGTTTTGATATATAGTTTGTAACGTAGAGAAATAATTTAGGTAAATATACCTCAAAGTATATGGATCGACTTAGAATCGATAGCTGTGTCGATTTAGCCATGTCTGTCTGTCCGTCCGTCCGTACGTCACAATTTTGTTGGCCTTACATTTTGAGCTAGAATGATGATATTAGGGACACGTGCTCGTTGTTGCTCTCAGTTTAGATCTTAAAACTATCTGAAATCTGCCATTGCCATACCCCCTTTTTAAAAAAAACTAGTTTTTGGACGAACCGTTAGAAATTAAAAAAAATAACTCGAAGCAACATAATATTTAGTCAATCATAATGTCTATATTTCGTCTATAAAAAGTTTTCGCCCACTTTTTGGAGGCGTTTTTAGTAAAAATCACTTTTCGGTAAAATAAAATACTTCAAATTTTTTTTTTATGCAAAATCATTGGTTATGGTAATATTAACACTTCGTCCATACATGGTTTTAACCCACGCTCACTTCTTGTATACCCTAAACCATAGCGTTACCAGGCAAAAAACTTTTTTTTTTTCGAACCATAAAATATTTTGATAAGCTGTCTGAACA
This sequence comes from Rhingia rostrata, assembly GCA_949824845.1. Taxonomy (NCBI): domain Eukaryota; kingdom Metazoa; phylum Arthropoda; class Insecta; order Diptera; family Syrphidae; genus Rhingia; species Rhingia rostrata. The sequence continues at coordinate 120,213,799 of OX463756.1, read as the reverse complement.
ATATGTTGGGACAATGATGTCTTGTATATTTCATCGCCAATAAGCGCACATTTTGGGGATATTAATTTTAAGGATGCGATGGGATAGGGTATTAAACAACTCGCACAGCGGACTGTAGCCTTCTCATATGTTTTTGTGCAGCTTGTTTGCTGTAAGTGAAATGATAAAATGTTGTCAAGTAATGATAGCTCTTGTTATGCAAAGACTTCTGATAGTATAAAGTCCCATGGTTTTCCCCTGAAGGCACCCAATCTATGAGTGTCAAGTTGCTCAGCAACAAAATAGTACCTACTGGTACAACAAGATAAGTGAAAGATGAATTTTAAAGCCCTTGATAGTTTCAAATACAGACTGCAAGGATAATAAGACGGAATGTACGCATTTGCAACAAAAAGATATATTTTTTCAAGAGTTATCTATGTTAAGAGGGATTGGAAATTTTCTCAGAATAATGGAGAACCGCAGTAAGACGTCTGCTTCAAGCGCTTTAAGATTATTTATATGACAATTGCTCCTATATACTGAGAACTGAGTCTGGTATAATTGCGTTTAGCTAAAGATTATAAAGCCATACAGATAACGAACTGCAAACAAGAAAAATAAAAACAATATCTTTGTCTTTATAAGAGAAAGGATCCCGTTTCTCGTGTGCACACCGATCGCCCGTAACATGAAGCTGGTAAGCAAAACTTTCTATTTTTTGTTCTCAGTGCAGCATCTGTATGGCTTTATAATCTTTGGTCAAGCTATTTCCTGTCTAGAGAAATATGTCATTAGAAAATGATTGGGAATTTAAAAAAAATATGCCTTCGTTTTTATTCGGAGCACCCTTACCTTTTTGCTGATAAGCTTTTAACTCCACTTTTATCTCTACTTGGCTTAAACTCATTGAAAATAGTGTTTCAAGGCCATGAGTTAGCATACAGTCTCAAATACAATTTTTTGTAGCAACAGGCATGTTAGTACCCTGGGCTTACTTCTTGCATGACGGCCGGACTTTCTGTTCTATCCCGACTCCGAACAACATAGTTGAGATAAGCTGTTCTTGATAGTATTCTAGTTGACATACTACGTCCGACGACTGGCTGGGAATGGAAAACTCTGCGAGTACTACATGTCCTAGCCATCTTAAAAGTCCAATGCTAAGTTTTTTTGACCAGGGGCATGTCGCTGTTCAGCTCGTATAGTTATTGGTTGAATCTTCTTCTCCATAGACCGTCAACGCAAACGGGAACGAAGATTTTTCGAAGAATTTTCCTCTTGAATCGACCAAGGATTTCTTCTTTCGCTAATGATACGGACCATGGCTCAGCGCCATAAAGCAGGACTGGGATGATCAGGGGCTTATATAGAATCTCTTTCCAATTCGTCGATGTTGTGAATCCTTTCGTGTTGACAGCATACACATTGTCTTGCCCTCATTTACTGCTAAACCCATTTTTGCGGTTCCTTCTATAACCTATCAAACGTGCTATGTCATCACGATGGGTCCTACCAATGATATCAATACCGTCGGCATATTCTTGTAGTTGCACCGATTTTTGTAATATTGTGCCTCTGGTGTTGGCTCGGGAGTTTTGCACAATCCTCTCAAGAATCAAATTGAAGAAGGTGCCTAACTCTTTTTTTTTGGAATCGAATGTGTCGGTGAAGTCGATTCCGACCCCGATGGAGCAGCGAGAATTCGCCAACGTAATCCTAAACAAAGGGACGAGTTTAAGCGGTATACCAAAACAAGACCAGGCCCTGTATATTTCGTCTCTATAAATGCTGTAAATGTATCGTTTTGGACTTCTTGGGTTTTTTCCAGGATCTGCTGCAGTGTAAACATTTGATCGGTTGTGGACTTGAACCACACTTAAAAGGGCCGATCAGGTTGTTGGTAAACGATTTCAGGCGTTCACATATTACGGCAGATAATATCTTGTAGGAGATATTGAGGAGAGTTATGCCTCTGTAGTTGGCGCAGCTTAGAAGGACCCCTCTTTTGTGGATCAGGCAAACGGTTCTGAGGTTCCATTCTTCAGGTATACTTTCTCCCGACCAGATTTGGCTTATTAGTTAATGGATGTTACTTACCAAATCATCTCCGCCGGCTTTATTAAGCTCAGCAGGAAGCCGTTATTTCAGGCAGCCTTACTAAGCTTGAGTTTAGATGTTGCTATCCTCACTTCACTCAGGTCGGGTGGTTGGCAGTATTCGCTGTCATTGCCATCCCTATTTCCTCGACTACGTCTTAACTATGATATTTCCTTGTTCATCTCTAGAGGATTCTGTTCGAGCCGTATATCCTTGGCTTTGATCTTTAACACTTTGGTTAAACTTGCGAACATCGTTGCTGGATCTACATATTCCTAGATCGCGCGCTTTCTTTCTCTTTTTTTTTCTTCCTTCTAAGAATCCGGTGTCCTTCCCTTCTTCTCTGCCTGTAGAGCTCAATGGCAGCTCTCGGCTTTACAAGCAGCTTTGCCTTGTAGTCCTCGTTCTTGGCTGCAAGCATATGTTGGCATTCTTCATCAAACCAGAGGTTTCTTATTGGTGGGCGCGAGAAACTTAGCATATCAGTTGCAGCTGATCTAATGGATTATTGAGTTCGTTGTCATTGTTCTTCGATATTCGATGCTGGTGGTATGGTGTGAATCGAGAGGTTAATGGATACGCGTTGCGCGAAGTTCTTGGCGGTCTCTTACGGATGCATTCTTTCGACATTGGATGGCTTCACAGTATTTCTGGATTGTTGCCGGGTGTTGGATATCCGCATTCTTACCTTGGCTGCAACAAGTTAGTGGTTTGAGTAAATTTTATCTCCTCGGAATGTTCGGACATCCAAAATACTGGATGTGCGCCTCTTGTCGATCGCAATGTGATCAATTTGTTTGACCGTTCGTTGAACTGGAGACCGCCATGTCCCCTTATGGATATCGAGGTGAGGAAAACGTGTGCTGGCAATAGTGGCATTTCGTTCCGTAGACAAGTCAACTAGCCTAAGTCCTCTTCTAGACGTGTCGTCGTGTAGGCTATGTTTTGCGACAATTCTGCTTAAGATATCTTCTCTTCCTTGGCGTTGAAATCACCCAGCACGATTTCAACATCTTACTTCGATAGTCGCTCATAGGTTTTGTCAAGGAGCTCGTTATTAAATATTTAATTTCATGTCAAACAGGCATACTAGCTATGCATATAACATAAATTTGTATTATAAGTAAGTAAACTCAATCTAATCAATAATGCTTATGCCCAGCTCATCTACCGCTATACTTAACCCTTTTCTAATAAATAAATAAAGCTAGGTTGATTTAGTCTTAAGTCCAGCTTGTACTTAGCTTAAAATTTGTACACATTTTGGTAAACACTTCTACCCTATTGATTGCTTAAGAAATTCCAACGATATTACTAGTATGGAATTTAATATCTCGATTCATCATAATCTTTTACGAAACTACTGAAACGTACTCATGTGCTATAAGCTTCTAATAAACTTCCATTGGCATATGCCATCACCTATCAACTTAGGCTCAAATCATTTCTGTCCAATTAATGAAACTGGAAATGCTCTCCATTATTGGCTTCTGTCCATCGGGGTAGCCTATATGCTGCCCAAACCTTTTATCTTAATAAACTCATCTGACTATCAATCGGTATCTTCTATCTGCCCAAGGTAGCAAATTATTGTCCAATAAATATAAAATGCAGCCAGGAAAGACCTACGTTACCCGTACACAACACCCTCTTCCAGTTGCTTGGTGAAAGTTCTAAATGGGCGGTGTCACACACGTCCAACTATGGATTTATGGGTAATGCCAATAGACAAACAATCGAAATGCAAGCACCCCAGTCAAGAGAATGAGGAACATGAACGGAGATAGTACACAACACAGTTTCTTTTGGCAGAGTATCTACTCATTGTTCCAGTCCGGATCAAGAGGAGGACATGATTCCACGTTTGGATTTCGATTTATGGTTCGTAAAAGCTTCTTCGAGAGCAGATGCCAGTATACCAATAGGGAGCACATTCCGAGAACACGAGACATCCAAACGTATTTTTAATGATGCCAAGAGTCAAGGATCAAAATGGAGCATCAATATACAAGAGTATTGATTTGAGATCCTTGTTTCTAAGCGGGTGAAGGAAGCACGTCCGCATGAACTGTTTCATTTAAGGAGATCAAAGACAAAGCATGAAAACATACATGTACGTCATTTTTGGATGTGAATGGGGTTGTGATGATGCACTATAATAATAAGGGCTTTTAGATTTTTTTTTAAATATTGGCATAATTTACAGTATATGTATGTACAGTACTCAGCTACAACACAAATGCAAAACGACTGCCTGTGATAAAGTTCTCATGCATATTCATTGGTGTTTGTGTTGAATTTACATCAGCACCACCAACTTTAATATTGATAAAGGCTTCCTTATGAAAAGTCTGGGTGCAGCTATTACCAGAATGAAGCTTAAATAGTTGGCGAAATTTAAAGGCCGGTGGATCACACACGGTTAACTCTGACTTCAACAAACAACAATTGTAATTATTTCATTGTGGCAAATTTGCCGATACTTATTAATCGAAGTGACGCTGATGTCCGGTATGCCTCTCAAATTAGCTCGGTGCTTAGCTAACTGCCTCCAGTTGCACACTCTAAGTTGTTTGAAGTCGGTTTCTACTTCTGCGCGCCACTTAAGGCGAGGACTTCCTCTACTGCGGCCGACGCACGTCTGGCTGGGAATCGAAGACTCTGCTAGTCGGAGTATTGGTGTCCAGTCCATTCATCCTACATGCCCGACCAGGGGTATGTCGCTGTAAAGCTCGTATAGTTCTTGTTTGAATTTTCTGTCTGTACTTAGCGTTGCCCTAATTTACATCATAGACCCATTTTTGCCACTTCCTTCTTTCAGAATCAAATTAAAAAAGTCACATGACAGTGCAACAGTGCCTAAATCCTTTTAAGGTATCAAATGTGTCGATGAGTTCCTTTTTGACCCTGATGGAGCAGCGACAATTCCCCATATTCATTCTATACAGACGGATAAGTATTGTATACAAAAATTAGACATGGGTCTGTAAAGTTCGTCTCTATAAGGGCAGTCGTATGCGGCTTTGAAATAGATGAATAGAGATGGTGGGTATCGATTAAGCCTCCTTTTTCCAGGATCTACCGAACTGTGAAAATTTGATCGGCTGTGGACTTTTCTAGTATAAAATCACATTGACTAGGGCCAATCAGGCGTTTACGTATTACGAAAGAAAGTATCATGTTGCAGGTTAAACAATTCTGAGATTCCATTCCTCAAGCATACTTTCATGCGACCAGACTTGGCTTATGAGTTGGTAGATGTTACTTACCAAGTCATCTCCGCCGGCTTAAAAAAAACTTAGCCGGAAGGCCGTCATTTTCGGCATTCTTATTAAGCTTGAGTTTAGATATTGCTATCCCCGCCTCACTTAGCTCGGGTGGTTGGCAGTTTTCGCTGAAGTTGCCAAAATGGTCCTTCCATATACTCAGCATGGACTGTGTCTCAACTACGATATTTCCTTGTTCATCTCGACAGGATTCTGTTCGAGCCTTTCATCCTTGGCTTTGACGTTCTTCACTTTGGATAACTTGCGAACATTAAATTTGACATTAAATTTGTTCACAATATTTCTGGATTGTTGTGTCGTGTCGGATATCCGCATTCTTACCTTATCTGCAACAGAGTAGTAGTCCGAGTCGATTTCCGCTCTTCGGAATGTTCGGACATCTAAAATACTGTATGCGTGGTTGAATGAATGAATTAGCTTAAGTCTGTAACGAGACGTGTTGTCGTGTAGACTATGTTTTCCGACATTACTGCTAAAGATGTCTTCTCTGCCTACCTTTGCGTTAAAATCTCCCAGAAAGATTTTAACATCGGAATTCGGTAGTCGTTTATAGGTTTTGTCAAGGAATCCATAGCTATATCATCTTTTTCCTCTGTTGGGGCGCTAGCGCATATAACTCTTATGATGGCGAATTTGTCCTTGATGCGGATTGTTACAATGCGTTCGCTAATGTATTGGAAACATAAGACTTCTTGCCTAAGTCTGGCACTTATAACAAATCCGCATCCGAATAGTCGCTGTTTCTGCTCGCTATAGAACGGTCCGTAGAAGATGTCACAATTTTCATCCTCTTTTTGCCCGGCCCATCTCATCGTATTTCCAGGATGGCAGTAATGTCCGCTTTGTGTCAGTTCAATGCTTTTGCTAGTTGTTTGCCTGCAATGAAATTTTTTATTCCTGTTAAAAAACGTTTGATGCCATTATGTATGAAAATCGATTTCTTTTGCATGGCGAATGCCACAATCAATTTATTGGAAACCAAGTTTGGAGAACGTGTTATCTCACGAAATGGTCCAGTCGCTTGGCCGCCTCGGTCGTGCGATTCGACGCCGTTAAACTATTTCCTGTGGGGCTACGTCAAGTCTATGGTCTATACCAACAATCCAGCGACGATTGATGAACTTCGTACGAATATCGAACGTGAAATTGCAGCAGTATCGGCCGATTTATGCTTGTCTGGACTTCTGCAAGCGTGTCCGTGGTTTCCAATAAATTGTTGTGGAATTCGCTGTGTGACTTGTGCCGCCATTCTGTTGGAACCACATGTCCTCCAAGTCCATATCATCCAATTGGAGCCAAAAATATTCGGATATCATTGAACGGTAGCGATTCCCATTCACAGTAACGAGCCGGTCATGCTCATCACGAAAGAAGTACGGCCCAATGACGCCGCCGGCCCATAAACCACACCAAACCGTAATTTTTTCGGGATGCAATGATGACTCATGTAGAACGTGTGGAATGCTGTCTGACCAATACCGCATATTTTGTTTATTGATGAAGCCATTCAGCCAGAAATGAGCCTCATCGCTGAAAATGATTTTTCGATGAAAATCCAAATCATTTTCAAGTTGTTGCTCAGCCCAATTCACGAACATACAACGCTTCTGGTGGTCAAGCGGCTTCAGTTCTTGCGTCAATTTAATCTTGTTAGGATGTAGGCCAAGATCTTTTCGCAAAATTCGCCACAACGACGTCACAGAGATGCCCAACGCTTGAGAACGACGTGTGAGAGACACATTTGGCCTTTCTTCAACTGAAGCCTCAGCGGCAGCAATATTCTCGAGACACTACGGGCACTTCTTTGTCTCACTGGCACGGGAACATTTTCTTCTGTGTTTGTGGATTCAATTTTTTTTAATAGACGCTCAATTGTTGATCTGCTAGGACGATTGTGACGACCATAAATTGGACGTAGCGCTCTTAACGTTGAGGCCACTGACTCCGAATTTCGGTTGTAAATTTTAATAATTTCAACTCGTTGTTGGATCGTATATCTTTCCATCATGAAATGGCAAGCCTTACTGAAGAGAAATATCAAAAAAGCGGCAAGAAATATGGCGTCGTTTGCTGTCCCTGTCGCTCAACTTTTGTAGCGTCCCTGTTGAAAAACCTTATCATACGGCAGATAAAATCTTTAAGGCTATATTTAGGAGACCTATGCCTCTGTAGTTGATGCACGTCAGAGCGTCTTCTCTTTCGTGGAACCTGCGGAGGTTTCATTTCTCTGGACAGCTTCAAATTTGAAAAATGTTGCTTATAAGTTGGTGACCTTTTGCCTTTTGCAAAGGGCCACTAACGTCATCTGTTTCCTTCGTCGGAGCTTGGGTTGGCCAATTATGGTAAATTTGGCATTGATGACGGTTGTGACAATGAGTTCGCTAATGTCTTCCAGGTATATGAATTTTTGCCTAATTCTGCCGCTTATAACAAACTCGCATTCGAATGTACGCAGTTTTTTCTGACTATAACACGGAGCGTATTAGTTGGCGCGATTTTTGATAAACCTGTTGCCCAACCCATCTCATTGAACTTCCTTAATGATACTTATGTCTGTTTTGAAGCAGCTTAGGGTTTCCCCTAGATCTGATTTGAAGCAGCTTAGGGCTTGCCCTAGTTGTTCAGATGAATCTTCTCTTTTTAGTGTTTAAACATGTTCGGTGCAAATGCGAACATGGTTGTCATTTTTTCATATAGCATGGTCGACAGCAGTAAAATTCATAAATTTTCATGCTATTGGTGATTGAAAAGTAAACCTAAATCACAACCCACAACCTGGTGAGTCAGACCAATGCTTTAACTTGAGGACAGAAGCCCGAATATTCCGCGCAAGTTATTCAATGTTCCTATTTTTCTGTCTCCGGGCAAATCTACATTAAGCAACTCAAATCATGTTGGTAGAGGCCAGTATCCCATGGTTAGCACTAGGAGTTTAAATAAACACAATACACACAATCCTGAATAAAAAATGCAAATGGCTGACTATTCTGCACAACCATTCATGCGTGGTTGTGTACTTCTTGCATGATGCCGAAACTCCTGTTTAATGACGAATCCAAACGGCAGAGTTGAGATATGCTTTACTTGACGATTGATACTACACAGATGATTTGTCAGATAAACTAACTGAATAAAACCGATTTTTCGAACACCCAAAGAAAGCTAAAACCAGGACCCTGACGGTCTGGATTAAATTTATTTTTGCAATCTATTGATAGCAATCAGTCAATATAGCATAAGTGAGTTTATTTGATATGACAAAAATCGAGTAACAATTCATAACTCCTTTCAGCACACACCCATTTTGTTGTGATATGTTATTACTTCTGAAAGAATAACAAACATCACATCGATCATCATATACACGAGTCCCTTTACATACACTCTCACACGATGTGTTGGCACAATGCAAATTGAAAACCTTTTTTCGCACATCAATTCGTCCTGAATGGATTTCCTTGCCACAGTCGTACATGGCACTTTCGATAGGCAACCGAAAATCCTGGAATCAATTACTCTTCCAATTGACAGTGTCAACAGAACCGTTTATCACAACATTCCCAACCATCCGTCGCTCTTCTTGTTGGCTCGGTGGCAGAGTGCGTGTCCCTTACAACTCGACACACACTTCTATCAACAAGTTGCCGCCAGTTTAACGAACTCAGACAACCTATATATACAAGGATGAGGACGCAGTCTGTTCTGTCGCTTGATTTAATTGAACGACCTCTTCATCGATGGACAAACGCGCATTTCAACAATAAACGGAGATTGTCACGCGAGACTCAATTAACTTATCTACTGTTGGCATGCTATATCACCAGAGAATTCACTTCAAAAGTATATCACACACAGTATGTCATGTCGTTAGCCTCGCTCATATAGGAGCAAAGATATCAGCGTGAAATAAACGTGTCCACTTGCAAATGTTGGGGTAACAAAGTCACCATTCCATACCATCCCACACATTGTCACCGCGCCTTACCATCAATCTGCGTTACGAAATTAATCCAGCAGTTAGTTGCAGGAAGCCCAGCCACCGAATCCTTGCTGTACGGGATTATCACATGCATTATCCCCAGGAACGTTCAAGTATGAATAACAAAATCTGCCGCCCAACTGCACATCGATGGGTCACATTCTGTGAGCGCTGGCTGGACAAAGCCGAATGCCATAGAAAATGTGTGGGAGCTTACTAAGCCGCGAAAATAAAACCACAGAACTCGAATTCCGCACTATTCGAGTGCTCGTTAAGAGCCTTGAGGATGGGGAATACATTCATGTTGTTCGTTGTAAAATGCACTCCCCTACTGTTTGCTGTGGTACGGTGTGCAGGCAGCGCGGCGAAGTCATGGATAAACTAGGTAAAAGTGAAGACCTGGAACACAAATGGACAGTTTTGTTTTGGAACGACTAAGGGGTGGCAGTTGAAACTGACTGGGAGCTTTGACATAACCATAGCACCATGATGAGCAAACAAAGGATTAGATCGATGCAGTGCAGTGTGGCTAACTGTTATGGTTACTGACGATGCTTTTAGGGGTATTGAGCTGACGGGCAAATTGGGTGAGAGCTGGAGCGGTTTATCCGAAGGTTTCTCATTTCCCGTTTCTCACATATTCGTGCACTGTGGGGGGGATCAATGAAGTGCATAGTTATGGCTTCTATTAAGTGTAAATTTAAATTGCCTTTGTGGATAAACTTCGTAGCGCCTGTAGGCATATGCCAAGAAATATGGAACACCTTTGGTACTTCCGATCGATATGATGCCAGAGACTTTGAAATATGTAAAAACATAGACTTCACTTTGTTGAAACCAGTTTAGGTTGATGGATGCATGATTTATGGATATTGTCACAGAGGAAAATTAAAAAAAAAATTAAATAAGGCATTGAAGTCCTTGAAATTTATATTGTAAGATATGATTTTATGTTTTCCTGTTGTAACGTAAATCAAGACCATAGACAGGTATGACATCAGTGCTGCAGAGGTTTATATGCAACCCAATTTGTCAAACAATTATTTTTATTGATTTGATGAATTTCTTTCTGGAGAGTATAACTACCGGTACTGCATAGATGGAGGTACTTGCAAGTATTTCGTGATAAAACTCGAGATTTGGATAAAACCTATCCCGATGATGGAGAACCATGAAACATTGGGCCCGGCAACACACTCGTTTTATGCACTCGTCTGGAGACTCATGGATTTACTTCAACTTTGGTAAAGAAGGTTCTTGGAATAATAGCCAGAGGTTTTTTTTTAATTGAAATAACGAGGTCAGACCTAATGGATTATAATTTTTATTTTTAGGCCAAATTAAGAAAATCTTTACATACAGGATGGTCCAAAAGTCGTTTTCCTACGTTTATCTAGAATGACTTTTGAACGGATGGATGGGTGTTTTAGAACGAGGGTAGAATCTGATTGGCTTTAACTTGGAAAAGCAGATTGGTTGTAACTCTGACTGCACATCAAGTGCTTATTTTTAACCTCCAAGTGGTAACCATCGGGTACTGGTCTCTTCCAACCGGCATTGACTTGCTAAACGATAACCGGGGCTATTGATAACACGACGAAAAACAGCCAGGTCAGAATGGCACGGAATGACGGAATGAATACCCAGCCAGCTGTCTCAGGCGAATTTAGTGAAGCTGATTCAACATATTCGGCCAACAGGTGGTTTAAGAATTTCAAGGGTAAGCAAGGGCATTTGGATAGAGATGGTGGCGGATGAACCGAAAGGCCAACGGCAGCGCTCAATCGCGTAGTGGATACTGCTGGCCATGTGTCTAAGGATTATCTTATAAATTGGAACCCATGGAAAAATTCCACTAGTTACAAAGCAACCAATAGCCTCGGAAACGACTAATTTTATTGTTGACGACCCTGCTAACGAAAAAACGACAACGGCACCTGGAATATGAGGAAATTAACCAGGAGAGGTGCAAGCGAACAACTAGCGGAAGAGGATGAAAAACTGTGACTTCGTGTCACAGTCAGCAGAAACAGCGACTATTCGGATGCAGATTTGTCATAAGAGCCAGACTTAGACGAAAAGTCAGATGTTTCCAAGACATAAGCGAAAGCATTGTAACAATCCGCATCAAGGCCAAATTCGTCAACACAAGCCTTATATGCGCTCATGCCTCAACGGAAGAAAAATATGATATAGCTAAGGATTGCTTCTACGAGCACCTTGACAAAACCTATGAGCAACTACCGACGTACGATGTTAAAATCGTATTGGGAGATTTTAACGCAAAGGTAGGAAGGGAAGACATCTTTAGCCGTATTGTCGGAAAACATAGACTACACGACGACACGGCTGGTGACGGACTTAGCCTAATTGACTTCGTATCGAACGAAATACCACTATAGCCAGCACACGGTTTATCCACCTCGATATCCATAATGGGACATTGCGGTCAACCAAATTGATCACATTGCGATAGACAGGAGGCACGAATTTCGTATTTTGGAGGTCAGAACATTCCGAGGAGCTAACATCGACTCGAATCAATACCTTCTTGCACCCGCGCTACAACCACGCCGCAACACAACAGACATACTGTAAATAAATATAATGTTGAGACCGCAAGGACTTCGCCCAAGGCGTTTCCATTAATCTAGCGATTAACACCATACCACCAGTGTCGAATGTCGAAGAACAATGGCAACGATGCCAACAGACCACTATATCAGCCGCAACTGATGTGCTAGGTTTCTCGCGCCCACCAGCCAGAAACTCCAGGTTTGATGAGGAATGCCAACAGATGCTCACAACCAAGAACAAGGCCTACAAGACTAAGATGCAGGTGAAGACAAGAGCTGCCGTTGAGCTCTATAGGCAGCGAAAAGAGAAGAACACCGGCTTTTCAGAAAAAAAAAATTAGGATATAGAGAGGTGCCACTCCAGGAACGATGTTCGCTTATTTTACCAAAAGCAAGACGTCAAAGCCAAGGATTCAAGGCTCGAACAAAATCCTGTCGATATGAACCTGCCTTGAAAAACCTTCCCGGTGAGATTTATAAAGCCGGCGGAGATGACTTGGTAAAAGTAAAAAAGAATGAAACCTCAGCATCATTTGCTCGATCCACAAAAACGGAGACCCTCTAAAATGCAACAACTACAGAGGCATAAGTCTCCTTAACTTCGCCTACAGGATATTATCTGCCGTAATAGTGTGAACACCTGAAACCGTTCACCAAAAACCTGTTCGGCCCTTATCAGTGTGGCTTAAGGCCAGAAAAGTCCATAGCTGCAGATCCTGCAAAAAAAACCAAGAAATTCAAATCGAAACCCACCACCTTTTCATCGATTTCACAGCCACATACGACAGCATTTATAGAGACGAAGTATACAGGGCCATGCCTAGTTTTAGTATACCGTCCAAACTCGTCCGTTTGTGTAGGATGACGATAGAGAATTATGGCTGCTCCATCAGTGTCGGAAACGAACTCACATACACATTCGATATCAAAAAAGGATTTAGGCAAACGATGCGCTTTCATGATACTTCTTCAATTTGATTCCTGAGAAGATTGTACAAAACCGCGGTTTCTTCGGGCTAAGAAGGCAATTCAGTAGTAAAACCCTCACTCGAACTGCTTAGGATATCCTATATAAGACCCTGATCATCCCAGCTCTAAGGCTCTGAAGCATGGACCATCTCAAAAGTGGATGAAGAAATCCTGGTTCGATTCGAGACGAAAATTCTTCGAAATATCTTCGGTCAGGTTTGCGTTGACGGGCTATGTATATGCAGATTCAACCAAAAATTATACGAGCTGTAAAGCGACATGCTGGGATATGTAGAACGAATGGAAGCCAATACTCTGGCTCGCAGAGTCTTCGATTCCCAAGTAGACGGCGGACGCAGTAGAGGGAGATCTCGCCTTAAGTGGCGCGCACAAGTAGAAACCGACCTCAACCAACTTGGAGTTCACAACTGTAGGCATTTAGCTAAGGATCGGGCTAATTGGAGAGGCACGTTGATTGAGGCCCAGGTTCCTTCCGTACTGTAGCGCCACTTAAGTAAAGTAAGTAAGTATGCTGATACGAAAGTCATTGTCCTCTTTTCGGTTAGCATGGTCGTCAACTTTTCTACCTTCCATCTACAGGACCATGTATCGACAACTGTCAGTAAATACCTTACACTTTAGGACATATGATCGACGAGTGACCTATCTACCAGGAACATATTGAAAGTATGTATGGCAAAGCAGTACCAGTTAGCTAATGACAAACATTGAAAGACCAAAATTTCAATTGTGTACCATCACTTTCGAAAACGCAAAATAATTTTGTTTCTCTAGAACCACTTCCTGTATACATATTTGCAAGACCGTTTGCATGAAATTATCTCCCAACTCAAACACTCAGACAATACAAACACATTTTAGACAGGAGGTGGGGCGTGCCACTTAATCTCAGCAAAAGTCAAAGCTTTTATGGTCTTTCGAAATAAATCTCCGAGTCAACAATCATGTCCCCAATTCAATCGACTCCTCTCCTCTATAATGTTCAATACTTTATTGGGACTATATCAGATGCTTGCGTTGTCTGTTTTGAATACCGGAATTGTTTATCCTTGGCTTGTATTGTGTCTGTTGGCCAACAGACTTGCACAATGTCAAACATTCCTTCTCCTAGCATACGAATCTTCAAGAGTGCAAATATTTACCAAAAGTTAATTATTCGCTGCCTACTTCGTAGCTCCGTTCTGTGCGCTGATAATACACCTACACTAGGTTAATTGGCATTCATTACCATACATGTTGGTGATATTATGCGAAAGGAAACACTTTCAACGCAATTATGGTAGCAGAGCGACGTAACCACCGCCATACTTGTTCACACTCTTGACATTGCTTAAACACACGCAGTGGCAGTAGGCACCTCGTGACGTGAAGTAGTGCAGCAAAATATAATTAATTATATCCTTTATAAAAGTCAAACAAAGGAAACGCGGTAGTGCTTATTCTCACGCGGCCTTTGTAATAGTATACACTATTTGAGAGGGGATACACACAAGAGCACCGGGGGAATCAAGGCAATATGAGCTTGGAAGCAATGAAAGTGTGGTTATCGTCCTTATTACCTGTTTGTAGCTAGCTGCCAAAACTTATTTACGACTAGGGAGCACTATAATAGAAGTTCATACGAGATATGATATGGGGAAACAGGTCTTCTTGAAAAGGATATGACGTCTTGAGTAAGACAAATAAATTTCAAAATGTTGTTAAATTATTAGCGGGGCTTTAATTAGTTCTTGTATTTGTTAATGGTTTTCGTGGTTTGGGTGACATATTAAGAAATTTGAGAAACAGGTGTAGCTACCTTTTGAAGTTTCAAAAGACACTTTTTTTATAGACCGCATTAAGACTGTATTAAGGATATGACAGTTGGTGGTTGTTTTGATAATTTCATTTATATAAAGTACCGTCTGATTTGGTATTCGATATTTGGTGCAGGGAAATAACTAAACATGGGAAATAACTTCACCGTGAGTGGGAAACAATTTCATTGCTGTTTCTTCTCAAGCTGAACAAAAGTCTCTCGTTTTTGAGCATAAGGTAAAGTGATAACTTAAAGTAAAAATTCGCACGAATAAACAGTGAAATACTTTTGCAACCACCTGCATGCGGTCACTGTTTGATTCGGAGTGAGTAGGAGGTTTCAAAGGTCCTTAATATATATGTTAAGGAACTTTGAATATTACATATATATTCCCCTATTTATGCGGTGCAGTGGGAAATGGGATATAACTTCACCTCCAGTAGAAAATAATTTTCTTTTTTTGTAGAATTTATTTCCCACTGATAGTAGGCCTCAAATTTTGTGAAGATATTTTCCACCTATATTTTGAGGATTATTCGATTCTTTAGTTTTTAGATTAAAAAAAAAAGAGGATGAAAAACTGTGACATCTACTACGGACCGTGTTATAGTGAGCAGAAACAGCGACTTTTCGGATGCGGATTTGTTATAAGTGCCAGACTTAGGCAAGAAGTCTTATGTTTCCAAGACATTAGCGAACGCATTGAACGCATTGTAACGATCCGCATAAAAACCGAATTCGCCAACATTAGCCTTATATGCGCTCACGCCCCAATGGAGGAAAAAGATGATATAGCTCAGGACTGCTTCTATGAGCTCCTTGACAAAAACTATGAGCGACTACCGAAGCACCATGTTAAAATCGTTCTAAGAGATTTTAACGCAAAGGTAGGAAGAGAAGACATCTTTAGCAGTATTGTCGGAAAACATAGCCTACACGACAACACGTCTGGTAATGGACTTAGGCTAATTGACTTCGTTACGTAACGAAATGCCACTATAGCCAGAACACGGTTTCCTCACCTCGATATCCATAAGGGGATATGGCGGTCTCCAGATCAACGAACGGTCCATCAAATTGATCACATAGCGATAGACGAGAGGCACGCATCCAGTATTTTGGATGTCCTTACATTCCGAGGAGCTAACATCGACTCGGACCATTACCTTGTTGCAGCCAAGGTTAGAGTTCGGATATCCACCACGCCACAACAATCTAGAAATACTGCACAAAAATTTAATGTCGCAAGACTGCAATCGCAAGAGACCGCCAAGACCTTCGCGCAACGCGTATCCATAAACCTCTCGACTAACACCATACCACCAGCATCGAATGTCGAAGAACTATGGACACGATACCAACAAGCCGTTAGATCAGCCGCAACTGAAGTGCTAGGTTTCGCCCACCAGCAAGAAACCCCTGGTTTGATGAGTAATGCCGACAGATGCTCGCAGCCAAGAACGAGGCCTACAAGGTTAAGCTGCAGGTAAAGACGAGAGCTGCCATTGAG
The DNA here is from genome assembly GCA_949824845.1 of Rhingia rostrata. NCBI lineage: Eukaryota > Metazoa > Arthropoda > Insecta > Diptera > Syrphidae > Rhingia > Rhingia rostrata. The sequence goes on along the minus strand of OX463756.1, from coordinate 120,197,580 downwards.
CTCTATAGGCAGTGAAGCAGTGAGAACACCTGCTTCTCAGAAAGAAGAAAAAAGAGCAAGAAAATTTAGCTATTGAGTTTATAGAGAGGTGCCACTCAAGGAACGATGTTCGCAGGTTTTACCAAAGTGTAAAATGTCAAAGCCAAGGATGCAAGGCTCGAACAGAATCCTGTCGAGATGAACAAGGAAATATCGTAGCTGAGATACAGTCGATGCTGAGGATATGGAAGAACCACTTCTGCAGACTATTAAACGGCGATGACGAACAACATTCCGCTGTCAGGCAGAACGAACCCATCAATATTGGCAACGACAGCGAAAACTGCCAACCAGCCGACCTGAGTGAAGTGAGGATAGCATATCGCAACTCAAACTTAATAAGGCTGCCGTAAATGACAGCCTTCCTGCTGAGCTTTATAAAGCCGGCGGAAATGACTTGGTAAGAAACATCCACCAGCTCATAAGCCAAATCTGGTCGGAAGAAATTATGCCTGAAGAATGGAACTTCAGCATCGTTTGTCCGATCTACAAAGAAGGAGACCCTCTAAACTGCGCCAACTACAGAGGCATAAGCCGCCTCAACATCGCCTACAAGATCCTATCTTCCGTAATACGTGAACGCCTGAAAGCGTTTACCAACAACCTGATCGGCATCATCAGTGTGGTTTTTGCCCAGGAAATCCCAGAACCGATCAAATTTTCACACTTCTGCAGATCCTGGAAAAACCCAAGAAGTCCAACTCGATACCCACCACGACAGTTTTATAGAGACGAACTATAACGTTTAGGATGACGATGGAGAATTCTCGCTGCTCCATCAGGGTCGGAAACGACCTCACTGACACATTCGATACCAAAAAAGGATTTAGGCAAGGCGATGCGCTGTCATGTGACTTCTTCAATCTGATTCTTGAGAGAATTGTGCAAAACTCCCAAACTAACACCAGGGGCACAATTTTCCAAAAATCTGTACAACTACTAGCATACGCCGACGATATTGACATCATTGGTAGGACCCAACGTGATGGCATAGCCACGTTTGCTAGTATAGAGAATGAAGCGGCAAAAATGGGTTTAGCAGTAAATGAGGGCAAGACGAAGTATATGCTCTCAACGCGAAAGGACACACGACATCGACGAATTGGACAGAACGTCACCATTGACATTGACAGATATTTGAGGTAGTACGGGACTTTATCTATCAACAACAACATCTCGTCAGAAATTAAACGAAGAATTACTCTTGCCAACCGCTGTTTCTTCGGGCTAAGAAGGCAATTCAGTGGTAAAGCCTTCACTCGAACTACTAAATAGATCTTATATAAGACCCTGATCATCCCAGTCCTGTTCTACGGCACTGAAGCATTGACCGTCTCAAAAGCGGATGAAGAAATCCTTGGTCAATTTGAGAGGAAAATTCTTCGAAAAATCTTCGGTCCCGTTTGCGTTGACGGGCTATGGAGACGAAGATTCAACCAAGAACTATACGAGCTGTACAGCGACATGCCCCTGTTTAAAAAACTACTCCGCATTGGACGTTTAAGATGGCTAGGACATGTAAAACGAATGGACCCCAATACTCCGGCTCGCAGAGTCTTCGATTCCCAGCCAGACGTCGGACGCAGTAGAGGAAGACCTCGCCTTAAGTGGCGCGCACAAGTAGAAACCGACTTCAACCAACTTGGAGCGCGCAACTGGAGGCAAATAGCTAAGGACCGGGCTAATTGGAGAGGCATGTTGGTTGAGGCCCATGATTCAGCCACGAACTATACGAGCCTTACAGCGACATGCCCCTGGTCAAAAAACTACTCCGCATTGGACGTCTAAGATGGCTAGGACATGTAGAACGAATGGACACCAATACTCCGGCTCACAGAGTCTTCGATTCCCAGCCAGACGTCGGACGCAGTAGAGGAAGACCTCGCCTTAAGTGGCGCGCACAAGTAGAAACTCAACCAACTTGGAGTGCGCAACTGGCGGCAGTTAGTTAAGGTCCGGGCTAATTGGAGAATCATGTTGGTTGAGGCCCATGTTCATTCCGGACTCTAGCGCCACTTAAGTAAGTAAGTAATTTTTAGATAAAGTAGCAGTTCAGAATTTAAGCGAATTAGCAGTGGAATAGATGTTCGGAGAATGAGCATGTTGCACGTCCTCCCTATATGTTTATTTATGCGGATTCTAGAAATTAAAACTACACAAAATTGTATGCTTTAAAAGTTAAGATCTTTGTTCAACATTAGAAGAAATTAAGTGAAATTGTTGCATACAAAATAGTGAAATTATTGCTTTTAGTGGAAAACCACATATAACCACAATATAATATATGAGAATGCTGCAATCCGCTACAATATCCCTTTCCGTCCTTAAATTCAAAATCCCCTAAATATAAATTTGGGTGCATGTGAATACTTCATATAGGTGAAATAAGCAATTGTTGTTCTCTTTTCGTTTGTCCAAAATCGACAAAAGAGGGCGTGGCCGAGGGCGGACTTAAACAAAAATTAATCCTGTACTGAATCCATAAACAAAAAGTTGTTAAACTAAACATCATTATCCTTACTCGCTTTTTCAGGCCGACCAATATACCCGTATGACCCATAATATCATCGCTGAAGGTCTGGGTTTGATTCGAAGCTCAAGCAACACCTAAAATTATTTTCACTGGCCATCGTCTCGTGATGATCTGACATGTCATCCAAGTAGTATCAATGTCAAGCGCCGTTCGGAGTCGGCATAAAACAGGAGATCCCGCCATCGTGCAAGAAGTACGCACGCACACATGAATGGTTGTGAGAAAGCTCGGCCCTGGGTACTAACGAGCCTGTTGCGCCAAAAAATTTGCTTAGACATATATCATTGCTATGACATATGCTACTAAACAATTTTTTATTCTCATTTTACCTTAAAATATTACCGAAATGGACAAAATACAGATCTTGCGATTGTCTAATATCTTTCTCAAACAATTTTTTAAAAATATTTACTGTTTGGGCTAAAACTTCAACCACTTTTGAGACCGTCCATGCTTCAGCGCCGTAGAGCGGGGCTGGGATGATCAGGGTCTTATATAGGATCTCCTTAGTAGTTCGAGTGAGGGCTTTACTACTGAATTGCCTTCTTAACTCGAAGAAACAGGGGTTGGCAAGAGTAATTCTTCGTTTAACTTCTGACGAGATGTTGTTGTCAGAGTTAATAGCAGAGTCAAGTTAGACAGAGTCCCGTACTACCTAAAAGTTATATCTGTCAATGGTGACGTTCTGTCCAAGTCGTCCATATTGTGTGTCTTTTCATGTTGACAGCATCAACAAAGTCTTACCCTCATTAACTGCTAAACCTACTTTTGCCGCTTCCTTCTTCTCTAAACGTGGCTATGACATCACGTTGTGTCCTACCAATGATGTCAATATCTTCGGCGTATGTTAGTAGTTGCTCCGATTTTTGGGAAATTATGCCTCTGGTGTTGGCTAGGGAGTTTTGCACAATCCTCTCAAGAATCCAATTGAAGACGTCACATGACAGCGCATCGCCTTACCTAAATTCTTTTTTGGTATCGAATGTGTCGGTGAGGTCGTTTCCGACCCTGATGGAGCAGCATGAATTCTCCATCGTCATCCTACACAAACGGACTAGTTTGGGAGGTAAACCAAAACTTTATATGGCTCTGTATAGTTCGTCTCTATGAATGCTGTCGTATGCGGCTGTGAAATCGATCATTAGGTGGTGGGTATCGATTTTGACTTCTTGGGTTTGTTACCAGGATCTCCCGAACTGTGAATATGTGATCGGTTGTGAACTTTTCTGGCCTAAACCACATTAATAAGGGCCGATCAGGTTGTTGGTAAACGGTTTCAGGCGTTCACATTATTTCGGAAGATAGAAGTTGTCTTGTAGGCGATGTTGAGGAGACTTATGCCTCTGTTTATTTGGATCGGGAAAACGATGCTGAGGTTCCATTCTTCAGGCACACTTTCTTTCGACCAAGTTTGCTTGATGATTGAGTGGATGTTACTTACCAATTCATCTCCGCCGGCGGGAAGGCCGTCATTTCCGGCAGCCTTATTAAGCTTTAGATATTGCCGTCCTCACTTCACTCAGGTCGGGTGGTTTTCAGTTTTCGCTGTCCTTTCCAATATTGAATGGTTTGTTCTGCCTGACAGCGGAGTGTTGTCCGTCATCGCCGCTTAAAAGTCTGCAAAAGTGGTTCTTTCATATCCTCAGAATTGACTGTGTCTCAACTACGATATTTCCTTGTGCATCTCGACAGTATTCTGTTGCCTTGTATCATTGGCTTTTACATTTTACGCTTTGATAAAACTTGCGAACATCGTTCCTGTAGTGACACCTCTCTATATCCTAGATCGCGCGCCTTAGTTAATCTTTTTTCTTCTTTCTGAAACGCCGGTGTTCTTTCCTTCTCCTCTGTCTATAGAGCTCCATTGCAGCTCTCGTCATCACATGCAGCTTAGCAGTGTATACCACGTTCTTGGCTGCGAGCAGGCCTGGTATTCATTTCGTGCCATTCACCAGGCTGTTTATAGTGCTGCTGTTTTTCGTCGTGTTATCAACACCCGCGCTTATCGTTTAGCAAGTCAAACCCGGTTGGATGAGACCAGCACCCGATGGCTACCACTTGGAGGTTAAAAATAAGCACTTGATGTGTTGTCAGAGTTACAAGCAGTGGGCATTTGCAAGTTAAAGCCAATCAGAGTCTAACCTCGTTCTACAACACCCAACCTTCAGTTTGTTCATTATCAACCTATAATTTTGTAATGAATTACATGTCATTGTTTTGGCCGTAAGTTCCGTACATTTACTACAGACTAGCTATGCTAACGCTCTCTCATTTTGTTGTCAATTTCGCGATGTGCATGTTAGAACTATAAAAGTCCTAGTCTTACTTGTACATTGTAAACAAACGTATTGAATTGAAAATCGATAAAGCTGAAGGCACACTCCCCAAAATATATCCAAACGTCACGATATTTACTGCCTACTCGTATGTTTCAGGATACAAAAGCACATTTGATTTCACGAACTTTAAAAATAATTGTCAAATGGATTTCAAAAGGGAAGGTCGCAGTCAATCCCGCTTGTAGCTATCTACTGACATTACTATGTTAAACCAATTTTCTATAACCTACACACATATCTCCTCTAATGTTTAATATTTTATAGGAAGCTAAGTGTGAGCCGCCACACGTACAAAGGTGCCATTAACCTTACTTTTGGCATATTCACCTTTACTCTTATTCTAGTTCTGCGACAAAAAACCTCTCTGCCACTCCTGAATAAACACCGAAAATTAATTACTAGCACACATGTAACCAACCTCAGTCTTTATGTACTCCCTATGCCACCCAAAATCCGCCCAATATCAGTTACAGGAGTGTAACAAAAAACCTTCATCGAGGAAGTAAACTTTTTGACACCCACCGCTCTCTCAACGTTCGACAAAAACAAGTGCTATTAGTATCAGTCCACCTCCTTACATCCCACTCATCATTGATGAGAACCACTTACCTCTAATGTGGGAGGGTATGGGGCAAAAGTTTTACTTCGATATCGGATTCCACTTCCACATACGTGCGTCCATTTTAATTAGACTAACCACAGATACGTAGATACATATGAATCTCATGTGCGGAACTCAATCGATAGCCTTCCAAACTTTAAATTGCGGTAGGATCTCTTTCACTCGGTCCTGCATTGAGATGAACTGAATATTTATAACGTACTTTCCGAGCGAATATAATCGTCTTCCTGTTAATGGACCGGAACTTGATAATTCCAGGAAGCGTATACCTGTAGAGTGTCGATGTATAACGTGAAGATTTGAAAGAGACTTTTCCTTTTAAATTGGCGCCCAACGGTGGAACAGATGTGTATTCCTTTTCGGGGTACAACGCAAACAAAAAACTCAGGATGTCCGCATGAATAATGTCAAAATGTGGTTATATAGTCTCTAATTTCTCTTGACTAACGCAGCATAAAAAAAAACAGGATCCTTCTTTAAAGTTTACTCACTCAAGTTGTTATCCTCCTGCAAGGAGCATTTTCACACCTCTAGAGATCCCAAGGACCTCTGTGGGGCTGTTTTTCTTCTCTAAATATTCTCCTTTGTGCCCGATGAAAAGGATTTTCTGACGGTGGTGATGGGGATGACTCCTGGAGGCTACAGCAAATAACCAAGTATAAGATGAGCAAAAATCCGCATCGAATGATAGAGAGCAGATGACTTTTTTTTTTGCAATTTTCTTCTTGACGTGCTCTTTTACCCTTACCCGCCTCGATTATTTATCCTTCCTTGGGGCACAACCTGACACAAAGAAAAAAAATATAATTTTTCGTTGTTTTTTTTTTCCTTGAACCTTCTCAACACTTGAATGTGTTTTTTTTTTATCAGACATGAGAAGCAAAAGGACTCTGCCTTAAATGACATAAAAAGAGCAAAAGCTTCGCGGTATAACTTGGTATCAGCGTAGGTACGCGCCGGATTGCCACCGGGGAGTCACTTCCGTGGATTTTTTTTTTGTCAACGTGCACTGCTGAAGGTTCACGCAACGCATTCATGCCGTTGATTGAACGGTGACGAAGCAGATGATGGTAACAAAATATGGTAATGTGGCAGGGATGGTGGCATAGCGGCACAGTCTTTTGTTACACAGATGACAATATTCTTCGGTTTTGGTGATATCCTTTCTACTGTGAGAGCAGCACCACACAGCGAACGGTAGGTATTGCAGAAACATTACTGCCGTATCAGATCCTATTAGGGAAATTTGTGTGAGGGTATGCTTTAAGTAGTATCTAGTATGGCAGTGATTACACCTTCTATCTGGTGCGCCTGGTATATCGCTGAAGTTGAACTGTTCATCTTACTCGTAAAAATGTATGCCAGGAAATTGTATAGACTATGCAGGATTGAGCTTTTGATTAACCATCAGAGGGATGAACAAAGCGTTGTTGGATGAAAATTGTTTCTGTTTTCCTTTTCGATTTGTCTTCTGTTCATGCTGTGCTACTCCTCCGGGAAAGGCAATTCAAGGACGCCTGTTTGTTTAGTTATTCGAAGTCAATTTTACAATTGTCAATATAAAAAAAGACTGACAGCGTGTGCCTTTGTATTTATTTTGAGGCTAATTGAGGCACACACACAGAGCGTGTTAAGTGGCTCGTATATTTGACAGAAAGGAGATTAGCACAAAGAGGATTAGTGTGGCGATATATTAAGATCAATTGAAGCACTCTTCGCTTGTTAGTGAAATTAGAAATGTCATAAAAGTGAAGGCTGTCAATCAGAGCTGATTTCAATAAGTTTTTCACTGAATGGAAGGTTTTGAAATTCGATTTGACGCGAATGATTTTTTTGTATTGTTTCTACCTTCCTGATATACAAACACCAAGATAATTGTTGGTAGTATCCTTGAAATTCTTCAGCTTTGGCAAAGAATATTTGAAATTATAGATATAAAGACAAAATTTTGATTTAACAAAGTTGATGGCAGTTAAAATTTGACACGTTCAACATAGAGGTCAAATCGACAGTCTTTTATGCGATCAAGCTCTAACGAAAAAAAAAACTTTTTTGAGAGCAGCACAAGTTTGAGGTTTTAGGAGTTCACCCCAAGAGTACATATTTTGTAAACAGGTTAGGTGGGATTTCTGACAGTTCGATTGCGGTTGGTTATTTTTCTTTGCCATGCAATCTACTTCTATGTCAGCAAAATCTACTTCCAAGAATCGGTTTGGGTAGCGGAGGTATAATACGCCTTTAATGAAAAAAATACGAGAACCCAAAAAAGACTTCGCTTGGGACGTCAAAGTCTTGAAACCATGGATCGTATCAAAATTGGAGAGGAAATCCTTGATCTTTTTGAAACAAAAATTCTTTGTGAAATCTAACGTCCTGTTTGGTGAAAAGGGCAATGGAGACTTTACGATGTGTACAGTAGCATGGACTTGGTTAAACAAAACTCCACAGCAGGTGGTAAAAAGAGGAAAAAAAACACGTGAAGCAATAAACTTTCTGGGACAGAACATCATGCATTGGTAGAATTCTTAAAGGAAAAAAAAAACAATCTCAATCTCAAAGTTATAAAGCTGGTCTGTGCAATACAGAGGTAAAACAGCTACGTACTACGTAGGGGACTTCGATATGGATAAAACTGAGTAAAAACGCAAAAGGACAAGGTCTATAAACAGCGATTGCTCGGGCGGTTATTATTTTGTTTTGATCTCTCACACTTCGGCAGATCCTGGAAAAAACCCAATAAGTCTAAATCGATACCCACCATATATTCATTGATTTTAAAGCCGCGTTCGACAGCATTTACAGAGAGGAACTATATAGAGCCATGTCTAGTTTTGGTATACCGCCCTAACTCGTCCGTTTGTGTAGGATGACGATTTGACATTTTCGCTGAGCCAACGTCTACTTCGTCGATGTTGTGTATCCTTTCGTGTTGACAGCATATAATTCGTCTTGCCCTCATTTACTGCTAAACACATTTTTGCCGCTTCCTTCTCTATACTAGCAAACGTGGCTATGACATCATGTTGAGTCTTACCAATGATGTCAATATCGTCGGCGTATGCTAGTAGTTGTAGTTTGGAAAATTGTGCCTCTGGTGTTGGTTCGTGAGTTTTGCACAATCCTCTCAAGAATCAGATTGAAGAAGTCACATGACAGCGCATCGCCTTCCCTAAATCCTTTTTTGGTACGAATGTGTCAGTGAGGTCGTTTCCGACCCTGATGGAGCAGCGAGAATTCTCCATCGTCATCCTACACAAACGGACGAGTTTGGGCGGTATACCAAAACTATACATGGCGCTGTATAGTTCGTCTCTATAAATGCTTTCGAATGCGGTTTTGAAATCGATGAATAGGTAATGGGTACCGATTTGAACATCTCGGGTTTTTTCCAGGATCTGCCGAATTCTGGAAATTTGATCGGTTGTGGATTTTCCTGGCCTAAAACCACCCTGATAAAGGCCGATCAGTTTGTTGGTAAACGGTTTCCGACGTTCACATATTAGGCAGATAGGATTTTGTAGGGGATGTTGAGGAGACTTATGCCTCTGTAGTTGGCGCAGTTTCGAGGGCCTCCTCTTTTTTGGATCGGTCAGATGATGCTGAGGTTCCATTCTTAAGACATACCTTCTTCCGACCAGATTCGGCTTATGAGTTGGTGGCTGTTACTTACCAAGTCATCTAAAGCCGGCGGAGATGACTTGGTAAGTAACGGAAAAGCTCGACGGGAAAGCCGTCATTTCCGGCAGCCTTATAAAGCTTCGGTTTAGATATTGCTATCCTCACCGCACTCAGGTCGGGTGGTTGGCAGTTTTCGCTGCCGTTGCCAATATTGAATTGTTCGTTCTGCCTGACAGCGGAATGTTGTTCGTCATTACCGTTGAACAGTCTGCAGAAGTGGTTCTTCCATATCCTCAGCATCGACTGTGACTCAACTACGATATTTCCTTGTCCATCTCGACGGGATTCTGTTCGAGCCTTGTATCCTTGGCTTTGACGTTTCACACTTAGATAGATAGATATATAGATTTTTTATTTCGTATTAACATATATTTTTACATAATTTAGTAGTCGCACAGCAAAAGGTACAGAGATACGATACATTTGTATCATTCTTCTGAAAAATGATTTCAACAGTATAGACACATTAAATATTTACATTTATGAACATTGGTTTTGAAGGAAAAAACGATGAAAAACCTTCAATATAACTACGACGTTTTACACTTTGGTAAAACTTGCGAACATCTTTCCTGGAGTGGCACCTCTCTATATCCTCGATCGCGTGCTTTTCTTGCTCTTTCTTTTTCTTTCTGAAAAGCCGTTCCTCTCTGCCTTTAGAGCTCAACGGCAGCTTTCGTCTTCACCTGCAGCCTTGTAGGCCTCGTTTTTGGCTGCGAGCATCTGTCGGCATTCCTCAACAAACCAGGGGTTTCTTGCTGATGGGCCCGAGAAATCTAGCACATCAGTTGCGGCTGAACTAATGGCTTGTTGGCATCGTTGCCATAGTTCTTCGACATTCGATGCTGTTGGTATGGTGTTAATCGAGAGGTTTAGGGATACGTGTTGCGCGAAGTCTTAGCGGTCTCTTGCGATTGCAGTCTGTAGACATTAAATTTTTGTACAGTATTTCTGGATTGTTGTGGCGTGGTGGATATCCGCATTCTAACCTTGGCTGCAACAAGGTAGTGGTCCGAGTCCATGTTAGCTCCTCGGAATGTTCGGACAACCAAAATACTGGATGCGTGCCTCTTGTCTATCGCTATGTGATCAAATTGATTGACCGTTCGTTGATCTGGAGGCCGCCATGTCCCCTTATGGATATCGAAGTGAGGAAACCGTGTGCTGGCTATATGGACATTTCGTTTCGTAGCGAAGTCTGTTAGGCTAAGTCCGTTACCAGACATGTTGTCGTGTAGGCTATGTTTTCCGACAATACTGCTTAAGATATCTTCCCTTCCTACCTTTGCGTTAAAATCTCCCAGTAGGATTTTAACATCGTACTTCGCTAATCGCTCATAGGTTTTGTCAAGGAATTCATAGAAGCAGTCCTTAGCTATATCATATTTTTGCTCCGTTGGGGCGTGAGCGCATATAAGGCTAATGTTGGCGAATTTGGCCTTGATGCGGATAGTTACAATGCGTTCGCTAATGTCTTGGAAATATAAGACTCCTTGCCTAACTCTGGCACCTATAACACATCCGCATCCGAATAGTGTCTGTTCCTGCTCACTATAGCATGGTCCGTAGTAAATGTCACGGTTTTTCATCCAGCACCCGATAGTAACCACTTGGAGGTAAAAAATAAGCACTTGATGTGTAGTCAGAGCTACAACCACTGGGATTGTAGGTTTAATGGCTAGGACATGTAAAACGAATGGAAACTAATTCTCCGGCTCGCAGAGTCTTCGATTCCCAGCCAGACGTCGGACGCAGTAGAGAAAGACCTCGCCTTAAGTGGCGCGCACAAGTATAAATCGACCTCTACCAACTTTGAGTGCAGTTAGCTAAGGGCCGGGCTAATTGGAGAGGCATGTTGGTTATGGCTCTGATAAAAAATGAAATAAGCTTAATGCATTTAAATGTTTGATAGTGGTGTTTAAGTGTAATTTATTATAATCAGTTTCAATGGTTTAATTTGTTTTTATATTGAGAACAAGTTTTTTCTTACAATAATTAAAATACAGTCGAACTTCGATAACTCGAACCACCACTTGCCACAAAAAAAAAATCGAGTTATCAAGACTTCAAGTTATCAAGTAAAATACAAAATTGATATAAATATGTACATACATATATGTATTTATTTGCGAATATATAAGACAAAAAAAGTACAGGAAAGGAACATATGTATTTATTATTTAAAATAGTCTATTATACATGACTGAAAAGTATTTTTATTTTGGTGTTCAAAAAAATCTTCAATAGAGTTTAAAATATTATAAACAGAATCGGTTGTTCTTTCATTAGTCTTTAAATATATACATACACGCAAAGTGCTTAATGACTTTGCAACCAACTCTTTTGAAGGTGGTTGAATCAAATTATCCTCCAAATCGTTCTCCATTACATCACTGTCGCTGTGATCGATATTGTCGAGCTGTGCAGATTCGGATTCACGTCTGACAATATCTTCATCTGTGAGATACTACGAAGTAACAATTTCGTCATCCACCTGCAGAAAATCATCATACGTAACACCTTGTATATTTCTGGTAATTTTCCAAGCTTCAAATTCCGTCTGCAGTTGAATTTCTCCCTCATTTCTTTCGTTAGAGCGTTCAATCATGAAAACCAAAGGAGTTGCATCTTCTTCCTCCCACTCAGCATATTCACCAAACCGGCTTTTTTAAAGCAATTGGAAATGGTCTCAGACTGAACGTCGATATTCCACGCATTGGTTATTTCTTCAACACAGTCTATCATAGTAATGTTAGGTTTTTTGTTTTTTTTTCAAAATCCTACGGCGGTAATGACATTTCACGTTTTGTATGATGCCTTGATCAAGTGGTTGCAACTTTGATGTCATATTGGGAGGAAAAAAAAAACGAGTTTAATAAATTTTAATTTTTGTTGAATGTCTTTAGGATGAGCCGGGCAGTTGTCAATGAAAGGAACAATTTTTCTTCCCAGTTTACCAAAATGTTTGTCTAAATTTGCCACCCATTCTTCAAAAAGTGCTCCTGTCATCCACGCTTTCGTATTTGCCTTATAGTCGAGAGGAAACCATTTAACACCTCGAAAGCAGCGAGGCCGATTGCTTTTACCTATTAAGAGCAGTTTTAGTTTTTCTGACCCATCCATGTTTGCGGCAATCATCAATGTAACTCTTTGTTTGCTGTGCTTTCCCCCATGGCACTTCTGGTTTTTAAAAGTCAAAGTGTTATCTGGGAGACCTTTAAAAAATAGGCCCGTCTCATCTGCATTACATACGTCCCTTGCTTGATAACCCTCCAATAAATGAGGTAAAAAATCACGTTTCCATTTAGTACAGTCCTCGTCACTCACATCATTACTCTCTCCACAAGCCTTTTTATGACATATGCCGTTTCTTTAAAAAAAACTTTTAATCTGAAGGTACAGATTTTTGTTACATACATACGTTTCGAATTATCCAGCCAACCCGTGCTTGCCTTAAAATTTGGAAGTCCCAGTTTTTGACTAAAATCCAACGCTTTTTCTTTAATTAACCCTCCAGATATAGGTAAGTTCGGCCTCCTTGTCAATTTAAACCATTCTAAGACGGCTTTGTCCACATTTTCGTATGTTGGTTTTTTAAGTCTCTTGGAATTTACACTTACAGCACCATTTTCGATTGCAGTGACAATACTTTCTTTATTTTTTAAAATGGTAGACACTGTACTTGCCGGAACACGATACTTCACAGCCACATCTTTCTTTTTCGACCCACTTTCCACCTCTTTTATAAGTTTAAATTTTTCTTCAAGAGATAATGTTTTTGACGTACGCTTTACCGACATATCAACGTTAACAAATGTAATGAACTTTCTCTAAACAACTAACAATATCTACACACTCCACTGTTTATACGAATCTTCAACTCTGTGTTTTGTTTTGTCTTCCTCTTATTTTTTTCAATAATTCAAAAAAATATAGCAACCTGGAAGAAATTTGAAAATTTTTACTCACACATACGAAAATTACGATTTTCTACACGGTATGTATAAGGAACATTCAAACTCAGTGCCCCCGAAAGCGATGCATTATAAAACGAACTTGTTAAAACACGCAGAATTAGGGAATCCCCCTTCAGAATTTGGGATTTCCCCCTTTAGAATTCGACTTATCGAAGGTGACGTCAAATAATCTCTTCGAGTTATCAAGACATTCGAGTTATCGAAGTTCGACTTATCGAAGTTCGACTGTTATTGTTAAAATATCGAATATAGTTTGGTTTGGTTACAATTTATTATGCAAAGTTTAATTTTTTCCGAATATAAAAAATATAATAAAAATATTTATTTTAGAGTTGGTACAAGGTTTATACGAATCGCAACAGATGCAATATGTTTGCTGCACGAGTTTCTGTTTTCAATATTTTTTTGTCGGATGCACTCTCTTGCGGTTACGCAGTTCGAAAACCGTAACTTTGTGCTGGAAAACCATAACTTTGTGATGATTCAACTAATTTCCCCTATTTTAGTTAAAGTTTTTATAGAATGTCGGTGAGCAGCAGGTAAAAAACTGTAGAAATTTAGTGAACACCATAACTCACGCACACTTTTTGGTGAACTTAGCTTGTAGGCAAATCAAGAAGACTGGTGTCTCTTTACTAGTTCATCTCTGGGTATGTTAAGTCTTGTAATTCTCTCTAATCTAACAACGAATTTACCAAAACATTCGATACCCAAAACGGATTAAAACAGTACAATAATTGGAAATCTGTTTCAATACTAGTAGGGATTCCAACTTGCCATAACTTACTTAAAAGCCAACAACTGAAAATGCATCTTGTAGATGATTACCTTTGTCGAGGCTGCCGAGATGGAAGAAATATACGAGGATACCCTGCACTTTCTGTGCCACTGCCCAGGCCTCCAGCCAATTAGGAATGAGAACCTTTGTAAAATACCCCACGGATATATCCGAAATTCCTATCCTTAATCTTTTTAGGTTTGCAACAACTACTGGATGGCTGAAAAGGGACTAACAGCAATGGACTGTAACGGGATAAATGTATGAACCAAAACCAACCATATACGTGATTCCCCAACGGGCATCATAATGGGTCCATACAGACCTGAGTGTGATGTGGGAAGACGCACGCCGCCTACCTTATCAACCTACCAACCTTACCCAACCTAATTATAAATATCTTCAGCATTTGTTATAAACCCGTTACCACATTTTCCACTAAAGGACTATGTACACCAAACAACTTTTTGTGAAAATTTGGAATGGAGGGTTTCTCATAATTTCCAATACAACAACCATAAGGGTATGTTTTTCCTATAAACAGTCCTATACAATTCACATTCCACACATCATCCCTTTATTTTTTGTATCGAGTTCTTCAACCACAAGTTGTTACTAAAACATTCCTATGTGCCCTGGATATTTCCCAATCACTTACCAAAGGAAAATAAAAGCTTTTATTTGTAGACATATCTCGTATCTACTCCTTTGTTAAAATTCATCACTGTATCAGACTCAAAACTTAAAGCGAGACAACAAGTTTTGTTTGGTTATACAGTTAGATTCATTAGGCGTTAATTTTTTTCACAGACTCTCCAAAGGACGACGCAGTTTGGAGGTATGTACAAATCAATATAAATTTAATTTTTTTCAAGGACAGTCTGTATGTTCAGTAGGGTAGAAATGAAATTTAGGTACGTCCCGAATAGTGTATTTTTCTAGATTAAATAAATAAATTGACAGGCATCCCTATATTGCTTATAATGAAAGAGATTTTTAGGTGTTAGCACTAATGACGGTTAGATATGTCAATGACCTTTATTCTGTCAATAAAATCAAAGGGACCAAAATAACTTTGCAATGAATTCAAGGATGGAAGAAACTGTTGAAGTAATTAAGTAGATAACAGAAGTTTTTAAGCGGTAGTTGATAGTATAATATGATATGACATGAGAGTATATAACTACCTGGAATGAACGAACACTTTACACAACGGATGCAACTCAAAAACTTGAATCTGTCCTCACGAGATATAAGGCAGATAAAGGGTGATCCATTTCGAGGTTCCCTACTTTTTTAAAGAAAAAAACACAGAAAATTCAAATTTAATTGAGAAGGTTTATTATCATTTGAAAGAACATTCTTTGGCATTTATTTTTTGAAGATTATGTCTATCAAATGTGGGCCGTTGTTACGTCGCAGATTTCGATCACTCGTTTGAGCATTTCGACTGGTAACTGGCGAATGACACGCGTGATGTTTTCCTCCAAGGCCTGAATCGAAGCGGGTTTGTCGGCATAAGCTTTTGACTTTACATATCCCCACAGGAAAAAGTCTAACGGTGTGATATCGCACGATCTTGGTGGCCAATCGACCGGCCCAAAACGTGAAATTATGTGCTCACCGAAATGTTCTCTCAATAAGTCCATTGATTGATGCGATGTGTGGGAAGTGGCGCCGTCTTGCTGAAACCAAATGTCGTCGAGATCACGAGCTTCAATTTCAGGCATCAAATAGTCGGTTATCATGGCACGATAACAGTCGTCATTGACGGTTACGTTCGCACCAGCATAATTTTTAAAGAAATATGGACCGATGATTCCACCGGCCCACAAACCACACCAAAGCGTTGTTTTTTCTGGATGAAGTGGCAGTTCTTCAATCTCTTCAGGTTGCTCTTCGTCCCAAATGCGGCAATTTTGTTTGTTTACATACCCATTGAGACAGAAATGGGCCTCATCGCTAAACAAAATTTGCTCGAAAACGTCGGATCTTCTTGGAACTTTTCAAGAGCCCATAGAGCGAGGCGATGTCGCTTAGGAAGGTCGAGCGGCTTCAATTGTTGCACAAGCTGTATTTTGTACGCTTTCAATTTAAGATCTTGACGTAAAATGCGCCAAGTCGTTCCATACGTCAGTCCGAGTTGCTGCGAACGGCGCCGAATCGACTCTCTACGGTCTTCGTGTAGACTCTCAGCTACGCCCGCTATATTTTCTTCACAGCGTGCTGGACGTGGTCTATTCGGTCGAATATTATCCAATAATGAATTCAGGGTCTCAAAATGGGTGATGGTGTTGCGAATAGTACGCTCAGTAGGCCGATTATGTTGACCATAAGTTGAGCGAAGTGCACGAAACACATTCCTCACAGAACGTGAATTTTCATAATAAAGTTGAACAATTTGTAAACGTTGTTCACGCGTAAGTCTTTCCATTATGAAATGCCAAACAATACTAAACAAAAATAACATTACAGCATGGCACGACTCACACGTGATCTGTCAAAAAAGGTTATTGAAAAAAGTATCTCTACTTGGATCACCCGTTATAACTGCAATCCAAGAGATATATGATCAGGTATAATGATGAGAACAAAATTACGACATTCATTACAGCTGCGACAGCATGTATTACGGTGCGAATTCGTCGTGGGAAATCAGCTTAAGACAAAAGTCATTGCCTCAAAGCCGATAAGTGATCGCCTATCTGTGATCCGCATCTAAGCTACGCTACAAAAACATAAGATTCATATGTGCACACTCCCCTACCGACGAGGCTGAAGATCCCATCATATAGTAGTTTTATGACTTCCTGGATGCACGCCACTTAAGTCGAGGTCTTTCTCTACTGCTACTCCTACTCTGCGAGCCGGAGTTCTACATGTCCTAGCCATCTTAAACGTCCAATGCGGAGTTTTTTGACCAGGGGCATGTCGCTGTATAGCTCGTACAGTTCATGGTTGAATCTTCGTTTCCATAGCCCGTCAACGCAAACAGGACTGAAGATTTTTCGAAGAATTTTCCTCTCGAATCGACCAAGGATTTCTTCATCCGCTTCTGAGACGGTCCTTGCTTCATCGCAGTAGAGCAGGATTGGGATGATCTGAGTCTTATATAGGATTAGTAACTCGAGTGAGGGCTTTACAACTGAATTGCATTCAGTTGGCAAAAGTAGTTCTTCGTTTAATTTCTGGCGAGATGTTGTTGTCAGAGTTAATAGCGGATCCGTCTTATATCTTTCAATTGTGACGTTCTGTCCAATCCATCGATGGTCCTTTAGTGTTGACAGCATATACCTAGTCTTGCCCTCATTTACTGCTAAACTCATTTTTGCCTACCAATGATGTCAATATCGTCGGCGTATGCTAGAATCGAGTGTTTTTTCTTTAAAGGTAGAGAACTTCGAATTGAAATAAAATACCAGAAAATCGTTTTAATCTCCATCAATTTGGCTATAGTAGAAGGATAACTTTATGTCATTTATATTTGAATATGATATGGCCACCGCGGCTGGTTCGAATGAAGGCAAGTCTAGAGGTTAAATTTTCAACCACTTTTTCGAGAAAATGGGGCCGTATGTTGGCAATAACGCCACGAAAGTTGCCTTCCAAGTCGCCTAACGTTTTTGGTTTGTTGGCTTGGACGAGCGACTTCACATATCCCAAAAAAAAAAATAATCCAATGGTCTCAAATCACACTATCTTGGTGGTCAATTGGCAGGTCCGTTCCACGAAATTATGAGCTAATCGAATGTTTCCTTCAATAATTCGATTGTGACGTGCGCATTGTGGCATGTAGCGCCGTCTCCATTAACGGTAACTTTTCTCCAGCATCATTTCGAAATAAGTATGGCCCAATGAATCCACCACACCGTAGAGCACACCAAACAGTCAGTTTTTGTGGATGTAATGGCGATTCAAGAGTCTCACGTGGATTCTCTTCAATCGCGGCAATTCAAATGCGGCAATTTTGCTTGTTGACGTAGCCATTCAACCAAAAACGTGCCTCATTACTGAACAAAATTTTGCGATGAAAATCAGCATCGAGATCAATCTCATTTTCGGCACATACATTAAAATAACGACGCATTGCATGGTCTCGCGGCTTTAATTCTTGCACAAGCTGGACCTTGTAAGGTCGTAAGCCAAGACTTTTGCGCAAAATCTTCCCTAAAGTTGAGGGATAATGCTTCAATTTCTGTGCACGAATCGATTCTTTCGGGTCCTCTTCAACACTTTGCTCTACAGCGGCAATTGTTTCTTCGGTGCGCACGGTTCGACGTCTCTGCGGGGAGTTTGAGGTAAAGTTCAGGGAACTGAACCATTATTTTCGAAATAAATTTTCACGATTTGCAAGCGTTGCTCATTTGTGAACCTGTTTATGATGAAATGGCAAACCAAACTGAACATACATGACATTTGAGTTGCCCGACTTTACCACAAAGTGTCAGTCTTATCTCTATATTCGAAAAACCAACCTCTAAAAAAACACCCTTTAGTTGGACTGATTTTTTGGAAATTGTTACATGGCTCTGGGTTCTCGATCTTTGCACAATCCTCTCAAGAATCAAACTGAAGAAGTCACATGACAGCGCATCGCCTTTCCTAAATCCTTTGTTGGTGTCGAGTGTGTCAATGAGGTCGTTTCCGACCCTGATGGAGTTGCGAGAATTCTCCATTTTCATCCTACACAAACGGACGAGTTTGGGCGGTAAACCAAAACTTGACATTGCTCTGTATAGTTCGTCTTCATAAATGCTTTCGTATGTAATCGATGAATAGGTTGTGGGTATCGATTTGGACTTCTTGGGTTTCTTTACAGGATCTGCCGATTACCTAAAAGTTAAAATTTTTAAGATGGCTAGGACATGTAGAACGAATGGACAGCAATACTCCGGGTCGCAGAGTCTTCGATTTCCAGCAAGACGTCGGACGCAGTAGAGGAAGATTTAGCCTTAAGTGGCGCGAACAAATAGAGAACGACCTCAATCAACTTGGAGTAGGCAACTGGAGGCAGCTAGCTAAGGACCGGGCTAATTGGAGAGGCATGCTGGTTTGGGCCCAGGTTCATTCCGGACTGTAGCGCCACTAAAGTAGAACAAGGGGATTACCTTAAAGTTGTTTCAATAAATGGTGCAGTTATTTCCAGTTCATCCATGTTGTGTGTTCTTATTGATAGCATACACTTGGGGTTACGTGGCTATGACACACGAGTGCGCGCACAAGTAGAAACCTCAACCAAATTTGAGTGTGCAACTGGAGGAACCGGGCTACTTGGAGAGGCATGTTGATTGAATCCTGGGTTCATTCCTGGACACTAGCGCCATTAAAGTAAATAAGTAAGCATCCAGCAGTTTCTGCTGTTCTTCCGGTTTTACAAACTTTTAAGTTTTGAAAGGATGTGATTATTGATCTTCAGAGTCTGAGGTGCGACTCGGAAAACTGCCTAGAAAGTATATTCTCACAACACCTCCAGCTATTCCCTCCATAGAACATTTATTATCCGGTACAAATCATATGATCTCAGCATATATAGTCAAGCCATTACAGCTGCCTTATATAAAAATTAATGTTTATTACATTTTATTCGCTTGAAAAAAATCCCAACACTTCCCGTATCCATTTCCATTTAGCCAAATGTCCCTTAAGTGCCATTTTTATAATCTCCGTGAATCATTACCTCACCCGATATTTTGTGGTTGCCAACAATATACGAGTTAATAACCCTAACAGACGCAAATGTTCAGAACATTAACTTAATTCCACAATCAATCAAGACCGTCATTAAAACTCAAATTAAGGAGACTCTTTCTCCTAAATAAAACAACAACAACAAACAACAACAATATTTAAAAAAAAAATAGACGCCACTATCGAAACGCTCGTCATCAAAGTAAAAACGTGACAAACATTTTGTTCTTCGTCAGTGCATTAATCACGAGACGGATTTCGACAAACCAAGAATACACACCGACGACGAAAAAACAAACCCACATAGTCAACTGGTAGGTATTAAGGCACCAGGAATACACAAAGTACCTCCGGCAAAGATAAATGGTGGGTCATTGATGGCTCGAGGGAGGCGCTCACACCAAAGGGTTGTCTTTGGAAAGTTCATTCACGTTTAATGGCCATCTCGGTGTTTTATGTTGCCTAGAACGGTATTTTATGGAAAATAAATTATTGCATTTGCAGGCAATTTCACCCGATTCGTAGGGTTTTGACGGATACCCACACCCGGTGAAAGACAATTAACTCCAGGCGTCGGCAACGAAGTATCTTCGTCTAACCTAATGTATCGGGTACTTGAACTCACTTAAGATGTCTGGTAATCATCTTCATTTCCGCCTACCATCAACCCTGTAGCAATCAATGTTCCACAAATGGATTCTTGGCGATAAAAATCTCATTCACTCAAACCAGAGTGGCATAAATCGCCAACAGGATACTTGAGGTGAACGGTATCAACATGGGGTGTGCGCGGCGACGCTACATCAGATTTCATGTCCTTGGTGTATGGGAGATGAAAAGTATATTACTTGTCTTCCTTGAGTGTGTGTGTAAATAGAGCAAAACAAACCAAGTGTAACAGATGTAGAGGAAAATTATGCATCAGGGCCGTTCGACGATGTATCTCAAGTGGATATCTGTGTATCTAGAAGAAGGCAACTGTAAAAATCACGTTCCATCAGCATCCGCAGAACATACATGTGTTTTGCATATTGCATTCCAGCACCTTGCATGACGTCGATGCCAGAGTGCATTCGCATGAATGACTTATCAGTGTCGCGGCGCGGCATTAGATTTATCTGTGAAGTGCCGTCAATGACGTGTACATGATGCCGGAACTGATTTATTACGCCTGACCGGGTTACGCATATGTTTTTGACATATAGTGCGCAACGCGTCGCTAATTGATAGTGAAGTTTCTTAAGATGCCTTTACAGCAGTGACATCGGTGAGATGAGCAGATTTTCATGGAATTGGTTCGCCCACACTTAGCGCACAGAAGGTCGTTGTGGATGATGGGTGTACAACAAGTGTGGCCTTGCCTTCCAAGAATACTTTGCTATATAAATTGCATACCATCAATAGGACATAATTTTGTAGGGCTCCTTTTTCAAATCGAGTTTATGGCCCCATTTCACATGCCTTAGTGCGTTTCGGAGGGAATTCGGTTTTATGTATTTTTGAGATTTTTATTGCACTCAACATGTGGAATATGTATGACAATGTATTTTAAAGAGCTGATGGACATTTTAACATTCATTGCCCGTGAAGGGAAGAAATCAAATCATGACGAGCATTTAAGGATTAGGAATGGCATCTCAAATTTCAAATGTTACTGCGGTTCTCGATGAATTTTATTTTGTTACGGACGATCTGCGTAAGCCATGTGTGGGTAAATAAAGTGGAACTACATTGTTAGCTGAGTAGAACTATAGTATCATACGTACGAGGATGTGGGTACCACGGAAAACCAATATTATTACGACGTAACTAAAAGTCTGGGGAAGGGATGATTATACAAGGTGGGCCAAAAAAGATCACCATATTGAAAGATGCTCCTATTTTTGCAAATGGCTGCCAATGTGATATAGGTTTTGACATTTGTGGACTAGGAGAATGTAGAATACAAGTGAAAAAGCCATGGAGCGATACACTCTCCAAGAACGCGGAATGATCGTGTCTATTTTTTTGCGTAACAACTCGTCTGTAGTGTTGCAAACACAGCGCCGTTTAGCCACCGACCTTGAAGAGTATGGGACCACACGAGACGTTGCATAAGGTGGCTGGACCCAGAGTGCCCGTTGTGCCGAGAATATCGCCGCTGTTGCCGAGGATGTCGAGCTGTCGCCGGAAACATCGACCTGTCACCGGAAACATCGACCTGACGACGTGAATCGCAATTAACCATCAGTCGGTCGTTCCTAAGGCGAATTTAGGCCAAATACTTGCGCATGTTCCCGTACAAAGTCCAGTCCGTGTATCAGCTGCTGCCTGTCGACCGCCAAATGAGTGTAACCTACGCCCAAGCCAATCTTAATCTCGAGGACGAAGTGGACGATTTTTCGATCAAAATCGTAATGAGCGATGAGGCCTATTTACACGTGAACAAGCAAAACTATCGCTTTTGGGGCACCGAAAATCCACGAGTAATGAACGAGGAGCCATTACAAGGTTTCAGCATGGTGCGCTGTTCACGCTGGAGGAGTCATGATTCCATTTTTATACCCTATCCCATTGGGGGATTATAAGTTTTGATACATAGTTTGTAACACAGTGAAATAAGTTAGCTAGGTATACCTCAAAGTATCGAGGATCGACTCAGAATCGCTAGCTGAGTCGATAAGGCCATGTCTGTCCGTCCGTCCGTCCGTCTGTAGGTAACCTGTTTTCGGTCATTCAATTTTGAGCTAGGATAATGAAATTTGGTACATGTGATCCTTGTACGTGCTGTTCGTGTAAACATTTTTGAAATCCGGCCACTGCCACACCCCCGTTTTTAGAAAACCCTAGTTTTAGGCCAAAGCGTTAAGAATTTTGAAAAAGTGAACAAAGGTAGGAGGAGAGGTTACCTTTAGCATCATTGTATGAAAACACAGCCACCATGTTTGTTAACGGACTTAAACTAACTTACTTCCCTGCTGAACGAAATGCCACTATAGCAAGCTTACGAACCACTCAAATTGGTTTCCACAAGGGAACATGTTGGTCCTTAGATCAATCAAATTAGTAACATTGCGATGGGGAATATACAGTATACACGCATTAAGTATTTCTGATGTCCAAATATTCCGAGGTGCGAACTTTGTTTGGTAGCACTATATTGTTGAGAATGCAAATATCGACAACAACGGTGAAAAACGTTGCGAAAATGTGATGTCGAATAATTATTACAATCACAAGAGACCGCGCGGACATTTGAAGAAGGCGTTTCACATACTCTACCGACTAATACCATACCACCAGCATCTAATCTCGAAGCTCAATGGCGAGGCTGTTAACAAGGCATAAGTTCGACCGCAACTAACATGCTATTGTGCTGGATTTCTCCGACCTACAACATTCCTATGGTCCACTACAGGAAAGATGTTCGTAAGTTTTACCAAAGTGTTAAGTCGCAAAGGCAGGGATATAGGTCCCAAATATAACCCTGTCGAGAGTAATAAGGAAAATCATAGTTGAGATTCGGTCAATGCTGAGAATGTGGAGGAAATATTTCTGCAGAACATTAAACGGCGATGACTAACAATGCCCCGCTGTCAGACAGAACGAATGATTCAATAACGGCGATGACAGCGAAAGCTACCACCCATCAAACCTAAATAAAGTGAAGATAGCAATATCGAAACTTAAGCTTAACAAGACTGCCGGAATTTATGGGCTTCTTCGCTTTTTTATAAAGCTGGTGGAGATGATTCGTTAAGAAATCTTAAGTCACTTGGTTAGCAAAATTAGGTCGGATGAAAGTATACCCAAAGAATGACACAACAGACGCTCTAAACTGCGCCAATTAAAAGGCATAAGTCTCCCAACAGCAGCTATAAGATTGTATCTGCTGTGATATGTGAGAAGCTAAAACCCTTTACCAACAAATTAATTGACATTAATCAGTGTAGTTGTAGGCCAGACAAGTTCATACCTGATCGAATCCCAACACTTCGGCAAATCCCAGAAAAAACTCAAAAATTTCAAACCGACACCGACCATCAATTTATGGATTTCAAAGCTCAACCCAAAGGTTATTTTGGCAGTGACAGCAGTTTCCCGCTCAAAACTTGACAGAAAGTCATTATCATACCTTCGCAGAAGGAAATGAGTCGCTGTAAGCTTGAACAACGTTGTCAAATCTCAACAAACAGTGCTGTATTTGAAAAACGCCCACTGCACTGCGCCTTCTATACGGAAGTTTGTGAAAACAGTTTGTGAGACTGGTATAACAGTTTTAGATAGCCGAGAGTGTGAGACACAATTCGAGAACAATAACTCGCAATCGATCTCAATAGGTCAAAATATTAAACAAGCGCAAGAACAAGAATAATCCAAGCTACACTTGGCAATAGTCACTTAACCAAATTTGCACATAGAGGACGCCACATGGTGGCGACATCTCTCCTCTACTCTGGCTAATGATTATGAATAAGATTTTATTTAAATTAGGAACGGGTCAAAGTTGTCGTGTATGCGGACGACGTGATGATACTAGTTTCAGGACAATCCCCTCCGTGATAAGTGAAATCATGGACGCTGCTCTAGACAAAGTTAGCACCTGGGTTGCAAGTTGTGGAGTCGCTGTAAGCCCGAGCAAAACGGAATTGGTGCTAAAACCAAACCAAACTACCAGATTTCACCCTCCCCCTGTTTGGGTATCATGCTTGAACCAAAACATTACTGGAAACACAATATAGAGTAAGAAAGGCGTGTGTTGCCATCTATGCTTGCAGCAAAACCTTTGAAAAGTAGTAGGGACATCAACCATAGATGACCTTGTGGATGTACGCAGTAGTGGTTCGTCCAATTCTCACATACGGCTCACTGGAATGGCGCTAGGCATTTGGGTATCCTGCTAGTCCCGAAACATATTTGGAAACACAACATCGAACATGGAGTAAGGAAGGCGTGTGTTGCCTTCTATGGTTGCAGCAAAACCTTAGGAAAGAAGTGGGGACTTCAACCAAAGATCACCTTGTACACAGCAGTGGTACGTCCAACTCTCACATACGGCTCACTATTATGGTGGCCCGCATTGAGTAAAGGCTGCAAGCTCACAAAATTAAAAAGGGCTACAAGGATTATCCATAATAGGCACCACGGGTACACTGAAGTCGGCGCCAATGGATGGTATTGCATCTCTTGCCTGTCGGCCTACAGATTAAAGATACCACTTTATGCAGCTCAGTAAGACACAAGGAGTCAGAATGCTGGACTGCAAGACCGTATGGCCACAGCAATATCCTGTACTCGTTACCAAACGGCATGGTCACGTTTCCAACAGACATAACACAATATAACACAACACCTACACATAGCTTCAAGAAAGGCTATCACGTAGGCTTTCCTACCAGAGCTCAGTGGAAGAGGAACGTAGTTGTAAGAGGTATCGGCACAGTCGTCTAAATTGACGGATCTAAGACGAACTCTGGTGTGGGGTCTGGAGTCTACTCGGAATCACCGAAAATATAAGTATCATAGCGCCTACCGGATTTTGCCTGCAGGCGGAACTACTGGCAATCAGAGAGTCTTGCACGGTACTTGGGCGTGGCACTACGGAAAAGCAAAATATCGCTATCCGCATAGATAGTCAAGCTGCATAGATAGTTAAGGCTATCAACTCGGCTACCATATCCTTTAAGCTGGTACAGGAATGCCGGAACGAACATGCCCACCTTGGCAAATGCTTCAGGGTCACCCTTTTCTGGGTACCAGGCACAGTGACATTTAAGGAAACAAGTTGGCCTGGCAAGTATCAGCTCTACACGGCTCACTTAATACCAGGGTCTGTATACCACTCATTGCGGTTAAGGGACAAATCAACTCACACTTTGTGATTAGATTTAGATTTATTGTTTTCTTGTTTATAATACAAATAATTTATGTTACAAATCATAAAGCATGGCTTTGCCGTCTGCCTGATCTATTGTTCTGTTGAACATTTCTAAAATTTGCTTATATTCACACTTTGTGAAGAAGGCCTACTCCAAATGGAGAAGGCTAACAAATTGCGTCATATCGAAGAAAATATGGCCTTCCTACGACAAGAGCCGAACAAACGAACCCGCAAAGATATCGCAAGAACTACGGCGATAGTCACGGAGTACTGGTCAATTGGAGACCATGCGGTCAAACTATGGATACCGTACAACCCAAAATAACGCAGTTGCTGATGCGGGAACACATATCAGGGAGAAACTCTTTCCCATTTCATCTGCAAATTTTCGGCACTAGCAAGAACCATATTGCGTGCATTAGACCATTCCATTCTTCGACAACCTTAGCAATATCTCGGGTAAAAGGATACAAGATCTTGTCCGTTTTTTAAGCCTCACAGGCTGGATCCAGAGACCACCTGTATCACGTTCACGACAATCATAATAAAGGTCATATGAGTCGCGGTAACAAAAAGGCACATTAGTGCTACTTGTCTTGGGTTCATGCTGAACCGACGTACAATAGCAATAACTTCAATATATCTTTGGAGCGGGACTCCAAACATCAAAAAAAATTTCAAAAACCTGGTCGCACTTTGGCTTTGTAGAAAAGATGCTGGCCTGGTGAAAAATAGCTAAAATAGTAAATTAATTTAGTCGCTGTTCATTATTTATTTATTTATTTATTTATTTATTTATATATCTACCAGGCAAGACGTTTACAGATTAATTATAATGTTAATAACTTAATTCTATTTATTTAATATCTTATATTTATGCATTTGATAAGTAATAATTCAACAAAATTTAATATTCATTTATTAAATAAGCATATTTGGATTTTAAAATTTCAAGTGCAATTCGTTTAAAACAATCGCGATTTAAAGTTAAATCTAGGTCAGTGGTTACTACCGAATTGTATAAATTAACGCAACGCGTGATGATAATTTACATGATCCATAGTTTGTCCTATGTAAAGGTGGAATAAATAAACTTGGTTCTCTTAGATACCTTACAGGAGCATTAAAAGGTAACGAAGAAAGCACCTCATCGCAATTTACGTGGTTATTAATGATAGCATTTTTCTTCGAACAAAAAGAGTTTGGAGATTAATTAATAAACAACGTGACGCATGTGGTGGTAATTCGTCATCTCTGTTAAACCTTCGTAAAGCAAAACGAGTAAAAGATTTTTGTATTCTCTCGATTCTGACAGAGTGAACATCGTAAGTAGGGTCCCAAATTAAACAGCAATATTCCAATAAGGAGCGAACTAACGAACAATATAGTGTTTTTAAAGTATAAGGATCTTGAAAGTCTGTGGTATTTCGTTTGATGAACGCTAACATTGAGTATGTCTTACTAATAATGTAATCAATGTGCCGATTAAAAGTCAATTAATTATCGAGCAGTATTCCTAAATCATTTTCTTCTGTTTCACGGGTAAACATTACACCATTCGCAGTGTGTTGGTATTGTAAGGGGCTTCGCGATCTATATACAGATAATACTTTACATTTGGGCAAATTAAGTTGTAATTCATTTGCTTTACACCAGCGCTCGAGAATAAATATTTCATTTTGGAACAGAAGACAATCACTATTATCAGATATCTTCATAAATACCTTAATATCATCGGCGTATAAAAGGCATTTGCTGATTGATAGAAGTGATGGAATTTCGTTAACAAACAAAGTAAATAGCAACGGTCCAAGGTGGCTACCCTGTGGTACTCCAGAAGTCGCAGTAAATACATCTGAGTAGAAGTTATCAACTTTAACCCTCAACTTTCTATCTGTTAAATATGAGTTTAACCACAGAAGTATTTCAGAATGAAAACCAAGTTTTGCCAATTTTTGTTTTAGAACAAATTGGTTAATTCTGTCAAAAGCCTTTGAGAAATCAGTGTACAAAACATCCACTTGTGCTCCACTTTCAATTGTTTCAAGGCAAAATTTCGTAAAGATGGTTAAATTTGTGGTTGTTGATCTACCCTTAACGAAACCATGCTGCATTGGAGATATATGCTGCTTGATATCACTATAAAGTTTTTCTTTAACTATTTTTTCTAAAAGTTTAGGAATGCATGAAAGTTAAGTAATTGGTCTATAATTTTCAATAAGATGTCTTGCGCCTTTTTTATAAATGAGTGAAATATATGCATTAAGCAATATAGGTTACATCTTGTTGCCAGAGGTATTTCCTTTTTGATTTTTTTTTGAAAATTGTTTTCATAAACAATTGACAAGAGGCTAGGGAGCAGGTCGACCATTCCAATATTATTAGCATATTTTAGGAGGGATTTAGGATTAACGTGTCGACGGTAGATCTAATATTTTTCTTAACAGCCATAAAGGTTCTTTTTTAAACAGATCCAATTGATTATAACCGACGCGCCATAGTAAGGCAAATGCATAGATACGTGACCAAAATAAAAATTATATTCAATGAAAAATTAAAAATATCCTTTGTGATTCTAGCATATTAAGTATTTGGGTAGCGTATCATGTTACAGCGCAGGGCATTTGGAATATTTATCTTTTATGTTCGTGGATATTTAATTTGTATTCGTATTATGCTTGTGTAATTTTATTATTTGAAGAACTCACTTAAGGTAGGACTGTACCAATACGTGAATTTGAAAATATCTTGGAAAATTTTAACGATATCACAGGATTAGAATGATACTTATACCAATTGGAATGTGTATTTATCACTGTGATTGAGTAGAAGTAAAGGGGATAAAATTGTATAAAATTCTTCGAAAACGTTACTGTCCGGGCTATACCTATCCCACTGGATCGGTCTGTAGCTACACTGCGTTATAATGGAGACTTGGAAAGCATTTGCTTAACAAACCAAAGGTATTTTTGACGTCCGGTGTATAATTTGTGGAAAGTCCTATTTCGTATCTTGAAATGACAAACGATCTCCTCGTTCACTGTAGATCATTTCTTACTAAAAATTAAAACTGTCCAGTCCGTTGTTAAGTCCGACTCGCATATGATGTTTACTTACTTACTTAAGTGGCGCTACAGTTCGGAATGAACCTGGGCCTCAAGCAACCCTCCAGTTGCGCCCAAGTTGTTTGAGATCGGTTTCTACTTGTGCGCGCCACTTAAGGCAAGGTCTTCCCCTACTGCATCCGACGTCTGGCTGGGAATCTAAGACTCTACTAGCCGGAGTATTAGTGTCCATTCGTTTTACATGTCCCAGCCATCTTAAACGTCCAATACGGAGTAGTTTTTTTTCACCAGGGGCATGTCGCTGTACAGCTCGTATAGTTCTTGGTTGAATCTTCATCTCCATAGCCCGTCAACGCAAACGTGACCGAAGATTTTTCGGATAATTTTTGTATCTAATAGACAAAGGATTTCCTCATCCGCTTTCGAGATGGTCCATGCTTCAGCGCCTTAGAGCTGGAATGATCAGAGTCTTACTTTATACTTAATTGCCTTCTTGATCCAAGGAAAAAGTGGTTTTGCACAATCTTCTCAGGAATCAAATTGAAGAAGTCACAGGAAAGCGCATTGCTTTCTCTAAACCCTTTTTTTTTGGTATCGAATGTGTCGGTGGAGCAGCGATAATTCTCCATCGTCATCCTACTCAAACGGACTAGTTTGGGTGTATAAAAAAAGTAGACATGGTATAGCTTGTCTTTTTAAATGTAATCGTATGCGACTGTGATATCGATGAATAGGTGGTGGGTATCGATTTGGACTTCTTGGGTCTTTTCCAGGATCTGCGGAAGTGTGAAATTTGGATTGTGGACTTTCCTGGCCTAAAACCACACTGATAAGGTCCGATCAGGTTGTTGGCAAACGGTTTCAGGCGTTCACATTGTACGGCAGATAGGATCTTGTAGGCGATGTTGAGGAAAATTATGCCTTTGTAGTTGGCGTAGTTCAGAGGGTCTCCTTTTTTGTGGATCTTCAGGCATAATTTCTTCCGGTCAGATTTGGCTTGTGAGTTGGTGGATGTTGTTTACCAAGTCATCTCTGCCGGCTTTATAAAGCTCATATGGAAGTCCGTCATTTCCAGCAGCCTAATTAAGCTAAAGCTTACATACTGCTATCATCACTTCACTCAGGTCGGATGGTTGGCAGTTTTCGCTGTCGTTACCAATATGGAATGGTTCGTTCTGCCTGACAGCGGAATATTGTTCGTATTCGCCGTTTTACAGTCTGCAGAAGTGGTTCCTCCATATCCTCAGCATCAACTGTGTCTCAACTGCGATATTTCCTTGTTCATCTCTACAGGATTTTGTTTGAGCCTTGTATCCCTGGCTTTGACGTTTTACACTTTGGTAAAACCTGCGAACATCGTTCCTTGAGTGGCACCTCTCTATAAACTCAATAGCGAAATTTTCTTGCTCTTTTTTCTTCTTTCTGAGAAGCAGGTGTTCTCACTGCTTCACTGCCTATAGAGCTCAATGGCAGCTCTCGTCTTTACCTGCAGCTTAACCTTGTAGGCCTCGTTCTTGGCTGCGAGCATATGTCGACACTCGTCATCAAACCAGGGGTTTCTTGTTGGTGGGATAAACGCGAGAAACCTAGCACATCGGTTGCGGATGATCTAATGACTTGTTGGCATCGTTGCCATTGTTCTTCGAAATTCGATGCTTATGTTATGGAATACGTCTTTCGATATTCAATTTTTTCATAGTATTTCTGGATTGTTGTGGCGTGGTGGATACCCGCATTCTTACCTTGGTTGCAACAAGGTAGTGGTCCGAGTCGATGTTAGCTCGTCGGAATGTTCGGACATCCAAAATACTGAATGCGTGCCTCTTATCTATCGCAATGTGATCAATTTATTGACCGTTTGTTGATTGGGAGACCGCCATGTCCCCTATGGATATCGAGGTGAGGTAACCGTGTACGTAGCGAAGTCAATTATACTAAGTCCGTTACCAGACGTGTTGTCGTGTAGTCTATGTTTTCCGATAAAACTGCTAAAGATGTCTTTCTACCTTTGCGTTAAAATCTTCCAGCACGATTTGAACATCGTACATCTGTGGTCGCTCATAAATTTTGTCAAGGAACTCATGGAAGCAATCCTTAGCTATATCACCTTTTTCCTCCGTTGGGGAGTGAGCGCATTCAAGGCTTATGTTAGACTTCTTGTCTAAGTCTGGCACTTATAACAAATCCGCATCCGGATAGTCGTTGTTTCTGCTAAAACACTTTCCGTAGTAGATGTCACAGTTTTTCATCATTTTTTACTCTTCCCAACCCATTGTATGTCCTATATGGCAGTTATGTCTGCTTTGTAGCAGTTTAGAGCTTCCACTAATTGTCCGCTTGTACCTCTCCTGGTTAATGTTCTCACATTCCAGGTGCAGATACGAACGTCGTTGTCCTTTTTGCGTTAAGCAGGTAAATCAACAATAAAATCAGTCCTTTCCGAGGCTATTTGTTGCATGGTAACAATGCTTTTTTCAATGGGTGGGTAGCTAATCCATAGCACAACTCCCAAGCTGGAGGGCCAGTTCCAATTTATTAGATACTCCTAGAATACACCGCCATCTTTATCAATTACGGGATTGAGCGCTGCCGTTGGTCTTTCGGTGCAGCTCGTCTAGGTTCGCCTGGGACAGTATCTCGATGAAATTCTGTCGAGATGACCAAGGAAAAATCGTAGTTATGTCACTTACGATGTTGCGACTTTCTGACAACCACTTTTGTAAACTTATAAATGTTGATGACCAATTTCCTAACCATTGAATAATGGGAACAACAGTGAAAACTACCATTCCCCGATAAACAGAGTGGAGCAATATCTAGGTTTTGACATGGCTCCTGGATATGATGATCATTCAACCAAGATAATCGCACTTGCTGAGTGACATACACCAATTTGTTAGCAAAAAAGGGAGCTCTATCAAGATCCTAGAGGAAAACCCAAGAAGTTCAAACACCCCACATTTTCATCGGTATTTTTAAGCCGCGTACCAACATTTTCGTAGAGGTGAGGTACACAGAGCCATTTTTTGCTATATCGCTCAAAATCCCTTTTCTTTGCATAAAACTTTATTCCGATGAGAATTTTATTTTATTGGTGTCATTCGACACAGCTAAGAACCGTGCTAATCAGAGGGGCTTCTTGGCTGAGGCCCAGTTTCACCCTACACTGCCTACAATTCCACTTTTCACAATTTTATTAACAGCTTCGTCACAATATTACAATTAATGCTTACATATTGTCAAACCTCACCAATTTGCGGGAATTACCAGGCGCCACTATACCCCAAAGCCATTTGTCGCAAATATATCAAAGTAACGTCATATTTTCGTGCATAATCCAATTAACACAACAAAATGCATATGTGAATTTTCTCAACCCACAGCAATCTGCACATATTTATTCAATATTCATCTTAAAATATACACACAACTCGAATCATATGTATTTGCAAAATAAACCAAACAATCTCTCAGCCCAGTCAGTGTTCAAAACAAGTCGCGCCCCAAAACAACATCCCATCAATTAATTTTCTCTGTTAAATGGAATGTGTCCCGAAATAGCCAAAAACTCCAAACACAAAACAATCTCTGGGCAATTATTCAACAGAGAGAGATAGACAGAGACAGCAGCGCACAAGCGGAATAATCCGCAACCACTCAAAATAATCGAACATCGTATTCAATTTGATTTTTATTTGAATTCTTAAAATTCCTATTTAGGGGGATTCCATTGCCATGTTATGTTTTCTATTTTTTTTATATCATAAAAAATACCTCGTCAACATTATTGCAACACCAGCAGGGTCAGCAGATTATCTGCGTACGATAAGCCGATTAATTGGCGCCCCATGAGGTAGATTTTCTATTTTTAATTTGGTCATTTCTGTTTATCAATCGACATCACCAATGTGAAAGATACAAAATATTTTGTTTTGTCTTGAAACACTCTGTTTTGATAATAAATTGAAAGAGTCCCTTTTGGATCAGATTCAGATATTCTCTTAGATTCGCACATCTGCGTGGATGGTCAGTGTTGCGCTACTTTGTATCTTCAAAATGTGGGGTTGTTGAAAATGCAGTTATGAATGCGTTTTCGGAAGTCAGATTGTATCGAAACGGGTATAATTTTGTCATTAAAATGTATCTAAGTGTATCTACTAAGTATCTACATGTATCTACTAAGTACCGACATGTGTCTAAGCATATATCTCAACACTGAGGGGTAAAATCCCATTTGTCGCAAACAAAAACATCGCATCAAACAAGAGGGGAAACAGAAAATACGTTCCACATTAGAATGCCGCACCAAATTTCGTTCAAAGGAATCCCACACGGTTTTGCCGTGTGTGTCGTCGCTTCGTTGTGATTTCTTCAGTCCGCAGATACACTAGCCTGCGTTCGCTACTCAATCGTTGGTGGGTATCCTGTCGGTTTTGTTGTGTGTTGCCAGTCGAATATCCCCCGATTTTGGATTGTAATTGTTGTCGTCGTGCGTTTTTCGCCCACGGTTCGATACGATATTGTACAGTGCACTTGCACATCAGTGACAATATTGTGTTTCTGGGGGTGAGACACCTCGTTAATTTTGTTTGAGTGTACGTTTTCGGTAGACGACGGACGCGTGTGTCGGGATTTCGTTTTTTTTTAATCGTTCATTTGTGCAATCCTTGATATGAAGTGATCGTGTGATTTTGATTGTACATAGATACACACAAGTGATGTGCACCTTGTAAGTGTTAATCTGAGAATCTGCAGGTGAAAAGAGTTCCCCTTATCAATTAGCATAATAACCTAATCGATTCAATTAAATAACACAACGAAAAAAAGGATAAGTGAAATACAAAAAAAAAGTGATAAAGAAAAATTCCTAAAGGATTAAATGTTTCTTTCTTCCGGGAGATGCTATTTGTCATCACCGACCGTTTTGGCTCCCCTTTGTGTACGCGCGTTCGTTGGGTTTGTGTGAGTTTGTGTGCTTTGGCAAATTAAGCAAAATTAAGGATTCGAATAAATAACAAAGAACCAACCATCGCCGAAAAAAAAGGATACCACCAGAGAGAAATGCTGTTCTTCTGCCGCTGCTGGTGTATATAACTCAGCACGTCTCACAAGGAAGGATATAGATATTTTACTTCATCGTCGCGCATGAAATATGTTCTTCTTCAGATGGTTAGTATGGTACAACGACAACGAAAGATAAGACACATTGTAGCACTGTTAGCCAACAAGCAGGCACAGAAAAAAGAAAAGGATATCTCTGAAGGAGCTTTTTTCCGCCAATGCTGTTTGAACGGATTACTAGATTAATTTATTTTTTTTCTTCCTTTGCGCTTTCGATTCTCGTCCATTTCCATCGCCTTGTGTGTGCACTCTATTGTTGTTTTTGGTAGGTACCGATGTTCAAGATGAAAACCCGCATCCTTTTCTTTTTAGTTTTTTTTTTATCTGAATGTGCTGCTGAATTATTTATGACAGTTAACTAAAACAATTTGGGGAGCTGCAGAATACTGCTGGTGGTGCTCCTCCCAAGGGCGTCGTGTTCTTTATTTATGTGGGAATTTAATTTTTTTCCGGTTTCTTTTTACTTTTAAATAATTTAAGGATGCGTGCGCATGCAGTAACCCCAACGAAACAAAAAAAAAAAAATGCTGGGGTTACATATTTTTCGGGCCAGATAGATATTTTCGCTATGTGCAGATGGAACGTGATTTATTTTTGAATACACTTTGTTGTGTTTCACACTGTATAGGAGGAACATCGCAACAGTTTAGAGGGGGCCGTTTTTTTGCCAAGTAGTTTTCTAGGGATATTTTTAGAATTTGTTTTGGCACATACTCACACATGACTGTGGGGTGATTGTGTGTACATTTGGCTATGGGTGGACAAGGGATGAACGGATGAGTTAACCTACTTCGAGTGGAATATTCTCAGCTTTTAAACTTTTTTTTTTATTTATTTTTCAACTTTATGTTTGTTTTACTACTTTGAAAAGAAAACGGAATAATACGCGCGTAATTAAGGAGCTTTACAGTTGAAATGAATAGTATTTCTTGTCCTCTTTTTACTGGACGATAAGGACGTCCGGTTTGGTAATGAAATATGAATTTATGAGATCATAAATTGCGAATCTGGTTTATATGTCATTTTTATTGGCACCAAAGTTAATGAGGTCAATATACTTAAAACATAAGCAATGATGATGTAGCGAATGAATATTGGGATTTTTTATTCTTTTTTTTGTAAATTGGCCCAAGAGTTTGTTGCCAAGTTTATTTTGTATATAATCGCCCGAAATATGTTCACGTTCAGAGATGTAAATTTGATTAAAAATTGTTGATGTTGTCTTTATTGCTTTGGACATTTGCCAATATTTGTCTACAAATTATGTGTTTATGAGACAAAAAAAAACAAGTTCCATTTAATTTTGAAATATTAATGTAAATACGACCTCGATTAGTGCAACACCTTAATTATTCATTTACTGTCTTCATTTCGAGTATAGGACATATTTTTATTTCCTTCTCTATAAAACTGTTAATACTTGTCGATTTTTAACTGACAAAAACTTAAAAAAAAATCTCAAGTGGAAATACCTTTGTCAGTCGTTGCAATTGATTGGCAAAGAATTTGTATAACAAGTTGAAAAAGTCTGAATCGACGGTCATTGAACTGATCGTCATCCATTGGCAATGATTTGCAAAGAATTTTCATAATAAGTGGAAAAAGCTGAATTGAAGAAAAAAAAAACCCACCATGCACTGAAAAATGATTTGCGTGTTTGATTAATTGAATGACATGAACAAAAAGAACGCAGGTAATTTCTTCAAGTATAGGTGTTTTTAGCCTCTAATATATAAAACAAATTCAATTCGAATGACCAAAATTTTGGCTTTATAGGCCCAAAAATTTCATGGCATATAATGTTTAAAAATAATTTCTGGCATGCAAATGGCCATGACTCATAGGAATGCGTAGTTAACTGCTAAGTAAAACGCTGCGGGTTCAAACCCCCTCTTCGGCAGCATTCTTTTCTACAGAATACGCCGGCTTATCTGAGGCCACCTGTGCGATAATATGAGACAACATAAATCTATGTCTCCTCCTCTGTGCCACGTGGGTTTATTTTATATGGCTTTTCTTCTATGTGTCTATCTGCCTCTCTCTCTGTTGTATTAATGTCTTGCTCTGCCTCAGCCGATGACGTCAGTCGCCAGTGCTATTATGTGTCGGTAGTTCGTTGCATGCATGTGCGAAGTACTGCGATGTCTATGCCAATTTCAATTTCTGGCATATGGCCTCTACGACTGCGCCCTATGAATGCCATCCTGTCGGTTCAATTTCGCAACACTTTATCGAGCATACCTGGTTATATTTCGACAATAGTGCGTCTAGTGCATAGACCAGGGATTCGACACTTTCCCCACAAAATTAGTCCAAAGATGTCAAATCACACAATTCACAGGTCCATTTCTTGAGATGTTTCGGTCTCAAAATGTTTGGCACAACAAAGTCATGATTGCAAACGCTGAATGGCATGTTGCGTCTTTTTGAAAGCATTTCTCATCCAAATAATTTCGAATATCATGAGGAATAAAAAATAAATAGTCCCTTGCCTGTACAGATAGCATTTCAACGTAATGTAAGCCCCGGTTTCGGATTTATAGACAAATGGGCCGATGGCGCCTTCATCATGTAAACCGCACCAAACAGTGTTTTTTTCGGAATGTAAAGAAGCCTCAAGAAACTCATTAGGATTGCGCTCATTTCAAAAACGACAATTCTGCTTGTTTACATACCCGTCAAGTCAGAAATGAGCCTCATCGCTGAGGAGGATTTGACGATAACTTCCAGTTGATTGTCAGCCCATTAACTAAACATACGACGCAATTGATGGTCCACTGGCTATAATTCTTGCACCAAATGGATCTTATATGGATGTATGCCATGATCAGAAGTTCCCAAGTAGTGGACGTGCAGAGACCTAGTTGCTGAGAACTGCGCACAGTGATGCTATATGTATGGAAGAGCGGAAAAAAGTCCATAAAAACCGAAACACTTAAACGATTTGAATAAAATTTTCAAGAATAAAAGTGATTTAAAAAAAGCATATCAACTACTTTCAACCCACTGCCATGTCCTCTTTTCAAAAAAACGAAGTTTTCGGCCAAACAGTTCAGAATTTTGAAAAATTATCTGAAAAGCTACAATTGCAATATCTATATTTCATCTATATAAAGTTTTCTCCTACGCCCACGTTTTGAGGGTGTTTTCGTAAACTAACATTTTTAGGTACAATTTAAGCAAAACTCGAAAAAAAATTTCGATGAAAATAATTCGAGAATAATCATATGAAAATTTTGTCCATAGATCTTTTTAACTCTCGCCTGATAAGGATTTTGAGGATTTGTATCCCCTACTTGAAACACAAACGATATATATAAACCATCTGAACAAGATTTATTCGGTTCTTAGAAACGCCCACTTTTTGGGGATATTGGGGAAAATGGTTCGCACAGTGGATTGTAGCCTTTTCATATGTTTTCTTCTTTTTGTCTAATAGGCACTTGTTTTGTATGGAGGCAGTCTTTTTTAGTGCCAACTAATTTAAATACAAATTTTAAAAATGATAAGGGGTAGAAATGACAAAAAATTATTTCCACCCACTGACACGCCCACACAAAATTTTATCTTAATGCCAATGTTGTTAAATTAAATTTTGAGTATTTATAAAAATATTTTATCGCAAAAAAATCTGAAAATGCCTGATGCATGGAATCGTTATGTATTTGTCGGTTGAGGCGATGAGATGGATAACAGAATGAAGCAATGTTATTCTAAAGTTTCGATAAGTATTATATATATATATATATACACATAAATATATGTATATTTTCATTGTGACAAATGATTTACGATAAAAGTTTATTGTGTGATCATATTCTTTCACTTTTTTGTGGAAGACATTGGGTCTTTTGTAAAAAATGGGACTACGGAATGCAATGTTAAAATTTACTGCTTTTTTATTAGACAATTATTTGATTCGAAGCTGACCATGTGTAAATTTACAAACGCACCATCAAACATTCATGAATGCATCCACCTACAACACTTTATATCAAGTCTTCACTACTGAAACTTGCATCAAATAATGCGCAGACCTTAAACAAAGCAGAACCGCAAAACAACCCACTATATCATATGTGTATAATAAAAAAAGTTAAATTTACATTAACAATAATTTTAAATTTTTCAAAAATGTATATAA
This sequence comes from Rhingia rostrata, assembly GCA_949824845.1. Classification (NCBI taxonomy): domain Eukaryota; kingdom Metazoa; phylum Arthropoda; class Insecta; order Diptera; family Syrphidae; genus Rhingia; species Rhingia rostrata. The sequence continues at coordinate 120,159,736 of OX463756.1, read as the reverse complement.
ATTCGCCCGTTTTACACTTAATACTTAGTGATGTGACATTTAACTCCGTTTTTAGAAAAATAAAAATGTCACTAATTTATTGAACGTTGTTTTGTACTTAATAATTGATATTTTTTCTTAGTTCTTGAGTGACTAATAAATAAATATCCAATACAAATATTCCTTTTTATTAAACAGAAGTGAAAGAAAAATGATTTATTTGCTAGATTTTGTAACAATAAATCTGTTCACTGTGCAGCTAAATTTGGCTTAAATATAAACTTTGACTTGTTTTCATTTGGAAAATATATATCTCAGACCGGAGGAAAGTGTATTTTTTTAAAATAATTTTACTGCGTGCTGAGTCGTATAGTGTGGTACCATAGTTCACAATTTTTTTTTATGAACTTGACCACTGTATTGTACAGGGTGACCGCTGGGAAAGTATACTACTTTGTTTTGCCGCCGTTTTGGTAAACATAAGTCTTGACAGTTAATATTTGGCAGTCGTGAAGTAGACACGTAATAAATTTATTATGGAAAAATATTCGTTAAACCAAGGTGTTTTAATCGTTAAAACATTTTATCAAAATCAGTCATCGATTACTGTGACGATGAGAAAGTAAAGTGAGCATTTTGGGAGAAACAACGTGCCAACAAAACGCATTATTTATCATGTTGTGAATGATTTCGAAGAGGTTCTGTAGGTGATAGGCCCAAGCATGGACCACAACGTACTGAAAACATTACTGCTGCTCAAATAAGTGTTCAAAACAATCCATCAACCTCAATTCGACGCCGTGCTCATGAGCCTGGTATTCAAAGAACAACTTTGGCCACAATTTGGCATTTGTTTCCATTTATGATTCACTTGACACAAGAGCTTCTTCCACAAGACCATTTACGCCGTCGTACATATGCCAATAGCATGACAACACCGATTTTCATGAAAAAAATCATAATGAGTGACGAGGCACATTTTCATTTGAATGGATATGTGATTAAACAGAATAGTCGGTTCTGGGCAATGGAAAACCCTCAAGTTATTCATCAGTCACCATTGCATCCATTAAAAGTTACATTCCGGTGTGCAATTTGGTCAGGAGGAATCATTGGACCTTACTTCTTTGAAAATGAAAACGGCGTAACGTTAACTGTGAATGGGGAGCGATATCGTGATATGATTGAACATTTTTTAACGCCACAACTGCATGCTTTGGGCCATTCTCTTTCATTTAATCGAAAATTATGAACAAAGAAAGTAGTGTACCTTCCCGGCGGACACCCTGTATTATTAGGCATGGGTTGACCAATTTTTACTCAACATATTTTTTCCTATAATGCACATTTAATTTTTTGTAAATGCATAATTAGTTTAAGTCAAAACGTCTGTTAACTGAGATTCCGCCGATAACTAAAAATCGTTTTTTTTCTGCCAAATGAGAGCCTTCCCTGGCTTTCTTCAAATTCGGTATTAAGGGGTGGTTTTGTACTGATTCAGGATTTAATTTGACTCTAAGATTGGTGATAAATAGCTTCGAATATGTTTTTCCGTTTCGACATATTTTTATGCCGAATTAAATAAATTGTTTGTATCAGTGTAGCCCGACTTCAAGTTTAACGAAAACCCTACATTCACATTTTTTGACAGCTGAATATAAATTAATAAAGATGGAATGTATTGTATGAACACTTGTACAGGTAGAACGTCTATTGCAAACAGTGAATCTTTGAATCCCAATATCCTTACCATCTCCAACTTGCAATTCCGGATCACGAATTTATCGAATGAATATTTTAATTTATTTAGTTTCTGGTATGACACCACTGGTTTCTTCAGGAATATCGGAAAGGAACTGATTGCTTCAACATTTCATGGTATAAAACTTGAATTCATACAGGTTCTTGAAATAATTCTCAGTGTCCGCGAAACACAGTGAATTTTAGGTTTTTGTTTTTATGCGTTTGTGAATTTCAAAACCTTACTAAATATTAATATTTACTTTGTTGATTTGTTGACAAGGGAAGAACCTACTTTGAGGAAATTTTGTATTCACGCCAAATTGAGTGTTCCTTTTAACAAAAACACTTCACTCGGAGTGTTCCCTTATTTACACCACCAAATACCCTTCTCTTTGTAAGAAAAAGTTGAAAATAAAGGTTTAACAAGGTGCTACTGTTGATTCAAAACAGATTAAAATAGGGATTTCTGTAGTTTTTTTTGCATGAGATAATAAACTTAAAAGCATCCTACAGCCATAGATAATATCCGTTCAGCATTTAGGCATATTCTTCGTATGTCAAGAAACGTTTTTTTGAAATGAAAACTACTGACGTCTTGATAGATAGATAGCTGTAAAGTGAAATACATCTTCGTTTTCATTGAGATTATAGAAACTACAAATTGGGCTTAAGTCATTGGTAAGTGGCCTGTAGTTTAGTTCAAATATTTAAGTTCAAAGTTTAAAAATCGAGCTCATTTCTGAAATTGTAAACTGTTTACTGAAATAGTTATGTTTCCGCAAGCTTAGGCTTAAGCGGATATAGTTATGTAGTTTTTAAAGCTGACCCCCCACTATATCAAGGGAGAGCTGTAAAATGCTTTCATCGATAACTGAAATACTTACTTGGCGCTACTTAAGTGGCGCTACAGTCCGGAATGAACCTGGGCCTCAACCAACATGCCTCTCCAATTACCCGGTTCTTAGATAACCGCGTCCAGTTGCGCACTACAAGTTGGTTGAGGTCGGTTTCAACTTGAACGCGTCACTTAAGGCGAGGTCTTCCTCTACTGCGTCCGACGTCTGGCTGTGAGTCGAAGACTCTGGGAGCCGGAGTATTTGTGTCCATTCGTTCTACATGTCCTAATAACAACCGTCAACGCAAACCGGACCTATTAACGACCGTCAACGCAAACGTGTGTCCTATCGTGTTTGCAGCATATACTTAGTCTTACCCTCATTTACTGCAAAACCCATTTTTGTTGTTTTCTTCTCTATACTAGCAAACATGGCTATGACATGATGTTGACTCCTACCAAAGAAATCTAAATCGTCGGCGTATGCTAGTATTAAGTTGCACCGATTTTTGAAAAATTGTAACTCTGGTGTTGGCACTTTATTTTTTCACAATCCTCTCAAGAATCAAATTGAAGAAGTAATATGACAGCGCATAAATCCTTTTTTTGTTATCGAATATTGAAATCGATGAATAGGTGGCGTGTATCGATTTTGACTTCTTGGGTTCCAGGATCTCCTAAAAAGTGTAAATGTGATCGGTTGTGGACTTTCCTGGTCTGAAACCACACTGATAAGGGCCGATCAGATTGTTGGCAAACGGTCTCAGGCATTCACATTTTACCGCAGATAGGATCATGAGAAGACTTATGCCTCTGTAGTTATCGCAGTTAAGAGGGTCTCCTTATTTGTGGATCGGGCAAACGATGCTGAGGTTCCATACTTCAGGCATACTTTCATCCGACCAGATTTGGCTTATGAGTTAGTGGATGTTAAAAGACCATCATTTCCGGCAGCCTTATCAAGCTTGAGTTTAGATATTGCTTTCCTCACTTCACTCAGGTCGGGTGGTTGGCAGTTTTCGCTGTTATTGCCAATATTGAATGGTTCGTTCTGCCTGACAACGGAATCTTGTTCGTCATCTCCTTTTAACAGTCTGTGGTAGTGGTTCTCAGTGTCGACTGTGTCTCAGCTACGACATTTCCTTATTCGTCTTGACTGAATTCTGTTCGAGCCTTGTATCATTGGTATTTACGTTTCACACTTTGGTTAGACTTGCGAACATTGTTGCTGGAGTGGCACCTCTCTATATCCTCGATCGCACCCTTTTCTTGCTCTATTTTTTTCTTCTTTCTGAAAAGCCGGTGTTCTTCCCTTCTTCTTTGCTTATAGAGCTCAATGGCAGCCCTCGTCTTCACCTGCAGCTTAGCCTTCTAGGCCTCGTTCTTGGCTGCGAGCATCTGTCGGCATTCCTCATAAAACCAGGGGTGTCGTGCTGGAGGGCGCGAGAATTCACTCAAAAATGTTGGGTACGCACTTTTTTTTAAACACACTTTTTTTTAAATAGCTAGCACTTTTTCGCTGCTGTTTTTTTTCGCCACTAACAATGATGTCTAAGACACAAATAATCTCTTGATGGTATCCTGTTTAATTCTATGCTAATATCTAACCTGCTTTACATGTAAATAAATTTTCATTAAGAAAAAATGTAAACAAGTATTTTAAAAGTTCATAATCAGTCCTAACCCCATTGATCTATCACCCATTCATTACGGTTGCCTATTCTTGGGTATAATAAAATAATCTGCATACAAAAAAAGCGAATAAACGCAAGGGACTCATGACACATAAATTTAAAACTATGAATCCTCAATCCTACCTTTTGTTCGGCCATCCGTATGTGTCAACATTTCACAATATCAAAAACTATTACCCATGTGTATACTATGCACATTAAAACACTATTTTATATCTCATAGATACAAAAAAAGGATGAAGTGATTATAAATGAACCATTTCATGGTGTGTATATTTCCCACTGGGAGTGCAGCCAGATTTTCTGTTCTTTTTTTTTCATTTCCAAATAAATGCTTAGTTAGGCGAATTTAGGATTATAGAAATCCGAAAATTTGTTTTTTATTAATTCGATTGTTTTGTATCGTCGATACACATCTAAAAACAACATTTTAACTACAAACTCTAAGCGTTTAAAGTCTGACTATTGTGCATCAATTGTGTATGCAATGCTCACAGATAGTTTGCCAAATTACTGGTTCACTTAATTAACATTTTGGACATTACTAGCGAGTTCTGCATTTTTTTCATAACCTATAACAAGGAATTTAGTAAATGGATTTTTTTTTATTGCGACATTTTTTACGGATTTTCTATGATCTAGCAGCATTGTTGGTTTTGGGTGGGGAGGACTTTTATATGAATTTTCATTAATCTCATGCAATGTATCGTTGTTAGATATAAATATTATTTTTCGTTCACGGTTGAATAGCTACTGAAACTAGAACGAACATTGTACAAAAAACTGTTTGCATTCATGCGGTTTTGCATAAATTAAAATTAAAATCGAAAATTCCACTGAAGTGTATTATAAATTAACAAAAATGTTTAGAATATTGTACGAGGTGGAAGTTACGGTACCGGTGTTGAATTTATGTTGATCAATAAGTACTTCCCATCAGATGTGTGTAATGATTATATTCACATGGACATGGTCATGATAAGTTTTAAATGCCATAAGGCTGGTTTGAGTATGGGTGAATCGTTCAAATTTCAAATAATGGGTAGTGGTTTATTATAAAAACAATAAACACCGACGAACCTTACCAACACTAGACTCGTCAGGTTGGTATTAAAAAAATGACAATAAAAAAAAAACATTTTTATAGTAAACATCTACTCATATATTATTTGATTTATAATTGATGTACGCCTGAATGACACAACATTATTTTTTTTTATTAATGAAAATAAGATAACGATATATGGAATTCAAAAACATCATTAAAAACTCCCAAAAAAAATGAATATGCTGTGCCCCACTTATTGGGCTTTGATCAGCGCTGCAGCAACCGGCTCCTTCGTGCCAAACTGGCAGTTTGAAATAATGAGTGTTTTTTTTAGAGGTATAGAACTTCGAACTGAAATAAGACACAAGAAAATCGTTTCAATGTCCATCAATTTAGCCTGATTGAAAGGATAATTTTACGCCACTAATGCCTAAATATGATTTTTGGTCATGTGGCCTCCGCGGCTGGCTCAAATAAAGTCAAGTCTAATGGTCCAATTTTCAACGACCATCTCGAGCAACGCCACGAATGTTGGCTACCAAGTCCCCAACCATTTCTGGTTTGTTGGCCTAGATGATGGACTTCACATATACCCGAAGAAAACAATCCAATGGTGTTAAATCACACGATCTTGGTGGCCAATTGACAGGTCCATTCCGCGAAATTATGCGCTCATCGAAAGTATCCTTCAATAAATCGATTGTGACGTGCGCTGTGTGGCATGTAGCGCCATCTTGTTGGTACCACATCTCATCCGCATTCATGCCATCCAATTCGGTAATAAAATAGACGGTTATCATGGATCTATACCGGTCTCCATAAACGGTAACTGACTCTCCAGCATCATTTCGGAAGAAGTATGGCCCAATGACTCCACCAGTTCATAGAGCACACCACACAGTCAGTTTCTGTCGATGTAATGACGTCTCAAGGGTCTCATGTGGATTCTCTTCACTCCAAATGCGGCAATTGACGTAGCCATTCAACCAAAAATGAGCTTCATCACTGACCAAAATTTTGCGATGAAAATCATCATCGAGATCAATCTCATTTTGGCCTATACACCAAAATCACGACGTATTGCATGGTCTTGCAGCCTTAATTCTTGCACAAGCTGCATCTTGTAAGGCCTTAAGTCAAGGTCAAGATCTTTGCGCAACATCTTCCATAAAGTTGATGAAAAAAGCTCCAATTGCGGTTCACGGTTTCGAATCGATGCATTCGGGTCCTCTTAAACACTTTGCTCTGCAGAGGCAATTGTTTCTTCGGTGCGCACTGTTCGACGTATCTGCGGATACGTATTATCAGAGTATATGTAGTGCGAAAACAATCCATGGTTAACCGAATTAATTGCTCTGATGGACGACTATGTCGACCATAAAATGGACGGAGCTTGCGGTAAAGTTCGGAAACTGAACCATTATTTTCGAATTAAATTTGCACAATTTGCAAGCGTTGTTCATTTGTCAACCTGTTCATGGCAATGGCAATTGTCTTTAATACTCTGGCACTGTTTGGCACTCCAAACTTAAATTTGACACTCTTTTAAACGAGGTACAAAGTCTGGTACATTTTGCTTCTACCGTTGTGGTGTAAGCCAAATATAACCGTTTGCAACTAATGCGTAAAATTAAATGTAAATTCGTTATGTTATGTTATGTCAAATTTAAAAAAAGAAGTTGTTTTGTCAATTTAAAGTTCAAGATTTCCCGTAATTTCTGGTAATATCATTTACATTTACATCAGAATGAGTGTGAAAAAATATGAGGAAGCTACAATCCGCTGTTCGGAGCGTTTAATCCTCATCCCATCCCATCCTTAAAAAGAATATCCCAAAAATTGTGCGTGATAAAAAAACTGAAGGGAAACGCTATAAAAAAAATTACATTGTCACCACATCTTGTTCAGATAGTATCTTAACAAACTTAACTTTTTTTTTGGTTCGACAAAAACGACATTTTTCTATGCCATATTCTATAGGGTAGGGGAATACAAATTACACCTAGTTTTCTATAGAAAAAGGTTCCCAAAAAGTGGGGCCTATGATTTTGCATCGAACGTTTTTTCGAATGTTCTAATATTTACAGAAAAATGATTTGTAGTGGAAACGCCCGCAAACAACTTTATATGGACGAATTGTATATTTTGATATTGTCTAAATATGTTGTTCGGACACTTTTATAAAATTTTATTAAGACTCATTACGGTTTTGCCAACAAAGAAATACATTTCTTCTAAAAAGGAGGTGTTGCAGCGGGTGGATTTCTAAATTGTAACACTTGTTCTGCTGGGAGTAACAGGGAGCACGTTTATGAAATTTCATCATTCGAGGTCCAAATTCAAGGCCAAAGTGGGGTCAATGATTTAGCATCGAACGTTTTTTTTTTAAATTCTAAAATTTTACCGAAAAATGTTTTTTACTGGAAACGCCCGCAAAAAACTTTATATGGGCGAAATGTAGATGTTGAAATAGTGATAATATGTTGCTGAGACATTTTTTTATTTTTTTTTTCAAATTCTTTACGGTTTGCCAACAAAACAATACATTTTTCTAAAAAGGATTCGTTACAGTGGGTGGATTTCAAAATTTTAACACTTGTTCTGCTGTGAGTAACAGAGATCACGTTTACCAAATTTCATCATTCGAGCTCCAAATTAAAGGCCCAAAAATTGGTCAGCATGTCTTCGGCTGACTCGAATCATAAATCCTAAATCTGCTGATTCGAATCATAAATCCTGTAAATAGCTGAACCTACCCACCAAAGATAATAAAACCACACAGATGACGCATGGAAAACAAAAAAACAGAAACTTTTGCTCACCAGCTTCATGGTAATGAGAAATACATATATGGCGGGTTGTGCCACTCTGCCAGTACAACCACTTCTGGAAGCACTACTTGCCGGTGAAGCTAACATTTTGCAGCTGACTTTAAACAACAGTTTAAATTCAACATTGTGCAATCAACATCAACGTCTTCGTACCAAGTTACGTTCACATTTTCATTTGCCAGTAATTGGCTGTTTACTTTATCATGTGAATTGGTAGGTTGAATAAAGTCTGCAAACAAATCTTTACCGTCTGATAGAAGACTATCTAACTCTTAATTTAACAGTCGTTCAAAGATTTGAGCATCCGGTTGCAACGGAATTCCCTGTGGCGATTTGTCAAACATAGATCACTCACCCGAAGATTCGCAACTTCTCGTATGTGGACTACGAGAGCCCCGTTGACTCAGCTCGCGGGGTGGGTTCGAGTTTCGTCTTCACACGAAACTCTAACGTAGTTTTTGGACGCTACCTAATTTTCGGAAAATTACGAAACCTGAAAATTAAACGAAAGCAAAAAAAAAAAGCCAAAACCGACGAAATGAAAGAAAATGAAGTGAAAATGAACCCCAATGGTATGAAATAAAAAAAAAAGAAAATGTTTTACCCACGTTATGATATGGGGGTGGTTAAATTATTATTTGAATTTTCCGTTTATCAAGAAAATAGCGGACCGCGGAGATAGCCCCAAACAAGTTTTAATCCCGGATTTAAAAAAAAAATTATTTAAAAAAAAAGATCGAGTGTACCGTCTCGGAAACTTTTACCCGCTACGGAACAACCAACTAATTTTTTACTATTCTGCACTACTCGATTTTTAACTACTAACCACTCTACTTATCTTTTTTTCTTCTTTCCTTTCTCCTCCGCTCTTCTGTTCTTCCTGCTATTTCTGTTCTTCTTCCTTCTTCCCTTCTCAATATCCTAATCGTCTTCTCTTCCTGCCGCACATGGTGTATAACAGCAAAAAAAAATTAAAACAAAATCGAAATCACGGACTTTTCCACGAAATTTTTAGTAACCGCTAAAAAAACAGCACGTCTATTTGTAGAGCTAGATATCTAAGAAGTGGATTTCCTTTGTTAAAACGATCCCGTTGTCCAGAATTGATCCCGTTTATGCATTCGCACGCATACATTCACACTTAGTACGCTCCACTCGTAAGAACACTGCGATTTCTAACACTTTCTGCCCTTTGGCTTGAAATTGTGTGCACACTTACTTGTTTCGAGATACCCGCGTTCACACGTGACTGGTCTTACAGCGGGTTTAAACACCTCGACGTCAGATATTTCACCAACGCGTGCTATCGCTGCCAGACACCTCACACTTGCTCATTACAATTGGATGTACCAATTGGATTTTAACAATCACACCAGTTTTTCCACAGGCAAGCCCCGGTGTCAATCCTGGACAAATATTTTCTGTCAATCAAACATTTGCCACGAATGTTTGATTAACCGCGACAAATCCGAAAACCGAACGACCCGAACTATGGTAGAGAAGATTAAATATCCCAAGGAAGGAAGAAGGCATCGCACTTTCTCAGAAGCAGTGAGCTTTGAGGAAGTAGGAAAAGATGAACTGTCAAAAAATAAAACAACATTTCCGCGAATTATGTTGGTGGTTTCGCGTTCACATTTTGGGGTCAGGGATTTCCTTTCGGGTGCTATCTTCATATTATTTTTGTTTTGGTTCGGTTCTAGGCCTTGATTTCGGTATTGCTGGTGTTTGGACACGTTTTAATGTCCCCTTCGACAGCCGCTTACCGTTTTGACATCTGTCGGATAATGTGACAGCTGCCCTTGGACGCTTTGACAGTTGTCATTTCACTGTTTTTAGACATGATGTTCCATGTCTTTGGTGTCCATGTGTGCTCGTTTTGTGTTTTAAGATTGTTTGTACCTGGCCGTCTGCCTAAACACCTCTGTAGCTCCTCCGTTGGGTAAAGAGTTGGGTCTTCATATTGTTGCAACTTTGATAGAGGGGTGTCTCTCGGGCCGTCCGCCCTACGCCTCTGCTGCTCCTCCGTTGCTTCTTCGTTGGGTGAAATAGAAGAACGTCTACTCCATGCCATCGTACTTTTTTCTTGTGTTTGCGCCAATTATGCGGTGGCGCGAATGGTTTGTTGGGATGTAGGTTCCAGGGATCGTCCTCCCCCACCCGTCAACATCGTGTAGAGGTCGACGAGGGATCATCCTTCCTCACCCATCGAACTTTTCGGACCGGTCCTGTCCGATGCTGACCGTCGTGAGTCTTCCACGTCCTTTGGGCTTCGTCGACGGCGTTTCCTCGTGGAATCCTGTCACACGTTTTGCGTCGCATTGCTCTGTCGTGATTCTCCCTAATCTGCCATGGGCTGCACCGAACAGAGTTGGGCAATCTTTTCCTTGAGTGGACTCCTGTGTCACATTCATTATAAATACCTCTTATTGGTTGCATTACCAGATCTGAAGGTCGTGGACCAGTGGCTGATGGAACCCTGGCTACCCGCTAATTCCTTTAAATTCTGGATTTGCAACCGCAAATAAAAGAGGGAATGAAGGGATTTAAGGGAATATGAGAGTGAGCGGTAAAATTTACCGTAACACGGTTCAGGAATCACATTTGCATAATATTGCAAACAATTTTTACATTCGTCCTTAACAAAGGGTTTTTCAACAAGAGCACTACAAAAGTTTTTTTAAATAAAACAAAAACGGTTTTGGATACCAATGAAATTTTTTATTTCTGTGAAAGTACGTTCGATGCCATTATGTATGGAACTCGATTTCTTTTGCATGGTCACCACGGGCACGCTTGCAGAAGTCCTGACGCTGAACCCAATTTTCGACGGTTTTCAAGCATAAGTCGGCCGATACTGCAATTTCACGTTCGAAATTCGTACGAAGTTCATTAATCGTCGCTGGCTTGATGGCATAGACCATAGACTTGATGTAGCCCCACAAGAAATAGTCTAACGACGTCAAATCGCACGACCGAGGCAGTCAAGACGTGAGATAACACGTTCTCCAAACTTGGTTTCCAATAAATTGATTGAGGCATTCGTTATCATTGAACGGTAGCGATTCTCATTCACAGTAACGTGCCGGTCTTGATCATCACGGAAGAAGTACGGCCCAATGATGCCGCCGGCCCATAAACCACACCAAACCGTAATTTTTTCGGGATGCAATGATGATTCATGGAGTACGTGTGGATTGCTGCCTGACCAATACCGCATATTTTGTTTATTGACGAAGCCATTCAGCCAGAAATGAGCCTCATCGCTGAAGATGATTTTTCGATGAAAATCCGAATCATTTTCAAGTTGTTGCTCAGGCCAATTCACGAAAATACGACGCTTCTGGTGGTCAAGCGGCTTCAGTTCTTGTGTCTATTTAATCTTCTAAGGATGTAGGCCAAGATCTTTTCGCAAAATTCGCCACAACGACGTCACAGAGATGCCCAACGCTTGAGAACGACGTGTAAGAGACACATTTGGGCTCTCTTCAACTGAAGCCTCAGCGGCAGCAATATTCTCGACACTACGGGCACTTCTTTGACTCACTGGCACGGGAACACTTTGTACTGTGCCTGTGGATTCAAATTTTTCCACTAGACGATTAATTGTTGATCTGCTAGGACGATTATGACGACCATAAATTGGACGTAGCGCTCTTAACGTTTAGGCCACTGACTCCGAATATCGGTTGTAAATTTTAATAATTTCAACTCTTTGTTGGATCGTGTCATGAAATGGCAAACCTTACTGAAGAGAAATGTCAAAAGAGCGGCAAGAAATATGGCGTCGTTTGCTGTCCTTTTCGCACAACTTTTGTAGAGTCCCTGTTGAAAAAGCCGATTTATCTCTTTTCGGCTTCATCAAATTGAAATAATTTATTTGTGGGTGGGAACAGGAACAGAACAATTTTATGATTTGTTGTTAAATTGTTTAAATCAATGTTAGCCAAAAAGGAGCTTAATTCGGTTTTGAAATTCCTAATAACTTCTAGATCTTCAGAATTAACAGCAGATTTTTTTTTAAACGATGGATGTGATCGATTGTTAAATGAAAAGTCGGACAGTTTTCTATCTTCAAAAAAACGGGTGGTTTTAAGCGCCGATGTTGAAAGTGAAACCCACCTAAACGTCAAGATTTTTCTGCACTTCATTTGACATTTATCAATTTCAGACTAACTCAATTTGAACCATGGAAAGATACACAATCGAGCATCGCGTTAAAGATATTCATGCTTATTATGAAAATGGGCGTTCGAATAAAAATGCATATCGTGTACTTCGTGATTTTGTCGGTCTATTTAATCGTCCAAATGTGCGTACAATCGGAAAACTCGGGCAAAAAATTGAGCAAACCATGTCCGTAGGAGATGTGAAAACACCAGTGCATGCTAGCATAGCTCGTACTGCAGAAAATATTGCTTCTGTTCGCGATAGTGTGGCTGAAGAGCCGTCCACCTGAACTCGCAGTTGTGCCCAACAATTGCACCAGTCATGCTCGTCGTTGATGAACATTATGCATACAGACTTGCATTTACACGCTTACAAGGTGTAATTGACTCAAGTCCTGAAACCTCATGATCATTTCAAGCGTCGTCAATGGTCAGAATGGTGGCAAGAAATGGCAACAGTGGATGATCAATTTTTGAAGAAACTCATCTTCAGTGATGAAGCACATTTTCACCTCAGTGGATTCGTCAATAAGCTGAATTGCCGCTTTTGGGAGAATGATAATCCAAGAGTGATTGTCGAAAAACCAATGCACCCACAAAAAGTGACTGTTTGGTGCGGTTTTTGGGCTGGCGGTATCATAGGGCCGTATTTTTTCCAAAATGAGGCCGGTCAGGCAGTTCCTGTGAATGGTGTTCGCTATCGTGAGATGTTAACGAACTTTTTATGGCCTGATATGGATGTTGACGATATGTGGTTTCAACAGGCTAATGAAACAATGGCTCTTTTGCGCGTGAAATTCAATGGAAGTGTTATCTCACGTGGTTGCGATGTCAATTATCCGCCGATATCATGTGATTTGACAACGATGGACTTCTTTCTTTGGGGTTATTTGAAAGAAAAGGTAAACATCGATAGGCCAGCTAAATGATGAGATGGTTCGGCATATTAACGGCATAGAACCTCAACTATACCTCAGCTTCATCGAAAATAATTTGGACCAACGGATGGAGGTGTGCCGCCGAGGTCACGGCTTATAATTTGCCGATATTTTGATCCATACATAATTGAACCGTATCAACATTATCATAATAAAAAGAAATGACAATAATTTTTTAAATAATTTGAATTTTATTCAAAGTCAACATCGGCCCTTAAAATTTAACCACCCTTACTTTTGAAGTTTCCTCAAAGGAACTTATTTATTGAGCCGCTTGTGTAACTAAAATTTATGTTACTAATTTTTTGTAATTTATTTTTTTCCCGCAATATATATGTGATTTCGACCTTCTTTTGGTGGCATTCAAAAAAATATATATTTTTTATTTTGGTTGTTATTTTTGAAGGTGTCCTTCTTTTCATGTGTATGGTTCTCTTCACCCTAGCACATGTCAATCTAAAAACCGATGTTTCTATTAAAAAATACCCATGTCAGTGGGCAGATATGATAACGCCTTTAAAAGTTTGAATACCTGAAAACATTGAGATCGGACAATCTTTTAAATTATCCAAAGAAATCAGAAAAGGCGTGGTTGTTATACTTTTAAACTGTGGGAACAAAAAACACATCCGGATAGATAAATCTAAATATCTGTTGAAGTTGATTCGATATATTATTTCTTTAAAACATTAAAGGGCGTATTAACAACGAGATTGGATTTTTAAATTTATATACACTAAGGTGTGTCTGATATATTTAAATAGAAAAATGGAATCCCTATAATAATAACATAAAAATTAGTAGGCGGCATTCAGGAAACTTAAAATTCCTAATTTTCGGCAGGCTGAAAAAATTAGTAAATTGGAATTTGAAAAAGAAAAAACACCCGAGAAAGCTACAGTCGTGCAAATCGTTGAATATATTACCCCATTCTGTTATATTAGACATCCCCAAATAGTTTAATGAATTAAACATAAACAAAATTATTTTCTTATTATTTTGATTGGACGCCATATCAAAATGACTCGTTATTATTTATGTAAAATGAGCGTGGCTATTCGGATCTTTAAAATATTTTTTCCGGTACTGAATCCATGAACAAGGTTCCTGAAATCGAGTGGAACGAAAGTGAAATTTGTGAATTTGTTTTTGGTGTTCCACATTCCGACCGATTTCATAACTTCGCAAGGTTTTCAAAATCACTTGGTGAAATTAAAGACAGCAGATACCTATCCGTCATATGGGACATTGCGAAATTATTTTTATTTTGATAATTGTTTTGCTTAGAAATTCTGCTTCAATTTGAAGATTTTTAAAATAATGAGTTCTACTTATATAGCTGCTGTGTTAGGAAATGAAAAACTAAACTATGCAGAGAAAAATACAGGGTGTCCGTCGGGAAGGTATACCACTTTGTTTGTTTATGATTTTTGATTAAATCAAAGATAATGGATCTTTTATTAGTAAATGTTTTATTAAATGTCGGCAATTATGTATGGAATACAATATCAGGTATAAATTTGCGCCTCTATTAGTCTCACAAATGCGTTCCCTTTTGAGCACATTTTATCATTATATTCTCATGCATTTCAAACGAATATTTTGTTTGAATTGCTCAATCTGGTTTGTTTGCATAATCCTTGTTTTTCAGATATCCCCACAAAAAGAAGTCCGGAGCAGTCAAATGAGGCGACCGTGGAGGCCAATCAACATCACAATTTCTTGAAATAACTTGTTGTGGAAAGAGGTCCCGCAGTAATTCCATTGTAATCCTTGCTGTATACGATGTGGCACCGTCTTGTTGATACCACATGTTAATCAAGCCCAAAGGAATTTTAACTGGTCACTATGTTTCCTCGATAGTGACGTGGATGCTGCAGCTGATATGATATCAAATATCATTCTCTTTGGTATGAGATCTTTTATTCCCAACAGAATTAAGAGTATCAGAGCAAAGGCAAAAGGGTGGTATGATTTGAGCTGCAAAGAAGCTATCAGGATGAGAGAGACAAACTTTCGGTTATACAAGAGCAACCCAACAGAGGAAAATTGAGCAAAGTTCAAACAAGCCAGAAATGACTGTAATGCCCATTTAAAGCGTGTCAAATTCCTCTATGACCGAACGTTGAGGCAAAAAATTCTACAATGTCCCAGAGGTAGTAAAAACTTTTGGTCATTTGTTAAAAACATACAAAATTCGGCATCAGCATCAATTCCGACGCTCATTCACAATGACATTCCAGCTGTCAGCTCTTTATACAAAGCCAATCTGCTTGCTGCGCATTTCGCAGCCAATTCTACATTGCCAGATTGTGTTCAGTCTCCTCCTGTACTTGAGAACGTAGATCATTCTATGGGACAAATTCACTTTCGTACTCGTACAGTTGCAAGAGTTTTATTTGATCTTGACATACATAAATCCGCTGGTCCAGATGGTATATCCCCCATCATTCTGAAGAGGTGTTCTTCTACGCTAGCAAAACCACTGCGTAAGCTTTTCTATCTATCCTACTCATCGGGACTCTTTCCGAGTAGATGGAAAACAGCATTTGTCTAGCCTGTACCAAAAAAAGGCGAAAAGTTCTTCTCTCTCCAACTACCGACCAATTGCACTTATGTCCCTTCTTTCCAACGTCATGGAAACGCTGATAAATCGTCAGCTTATGAAAAATATCGAAACACGAAAACTTCTCAATGACCGGCAGTATGGTTTTCGCAGCAACAGGACTACTGGTGATTTGATGACATATCTCACCGAAAAGTGGAACCAATCAATCCACCATGGTGGCGAAAGCAAGATTGTTGCGCTTGATATTTCAAAGGCATTTGACAGGGTTTGGCATCAAGCCCTTTTGTCGAAAATGCGTGCATTTGGAATCGACGAAAAACTTCTTCTATGGATTAGACATTATCTTTCGAAACGTTCAATTCTAGTTGTTTTGGATGTGGTTTCAAGTCTGTAACTCACCAAATAAATGCTGGTGTCCCTCAAGGCTCAGTTTTGTCTCCGACTCTCTTTCTCATTTTTATAAATGATCTCCTGTCTGCAACTTCTAATCCAATTCATTCCTTCGCTGATGACAGTGCCCTCAGCTTCTCATATTCGTTTACAGGTCCTCGTCCCTCACCATCGAACGTGGACTCTAAACGCCAAAATATGTTAAGCTCATTGAATTCCGACCTTGACAGCATTATCAAATGGGGTAAATCTAATAGAGTGGAATTCAATGCTTCCAAAACACAATGCTGTCTTCTGTCATTAAAGCGTAACCAAAATCTAGAGCCATTATCCATGAATGGCACTTACGTCCGAAAAGCTTTCCATGCTAGGTATGTGTGTTAGTAACGACTTACATTGGAACGATCACATATTCGAAGTCGCTAAAAACGCAGCGAAATGTCTAGGTTTCCTAAATCGATGTAAGAAATATTTCACCCCCTCTGATCTGGCCACAATATATAAAGCGTTTATACGCCCAAAACTTGAATTCAACGCCCATGTCTGGTCAGGTGCACCAAAATCAACATTGCACCTACTAGATAGGATTCAAACACGTGCGAAAAAACTTATAGGAGACATAAGAATAGCGAACTCCTTAGTTTCGCTTGAACACCGTCGAAACATCTCTTGCCTTACCTTGTTTTATCGCTATTTTAACAACCAATGTTCAAATGAAATAGCCAGCTGCATTCCTCCCATACAACAATTCAGCCGCAATACTCGTTACGCAATGAATGCAAATCAGTTTACCCTCAAGCCTATCTTCGGACGTACGCTGAAATATAGAGATTCGTACGTAAACCGAACAACACGAATGCGGAATGCTCTACCAAACTCTGTTTTTCCTTTCCATTATAACTTACAGACATTTAAAACCAATGTGCATCGGTATCTCCTTCCTTCTTATCCCTAATTTCCTCAACGCCCGCACTGTGCTAAAACATGTAATGGGTATTCATAACCCCTTGAGTGCGCGCAAATTATAAAAAAAGCATGCACTTGTAACGTTAAAAAGTTTTCAATCATATCACGATATCGCTCCCCATTCACAGTTAACGTTACGCCGTTTTAATTTTCAAAGAAGTAAGGTCCATTGATTCCTCCTGAACAAATTGCACACCAGAGTGTAACTTTTAATGGATTTAAAGGTGACTGATGAATAATATGAGGGTTTTCCATTGCCCAGAACCGACTATTCTGTTGATTCACATATCCATTCAAATGAAAATGTGTCTCGTCACTCATTATGATTTTTTCGTGAAAGTGGGGTTGGCATGGGCTAGGTGTAACATCCTATTGCCATATGTACGGCGGCGTAAATAGTCTTGTGTTCGAAGCCCTTGCGTTAACTGAATCTTAAATGGAAACAAATGCAAATCCTTGTACAAAATTGTGGCTAAAGTTGTTCTTTGAAGACCAAGCTCCTGTGCTTCCTTGAGTAACAGTAATGTTTTCAGCCGTTCTTGCAGTAAGATGTGGTCCATGCTTGGGCCTATCACTTCTTCAAAATCATTCACTATTGTTTCTCCCAAAAATTTCACGTAACTTTCTCATCGTCACAGTAATCAATGATTAATTTTGATTAAATATTAAACGATTAAAACACGTAGGTTTATCGAATATTTTGCCATAATAAATTTGCCACATGTCTACTTCACGACTGCCAAATATGAACTGTCAAGACTAATGTTTACCAAAATGGCGGCAAAGTAGTATACCTTCCCGGCGGAAACCCTGTATGGGCCATATTTGCAGCACTTACTCTATGTTTTTTTTTGTTTTTGTAATATTTTTGTTTAAATGTCTGTTAAACAAATTATTCAGGAGAAATATATATTTATGAATATATGTATATCAAATCTCTGTATACCAAATTTTTGTAAATTGTGCGATTATACATTGTTGTAATATTAGCCGTGTTAATTTTCTCTTTACTTCAAATCTAAAGGGTGGTTAAATCATAAGGGGCGATGTTGATCTTTTAATAAAACACAAATTATTTAGGAAATAACTGTCCTTTCTTTTTATTATGATAATATTGTTACGGTTAAATTATGCATGAAACAACATTTTGGCCAAATGACCGACGCGACCTCGGTATCACACCTCCATACGGTGGTCCAAATTTTCGATTACGCTGAGGCATATTTGAGGTTCTATGCCATTAATGTGCCGAATTATCTCATCCTTTAGCTGTTAAATTGTTGCTGGCTTATCGACGTACACATTTTCTTTCAAATAACCCCAAAGAAAGAAGTCCACCGGTGTCAAATCAGATGATCTTGGCGGCCAATATACATCGCCACCACATGAGACAACGCGGTCATTAAATTCGTCGCGCAAAAGAGCCATAGTTTCGTTAGCTGTGTGGAAAGTGTCACCGTCCTTTTGAAACCACATATCGTCGACATCCATATCTTGCAGTTCGGGACACAAAAAGTTCATTATCATCTCACGATAGCGAACACCATTCACAGTAACTGCCTGACAGGCCACATTTTTGGAAAAAAATACGGCCCGATGATGCCGCCAGCCCATAAACCGCACTAAACAGTCACTCTTTGTGGGTGAATTGGTTTTTCGACAATCACTCTTGGATAATTATCATTCGCAAAAATGCGGCAATTCTGCTTATTGACGTAAACACTGAGGTGAAAATGTGCCTCATCACTGAAGATGATTTTCTTCGAAAATTGACCGTCCACTGTTGCCATTTCTTGGCACCATTCTGACCATTGACCATTGGCTTGACGTGGTCAATAGGCTTTAGGACTTGAGTCAATTACACATTTTCAGCGTGTAAATGCAAGTCTTTATGCCTAATTTTCATCAACGACGATTGTGAGAGGTGCAATTGTTGGGCACGACGACGAGTTGAGGAGGACGGCTCTTCAGCCACACTATCGCGAACAGCAGCAATATTTTCTGCAATACGAGCTGCACGAGCATGCACTGGTGTTTACTTATCTCCTACAGACCCGCTTTGCTCAAATTTTTCGATTGTACACACATTTGGATGACTAAATTGACCAAAAAAATCACGAAGTGCACGATATGAATTTTGAATTACTTTAACGCGCTGCTCGATTGTGTATCTTTATATCTTTCAAATTGAATTAGTCTGAAATTGAGAACTGTAAAATGAAATGCAGAAAAAAGCTTGACGTTTAGCTGTGCTTCACATTCAACACCTGCCCTTAAAATTTAGGCTTGTAAGACAATTTACGTGTAAAATACAACAATACCTTAGCCTATATAGATTTCACGAAACCTCAATAGGGATCCAGTCTTAGGGCCGAGTTATAGCTCTCATTGAAACACTTTATTAGAACACAACACATGATGTAATTGAAATGTCACCCCATAACTTCTTATAGGAATTATTGGAAAATTCCGTTTCAGTTCGATGGAACTGCAATCATTACTTCATAAAAATAAATGTTGATCAGTGAAAAATAAGAAGTGGTTTTCTGCGAAAACTATAATTCGAAATTTAAATGTTTTTGGATAATCATGTTCTAAGATTCATAGGCTTTGTTTTGACACCAAAGCGCCAACGATTGAATTTATAAACAAGCCGCAAGTAGTAAAAGAAAATTTCCAATGAGGGTTTTTAATGATAGCTATAACTGGGCCCTTACACCCATAGCCTGGATAGAAAATGTGCTACCAAACCTATTTTTTCAACTCTTATCGAAAAAAGGTTGTCGAAAATGCTTAAAATATCTCCCGGTACCACATCCGGTAATCATACGCTGCCAAATAGTTGGGAAATCAATGTTTTATGAAATAAATTGATGTGAAAATATTTTTATATTTGCTTTCAATCTAAAATCACAACATTACAATAAGTCTAAAAGTAGATAAAGTAAAAAAAAAAGAAATTTTATTAGCCAAAAAGTAAATGATATAACAAAAATTGGAACCCTGATATGCCATCTGTTGGCGTTAATGTGTTTCCGTTTCAGTGGTGCCAGACCACCGATTAGCATTTTCTTTTCTCATTTTTATCTAAGCTAGGGTTTGCCCAAAAACTACGTTTTCGGTCGTTATCGTTGGTGGATTTTAGAAAAATTTGCACTTGTTTTAATAGGAGAATCAAACAGTAGGTGTACCAAATTTCACCGTTCTAGCTCACAATATTGAATGTCCAAAAACTGGTGAAAGAATGGACAGACATACATAGCTAGATCGACTCAGCTAGCGATTCTGGGTCGATCGATTTACTTTAATGTATGTCTGTCAAAATTTGTTCACTATGTTACAATGTGTGTTGTTGGGTATTGTAGAACGAGGGTAGACTCTGATTGGCTTTAACTTGGCAATGCCCAGTGTAGTAACTATGACTACATTCGACATATTCGGACAACAGGTTGTCTAGAAATTTCAAGGGTTAGTCAGGCCCCTTGAACAGAGCTAATGGCGGATGAACCGAAAGGCCAACGGCAGCGCTCAATCCCGTAGTGGATACTGATGGCCCCGTTGCCTAGGGTTATCTAATAAATTGGAACTGGACCTCCAGGTTGGGGGTTGTGCTTTGAGTTAACTACCCAATCATGGAAAAATCTAACGGTTACGAAGCAACCAAAAGCCTCGGAAAGGACTGATTTTATTGTTGACGACACGGCTAAACGAAAAAATGACAACGACGTTCGTATCTGCACCTGGAACATTAAACAGGAGGTGCAAGCGAACAACTAGCGGAAGCCCTAAACTGCTACGAAGCAGATATCACTGCCATCCAGGAAATACGATGGGATGGGCCGGGCAAAAAGAGGATGAAAAACTGTGACATCTACTACGGACCGTGTTATAGTGAGCAGAAACAGCGATTATTCGGATGCGGGTTTGCTATAGGTGCCAGACTTAGGCAAGAAGTCTTATGTTTCCAAGACATAAGCGAACGCATTGTAACGATCCGCATCAAGGCCAAATTCGCCAACATTAGCCTTATATGCGCTTACGCTCCAACGGAGGAAAAATTTGATATAGCTAAGGACTGCTTCTATGAGCCCCTTGACAATACCTATGAGCGACTATCGAAGTACGACGTTAAAATCGTGCTGGGAGATTTTAACGCAAAGGTAGGAAGAGAAGACATCATTAGCAGTATTGTCGGAAACCATAGCATACACGGCAACACGTCTGGTAACGGACTTAGGCTAATTGACTTCGCTACGAAACGAAATGCCACTATAGCCAGCACACGGTTTCCTCACCTCGATATCCATAAGGGGACATGGCAGTCTCCAGATCAACGAACGGTCAATCGAATTAATCACATAGCGATAGACAAGCGCCACGCATCCAGTATTTTGGATGTCCGAACATTCCGAAGAGCTAACATCAACTCGGACCACTATCTTGTTACAGCCAAGGTAAGAATGAGGATATCCACTACGCCACAACAATCCAGAAATACTGTAAAAAAATTTAATGTCGAAAGACTGCAATCGCAAGCGACCGGCAAAACCTTCGCGCAACGCGTATCCCTAAACCACTCGAATGTCGAAGAACAATGGCAACGATGCCAACAAGCCATTAGATCAGCCGCAGCTGATGTGCTAGGCTTCTCGCGCCCACCAGCAAGAAACCCCTGGTTTGATGAGGATTGCCGACAGATGCTCGCAGCCAAGAACGAGGCCTACAAGGCTAAGCTGCAGGTGAAGACGAGAGCTGCCGTTGACCTCTATAGGCAGAGAAGAAGGGAAGAACATAGGCTTTATGGAAAGAATAAATAAGAGGAAGAAAAGATCGAGGATATAGGGAGGTGCCACTCCAGGAAAGATGTTCGCAAGTTTTACCAAAGTGTAAAACGTCAAAGCCAAGGATACAAGGCTCGAACAGAATCCTGTCGAGATGAACAAGGAAATATCGTAGTTGAGACACAGTCTACGCTAAGGATATGGAAGAATCACGTCTGCAGACTGTTAAACGGCGAAGACGAACAACATTCCGCGGTCAGGCAGAACGAACCATTCAATATTGGCAACGACAGCGAAAGCTGCCAACCACCCGACCTGAGTGAAGTGAGGTTAGCAATATCTAAACTGAAGCTTAATTAGGCTGCCGGAAATGAATGCCTTCCCGCAGAGCTTTATAAAGCCGGCGGAGATGACTTGGTAAGTAACATCCACCAACTCATAAGCCGAATCTGGTCAGAAGAAAGTATGCCTGAAGAATGGAACCTCAGCATCGTTTGCCCGATCCACAAAAAAGGAGACCCTCTAAACTGCGCCAACTACAGAGGCATAAGTCTCCTCAACATCGCATACAAAATTCTATCTGCCGTAATATGTGAACGCCTGAAACCGTTTACCAACAACCTGATCGGCTCTTATCAGTGTGGTTTTAGGCCAGGAAAGTACACAACCGACCAAATCTTCACATTTCGGCAGTTCCTGGAAAAAAACCCAAGAAGTCAAAATCGATACACACCACCTATTCATCGATTTCAAAGCCGCACACGACAGCATTTATAGAGACGAACTATACAGAGCCATGCCTAGTTTTGGTATACCGCCCAAACTCGTCCGTTTGTGTAGGATGACGATGGAGAATTCTCGCTGCTCCATCAGGGTCGGAAACGACCTCACTGACACATTCGATACCAAAAAAGGATTTAGACAAGGCGATGCGCTGTCATGTGACTTCTTCAATCTGATTCTTGAGAGGATTGTGCAAAACTCACGAGCCAACACCAGAGGCACAATTTTCCAAAAATCTGTACAACTACCGACGATATGGACATCATTGGTAGGACCCAACGTGATGTCATATCCACGTTTGCTAGTATAGAAAAGGAAGCGGCAAAAGTGGGCTTAGCAGTAAATGATGGCAAGACGAAGTATATGCTGTCAACACGAAAGATATAACAGATATAACTTTGATGTAGTACGGGACTTTATCTATCTCGGTTCCGCTATTAACGCTGAAAACAAAATCTCGTCAGAAATTAAACGAAGAATTACTGTTGCTAACCGCTGTTTCTTCGGGGTAAGAAGGCAATTCAGTAGTAAAGCCCTCACTCGAACTACTAAGGAGATCTAATATAAGACCCTTTTCACGTAATTTCATTACCTACCTCAATCTGATTATCTACTTTATTTTAAGTTAATTTTATTAAATTTAATAATAAAAATCAATATATTTAATGAAATAAGTCCCCAACAATCTTGTTAAATAATAAATACAAAAACAAATATTTTCCTGGCCTTTGTTTTTAGTATTTACCATCACTAAATATATTCTCTACGTATTCCATTTATATGCTTCGCTTGCGTTTAATTTCACTCGCAATAAACGAATTCTATATACCATACTACGGTTCCATTAATAAGGAGCATAATTACTTGTAATTACTCCCAAATTAAATTAATTTCATTGCAATTAAAATCCATCCAACCAATAATGCATTGTTGTGCTTACAACATCTGAAGTTCTCCATTATGACATCCTGGAATATTTCTACCTTCTACGCTAAGCCTGTTAAAATCATTGGAAGCTCTAGGATTTGCGGTTTTAATGGCTTATTACATCCAAAAAGGTCGAGGGTAAGCAACTTGAATGTCTTTATTGTGCCATAAATTTGTTATCTGCTACTATACCAATCTGCCTAACCTGTGTATACGTTTACAAATCCTTGTCATATTACTCCCATATAGAATTAGGAATGTTAGCTTCGCCTACTTGAACACTTGACAAGTAATTCTCCAAGACATTTAGGTTTCTGCTCGAGTGCCGATTCAAGGCATCTCTGTACGTGCGTACCTATGCTCCTCTGGTGTATCACCTAACTAAGTACCTTTTGAGTATAAATACATCTTCTAATCCTAGATACGGATTATAATTACAAGTTCACTTGAAAATTGAACATATTCTCGACACGTATCTATTGGAGTCTATCTGCCGTTTGTTGTTTTGTCTATTTCGATGCGTGTGCTAGGAACAACATGTCTAAACAGAAAATAACCTAATTGAAAGAATTATCCCGCTTGTGTGTGTCTTATTTGTGTGCCCGAATTCAATTTTAGTTTTAATGTCATTTCGTTGTGTTGAATGAAGTTTATGTTTTGTGGGGAGATACTGCTAGACTGTGGTTGTCTCGGAGAATTTGGAATCAAGCATTTAGAGTCAGTCGAAGAGATATACGCAGATACACCAAATAAAGTTATTCTCTCATCAGTTCTTTTGTGCCATTGACAACAATATACTGGGGTGGAGGGTGATGACATAAAACAAATAAAAAGAAAGAAAACTGAGATGCCGATGTAGATAAAATAAAAACAAAAAACTTTTCTTAATAATGAATCTATTGAGGATATGAGGATAAAGGTATGGTGAAAAAGTATCTATATACATGGCTCGTGTTTGATATGGTTGTTTTTTTTTACAACTTTTAAATTGAAAGAAAATGTTTTTTGAGAGGGGGGAAGGATTTTTAATGATTTTTTGTTAAATTCCCTGATGAAAGCTTTAATGTTGATTATAATGATGATGTACATATATGTTATGTTCTTTTAATGAAATTAAAATGGAATGGATTTCATTTAGTTACGCTTTTTTTTATTATTAGTGACATTCATGCGTCGTGTTATCACTAGTGTTAATTGAAATTGGAAAGAAAGTTTTAAAATTAAGAAAATATTAATAATTAAGAAATATTTACAACAGAGACGACATTTTATTGGATGACTAATTAAAATTAGCATTTTGTCAAGGGGTGTAACATTAAATTTCAAACAATTGCAATGCTGAATTAGGTATACTTAAGTAACCATAAGTGCCTAAAAGATGCTGTCTGCCGTAATAGGTGAACGCCTGAAACCGTTTACCTACAACCTGATCGGCTCTTATCAGTGTGGTTTTAGGCCGGGAAAATCCACAACCGATCAAATTTGCACACTTCGGAAGATCCTGGAGAAACCCCAAGAAGTCAAAATCGATACCCACCACCTATTAATCAATTTCGAAGCCGCATACGACAGCAAATATAGAGCCATGTCTTGTTTTGGAATACTGAATAAACTCGTCCGTTTATGTAGGATGAGGATGGAGAATTCTCGCTGCTCCATCCGGGTCGGAAACGACATAGCCGACACATTCGATACCAAAAAAGATTTAGGCAAGGCGATGGGCTGTCATGTAACTTCTTCAATTTAATTCTGGCAAGGATTGTGCAAAATTCCCGAGCCAACACCAGAGGCACAATTTTCCAAAAAGCGTTGCAACTAATAGCATACGCTGATGATATTGACAGCCTTGGTATAGAGAAGGAAGCAGCAAAAATGGCTTTAGCAGTAAATGAGTGGCGCTACAGTCCGGAATGATCCCGGCCCTCAACCAAATGCCTCTCCAATAAGCCCGGTCATTAGCTAACTGCCTCCATTTGCGCAATCGAAGTTGGTTGAGGTCGGTTTCTGCTTATGCGCGCCACGTAAAGCGAGTCTTTCTCTACAGCGTCCGATGTCTGGCTGGGAATCGAAGACTCTGCGAGCCGGAGTACCGAATCGACCAAGGATTTCTTCATCTATGCTTCAGCGCCGTAGAGCAGGATTGGGATGATCAGGGTCTTATATAGGATCTTCTTAGTAGTAAGGGCTTTACTACTGAATTGCGTTCTTAGCCCGAAGAAACAGCGGTTGGCAAGAGTAATTCTTCGTTAAATTTCTGACGAGATGTTGTAGTTGATAGCGGAGCCGAGATAGACAAAGTCCCGTATTACTTCGAAGTTGTATCTGTCAATGGTGACGTTCTGTCTTATTCGTCGATGTTGTGTGTACTATCGCGTTGACAGCATATACTTAGTCTTGCCGTCCTTTACTACTAAACCCATTTTTGGCACTTCCTTCTCTATACCAGCAATCGTGGCTACGACGTCACGTTGAGTCCTACCAATAATGTCAATATCAATAGCGTATGCCAGTATTTCCAACGATTTTTTGGAAAATTGTACCTCTGGTGTTGGCTCGAGAGTTTTGCACAATCCTTGCAAGAACTTTACCCAAATCCTTTTTTGGTATCGAATGCGTCGGTGAGGTCGTTTCCGACCCTGATGGAGCAGCGAGAACTCTCCATCGTCATCCTACAAAAACGAAGTTTGGGCTATATATGCGGTTTCGAAATCGATGAATAGGTGGTGATTAACGATTTTGACTTCTTGGGTTTTTTCCAGAATCTGTCGAAGTGTGAAAATTTGATCGGTTGTGGACTCTCCTGGCCTAAAACCACACTGATAAGGGCCGATCAGGTTGTTGGTAAACGGTTTCAGGCGTTCACATATTACGGCAGATAGGATCTTGTAGGCAATGTTGAAGAGACCTGTGCTTCTGTAGTTGGCGCAGTTTAGAGGGTCTCATTTTTGTGGATCGGGCAAACGATGCTGAGGTTCCATTCTTCAGGCATACTTTCCTCCGAACAGATTCGGCTTATGAGTTGGTGGATGTTACTTACCAAGTCATCTCCGCCGGCTTTTTAAAGCTCGACGGGAAGGCCGTCATTTCCGGCAGCCTTATTAAGCAGTTTAGATATTGCTACCCGCACTTCACTCAGGTCGGTTGGTGAGCAGTTTTCACTGTCGTTGCCAATATTGAATGGTTCGTTCTGCCCGACAGCGGAATGTTGTTCGTCATCGCCGTTTAACAGTCCGCAGAAGTGTTTCTTCCATATCCTCAGCATCGACTGTGTCGCTGCTATGATATTTTTGGGTTCATCTCGACAGAATTCTGGTCAAGCCTTGTATCTTTGGCTTTGACTATTTACACTTTGGTAAAACTTGCGAACATCGTTACTGTAGTTGCACCTCTCTACATTCGCGATCGCGCTCTTTTGCTATTCTTTATTTTCCTTTCTGAAAAGCCGGTGTTCTTCCCTTCTTCTCTGTCTATAGATCTCAATAGCAACTTTAGTCTTCACTTGCACCTTAGCCTTGTAGGCCTCGTTCTTGGCTGCGAGCGTATCAGAATTGGCCATCCACGTCTTGCGACTTAACTCCACTTTTATCTTATGTTAAGTCAAAAGTTCTATGTAAACAACCCCACGACCACCAATGTCACGAAAGAGGAAATTGGGTGGTGTATTAATAAAATTCAGACACATTTTTACGAAACGGTTGTAGAAATTTTCCCAGCACAGCCGTTGCGGCCATTTATCCGATGTACTATTTCATATATAACCGCAATCTATATACCCTTTGAATCAAAAAAATGAATTCAAGCTTTCTAATTTAATTTTGAATGATTTATGGGACACCCTTTATATACATTGACATTTTCCGTTTAATTTAGTAGTCCTGAAGTCACCATTTCTGCACTATTTGCAGCTCCTTATCGTTGGACAGACGATCTGTGAATTTGAATGCGAATGGAAAATGGTCAGAGTCGACGGTTGCCCGTCTGAATTTATGTACATCCAAGATGTTGGATGCGTTATTGGCAGGGTTGCTTTTGGGGCACCAAATGGAGGAAACATAATAAAAAAAATTATTTCAAATTTGATCCCAGCAAAAACTCTTTGTACATCTTAAGTTATTGTTAGAGAACAGTTAGAGTTAGAGAACAAACATTTTATTTTAAATTTAAGATTCACTAAATATCCCAAAGAATTCATTAAAATGGCATTTTGGTAATAAATTCACTTTTTGTTCATGCCATTGACTCATGCAACTTTTGTCATTAAGCATATGACCATTGTGGTCGGTCGTAAATCTTATCAACTTTAAGGGCAGCCCTATAAATTTACAGACTTGTCTTGAAGTCTAATTGAATTTTAACTGTGCGCTTCTTGTTTGTGTAAAGTTGTAATGCCCTTGCTTGTCATTAACAGCTTTTACAACAGGAAAGTTGTCAGCACTCAAAATCCTTATCACAAGTGTAATACGTTTTTTTTATTTTTAAATTCACCAACACTTTCACACACGTCAGTCCAGTGAGAAAAAAAGCATCATTCAAGTTTTTTACACAGAGCTAACAAGGATATGTACCCCTAAAGTTCAGTTACCCTAATTCATGCTGCAAAATGATTGGTTCATCTAATATTCAATGTTGTCCTTGTGTCTTGCATCTGCAAGTTTGTATTTTTTTTATGTAAATTAACTTTTAGTAGAAAATAAAAAAAGAACGCAATATAATTGGTTATGTCCAACCCTCTAAAAGAAAGCCTATGCGTGGGTGAATACGCATTTGAATACTCTTATTTCACTGTTGGGATGGATTAAGAAAAACCAAAACTGTGTGATTAACTTAAGTAGTATACCATTGCCTTCGGGAAAGAAATGTCCCTTCGTACGGAACAAAAATGTCCTGGATTGAGATCCCACAGCAATATACATATACATTTTCTGTTTGCTCTTCAAATCTCAAAATGACTTCAGCTCGAAAGTATTCAGGGGTTAACTAAGGATCGGTTCAGTGGACCGAATATACGAACAATTTCCTACACCAGGGCTGAGTGTATTTTGCTTGGAGAGTTTACTTTATTTTCCAAGAAGGATAATAATTGGTCAATGTGATGGTATCTGATTTGAGGGTTTATTTTTAGTCATAAAAATTTTTTGCTTGAATGTTTTCAAAAAAAAAAAAAAACAACCCTAGCTGGCCTATAAAGCGAACAATATTAATAAATAGGGGTGGCTTAAGAATTGATTGCGGATGGATAAATTTAGATTAAAAATGTTAGGGTTCCTAAATGAAGACAGTAAGCTGACCCCATTTTAAGTGCATACTCGATGTGCTACGTAATGGCTTTGTCCTCAGTGTTTTGTCCTAAAAATAATATTCGAAGGGTTATTCGTTTTTTTTACGAGAAAGCAATATCTAATTTTTTCGTTGCTGTATTGCTCGAGATAAATTAAATTTAAATCATACTTAGGCTCATTCAGCGGAATTTCTTGAACACCAACTCTTACTTACTTAAGTCTCGCTAAAGTACGGTATTCCTCCAATTAGCCTGGTCCTTAGATAACTGCCTTCAGTTGCACACTTCAAGTTGGTTGAGGTCGGTTTTTACTTGCGCGCCACTTAAGGCGAGGTCTTCCTCCACTGTGTCCGACGTTTGGCTGGTAATCTAAGACTCTGTGAATCGAAGTAATTAGATATCCTAGAATTATTAAAATTCCAATGCGGATTTTTTTGACCAGGTCTATATGTTGCTATACAGCTAATAAAATTATTGGTTCAGTCTTCGTCTCCATATCAGGTTGTTGGTAAACAGAAAAAGGATTTGCTAGGGTTGCTAGTTTCATTACAAAGTTGGGACTTTGCCATTCAAATGGCCGCCTTGTGAGATTAGCAGCATGTGATTCTTTTCAGGGATATCTGCCATAGCTTGAGAAATGTTTGTTTTTATTGCGTCTATTGTTCGTGGATTATTCGAGTGAAGATGGTCATTTCCGTAATCCCAAAAATTCAACGTTGTCAACTCCTATGATCTTGATAGATAATTGACGTCGCCAAAACGTGAGATTACGTGACCATTGTAGCTTTATTTCTCACGCTATATTTTTCATGAAATAATGCTAAAATTGGACGTTTCCTGTTATCCCGTATTGTTGGAACCACATGTTGTCCTAGTCATGATCTTTAATCGCCGGCCGTAAAAAATGTTTAGAAATGTTTGGTGGAATGATACACCACATCGCTCCGAATTGACTGTAACCGTCTACCCATTAGCATCTTGGAAGAAGTATGGAGCATGGACTCCTTGCGTCCATAGATCAAATCAACCAGTCAGTTTGCTGAGCCTCATATGCAGTAGTTTAGTTTGTTTACATACCCACCGGGTGAGAAATGTGCCTCATCGCTGAAGAAAATGTTGTTCATAGGTGTTTATTGCCTTTTGTTCCAACACCCTTAAAGCGTGCCTCTGTCGTTGTGAATGGTCAGCAATGGGCTACAATTGTTGCCTTATTTGAACGTGATAAGGATGGAGACAGGCTCAGCGGCGTAATGGTTAGTGCGATGAACTGCCGCGCAAAAGTCTGGGTTCGATTCCCAGCCGTAGCAACACCTTAATGATTTTTCACTGGCCCTCCTCTCGTGATGATCTGACAAATCATCCGAGTGGTATAAATTGTCAAGAAAAGATTATCGCAAATTCGCCGTTCAGAGTAGGTATACTTACGTAGGTGGGTACTTACGAGCCTGTTGCGCCAAAAATTTGTATTTTTTGTACGGATGAAGATGCAAATCTTAGTGAAAAATACGCCATGGTGAGGTGCACGACACGTTCAATTTCAGAGAACTCCGGAAAATTGATAAATTCGAACTTCTTAGCCCGAATAAACAAAGCAAGCAAAGTGATGTCCGGGACTTGTTCTTCCCTTGCTCCCCTCCTTCGCTACGCCACTGTTCGCTATTTTCTTGTTCATCTCGACAAGATTCTGTTCGCGTCTTGTATCGATGGTTATACTTGGGTACAACTTATGCGAACTTTATTTCCGGAGTGGCAACTCTGTATATCCTCTATAGCGGGCTTTTCTTGTTCGGTGTTGTTCCATCCTTCTTTGACTGTAGAGCTCAATGGCAGCTCTCGTGTTTACCAGCAGCTTAGACGTAGCCCTCGTTCTTGACTGTGAGGATCTGTAGGCATTCTTCATCAAACTAAGGGTGTCTGGCTGGTGGGCAAGAGAAACCTAACACATCGGTTGCGTCTGATCCTAACACTTGCTGTCATCGTTGCTATTATTCTTCGACATTAGATGCTGGTGGTATAGTGTTAATGGAGAGGTTAATCGAACCGCGTTTTGCAAAGAACTTGGTGGTCTCTTGAGTTTTGCAATCTTTCGACATTACATTTTCTGACAGCATGTCTAATTTGCTGTGGAGTCGTTGGTATCAGCTTTCACGATTAGCTTAAACGTAGTGGTCCGAGTCGATATTAGCTCCTCGGAATGTTTGAACATCCGAGAGATGGGACCGTGACTCTTTGATCAATTTGAAAGACCGTTCATTAATCTGGGGACCCCTATGGCCCCCCATGGATATTGAAGTCAGGTTATAGTGGGATTTCGTTTCGCAGCGAAGTCAATTAGCCTAAGTACATTGCCAGAGGTATTGTTGAGGTTGTTTTTTACTGACAAATCTGCTAAAGATATGTCAAGGATCTTGAAGAAGCAGTCTTTTGCTTATCATGATATTCCTTTGTCGGAGCGTGAGCGCATATAAGGCTTATGTTCGCGAATTTGGCCTTGATGCGAATTATCACAATGCGTTCACCACCCTCTTGAAAGCATAAGAATTCTTGCATAAGTCTGGAACTCTGGCACTCACTTATAATTCGCTCAGTATAACGTGGTCCATAGTAGATTTCACAGTTTTTCATCCTCTTGTTGCCCGGCCCATTCCATCGTTTTTTCTGAATGGTGGTAATGTCTGCTGTGTAACAGCTCAGGGCTTCTCCTAGTTGTTCGCCGCACCTCTCCTGTTTAATGTTGTGACTTTATAGTAGCAGATACGAACTCTTTGTCCTTTTTTTTGTTCATCATGGTCGTCAGCAATAAAATCAGTCCTTTCTGAAGCTCTTGGTTGCTAGCGCAAAAGCTAGAGGGCTAGACCCATGTGCACATATGTGTACAGCAGGAAGGATATTCCTGCCAGTCGTTCTCACCAGACTTTCTATAGTATTTCGTGTTGTTATCAACACTCGCGCCTATTACTTTAGCAAGTCAAATCCAAATTAACACATGAATGGTTGTGAGAGAGCTCGGTCCAGTGAACTAACGAGTTAGTTGCTGCAATTTTTTTGATTGATAGTGTTTGCACTCGTTTTACAGCATCTAACCATCGAAATTTCGAGTTTTCCTAATTGAAAACCCAATAAAACATTAGCAGGGGAAAATTCACTGAAGCCCTTTTGTTATCTGAACTTTGCGCCCCAATAACGGACGTTTTCGACCTTTTCATCAATATCTCTGATGCTTAAGTCATTACTATTAAATATAAATTACAGTTTTTATAATCTACGAGCACAGAGTTCATACCGGTCATGTTGTTGTTTTTTTTTATCAAAATTACATTCTTTCAATGATGCGATGCATTCGAACACTTAAGCTTATTAATTTATATGTAAATAAGCGAAATTCCATATTAAAAATGTTATCTTCCAAATATCCCTTAACCATCGATAGTTGGGCGTTTACCCTTCAAGGGTTGTTTTCATCTTCTCTAATATAAAGCAATACTCCCGAAACCATTTTACATACATACGTACGTATCATAAAATCCCTTCCTCATGTAATCATCAATTAGAAGTTATCTAGGACACACTATACGAATAGAAGGGAAGAATTTTCTATAAGTAAACGCTACTGTTCCACTTAAGAATTGATGTGTACGAACGTGGGTGAACGGATACAGCACATATTTGCCATGCCAACAAAAAAAGGGGACTATACGCTCCCATTCCCTGTGAGTAGTGCATTGATTCTCTACATTTACATGAGTTTCTTGGCAGCGATATCCCATTGAGAACAAGATGAAAGGACTGGTGATGGCCAAAAAACTTTCCAGCTATACAGAGGGAAAGTTTTTAGGTCCTATGTTTTGTTATATGTACTATGGGTCAAAATTAATTGAATTTATGAAAAGTTGATCTGTGTGCGGAAGAGAACATTTTTGAACTCTTCAAAACCTGAGAAACAAAGAGCATTCCAGAAGCACTCGAGGGGCAGCCTCCGCATACGGATGGTAGCTCTTCCGCTTTCGATTTTTATATTTCGAAAACAAATTAATTCATCTCCCTTCCTCTTTCTTGAACCGTAAAGATCTTCTTAACTCCTTGTTTTTGTTATTCGAATTGGGAATCTTCCTTATAAATCGTTTTGTATCGTTTTGGGCAGCAACTTTCCTTCACTTTGGGAAATGAAGGGAAAAAAATCCTTTTAGTATGAGGATACGATTAGGTTGGATAATTATTGGTAGGTTGATTTTGATGAATTGCTTTGGAATTTCTGACACAAATAGGAACTCTAGCTCACTAAGGCGAATCTAATAAGACATATTTATCCTTTTGCTGTCTATAAAGATAGGAGAGAACCTTGTGAAGAGTGCCCAGTTCTTTGAAAATCAACGAGGAACAGAGACTGTGATTGATAGCAATGATTACAATTTTCAAATTGGTAGAGATACAGTTTTTTGTTTATAGGAATTTATCTAATTATATGACATATAAAGAAGCCTAGTGAATGAACACGAACAGCGATCCGGGATTCTAAGATTTATTGCATTTGCCTTTTGTCTAAGCATTTGACTGATTTCCCTTTTGGCTTTAAAGCAAACAACTTATACCAGAATATGTAAAGTTTAAGAGAATTTTTTACTGCTCTTATCACATACACAGTTTCGTTTGCTTGCGTTACAGATAATAATCGATATGAAATTACTTTTTGACTTGCACTTACTGTACCTCATACAAA
This sequence comes from Rhingia rostrata, assembly GCA_949824845.1. NCBI lineage: Eukaryota > Metazoa > Arthropoda > Insecta > Diptera > Syrphidae > Rhingia > Rhingia rostrata. The sequence continues at coordinate 120,126,088 of OX463756.1, read as the reverse complement.
ATAAGGTACAGAAATATAAAATTTACAGTACACTTCAAAAGGAAATACGAAGGGATGGGCCGGGCAAATAGAGGATGAAAAACTATGACATCTACTACGGACAGTGTTATAGTGAGCAGAAACAGCGAGTATTCGGATGCGGATTTGTTATAAGTGCCAGACTTAGGCAAGAAGTCTTATGTTTCAAAGACATTAGCGAACGCACTGTAACAATTCGCATCAAGGCCAAATTCCCCAACATAAGCCTTATATGCGCTCAAAAGATGAAATAGCTAAGGATTGCTCTTACGAGCTCTTTGACCAAACCTATGAGCGACTTGCGAAGTACGATGTTAAAATCGTGCTGGGATATTTTAATGAACAGTTAGGAAGAGAGGAATTCTTTAGCAGTACTGTCGGAAAACATAGCCAACACGACTACTCGTCTGATAACGAACTTAGGCTAATTGAACGAAATGCAACTATAGCCAGCACACGGTATCCTCACCTCGATATCCATAAGGAGTCATGGCGGTCTCCAGATAAACGAACGGTCAACCAACTTGATCGCATTGCGATAGACAACAGGCACGCATCCAATATTTAGATTGTCCTAACATTCCGAAGGTGCTAACAACGACTCGGACCACTACATTGTTGAAACCAAGGTAAAAATACGGATATCCACAACGTATATCCCTTAACTTCTCAATTAACACAACACCACCAGCATTTGATTGTCGCAAAACAATGGCAACGATGCCAACAAGCCATAGGTCCAGCCGCAACTGATGTGCTTTCTCGTGTTGGTGGTTTCTCGTGCCCACCAGCAAGAAAACCCTGGTTAGATGAGGAATGCCGACACATGCTTGCAGCCAAGAACGAGGCCTACAAAGTTAGGCTGCAGGTGAAGACGAGCGCTGCCATTGCGCTCTATAGACAAAGAAGAAGGGAAGAATACTCACTTTTCAGAAAGAAGAAATGAAAGCAGGAAAAGCCTCCAGGAACGACGTTCGCAAGTTTTTCCAAATGAAGTTTTACCAATCTAAGGATACAAGGCTCGAGCAGAATCCTGTCGAGACGAACAAGGATATAACGTAGTTGAGAAGTAGTCGATGCCGAGGATATGGAAGAACCACTACTGCAGACTGTTAAACGGCGATGACGAACAACAATCAGCTGTCAGGCAGAACGAACCATTGAAAATTGGCAACGCCAGCGAAAACTGCCAACCACTCGACCTGAGTGAAGTGAGGATAGCAATATCTAAACTGAAGCTTAATAAGGCTGCCGGAAATGACGGCCTTCCCGTCGAGCTTTAAAAAGCCGGCGGAGATGACTTGGTAAGTAACATCCACCAACTCATAAGCCGAATCTGTTCGGAGGAAAGTATGCCTGAAGAATGGAATCGTCGCTTGCCCGATTCACAAAAAAGGAGACACTTTGAACTGCTGAAACTACAGAGGCATAAGTCTCCTCAACATCGCCTCTAAGATCCTGTCTGCCGTCATATGTGAACGCCTGAAACCGTTTACCAATAACCTGATCGGCCATTATCAGTGTAGTTTTAGACCAGGAAAGTCCACAACCGATCAAATTTTCCCAATTCGACAGATCTTGGAAAAAAACCTAAAAAGTCGAAATCGATACCCACCACCTATTCATCGATTTCAAAGCCGCATACAACAGCATTTATAGAGACGAACTATACAGAGCCATGTCTAGTTTTGTTATACCGCCAAAACTCGTTCGTCATGTCTGTCATGTCACTTCTTCAATTTGATTGTTGAGAGGATTGTGCAAAATTCCCGAGCCAACACCAGAGGCACAATTTTCCAAAAATCGATGCAACTTAGAAAATACGCCGACGATATTGGCATCATTGGTAGGCCTCAACGTGATGTCAAAGCAAGGTTTGTTAGTATAGAGAAGGAAGCGGCAAAAATGAGTTTAGCAGTAAATGAGGTCAAGACGAAGTTTGTGCTGTAAACACGAAAGGGCACACAATATCGACCAAACGTCACCATTGACACATATAACTTCGAAGTAGTTCGAGACATTGTCTATCTCGGCTCCGCTTTTAACTCTGTTTCTTCGGGCTAAGAAGGTAATTTCTTAGTAAAGCCCTCACTCGAACTATTAAGCAGATCCTATATAGGACCCTGGTCATCGCAGTCTTGCTCTTCGACGGATGATCAGAAGCGGATAAAGAAATTCTTGTTCGTTTCGATATCAAAATTCTTTGAAAATTATTCGGTCCACATGCTCCGTTAAACAACTCCGCATTGGACGTATAAGATGGCTAGGACATGTAGAACGAATGGACACCAATACCTCAGCTCGCAGAGTCTTCGATTCCCAACCAGATATTGGACGCAGTAGAGGAGGCCCTCCCCTTAATTGTTGTGCACAAGTAGAAACCGACCTCAACCAACTTGGAGTTTGAAACTGAAGGCAGTAAGCTAATGACCGGGCTAATTGGAGAGGCATGTTGGTTGAGGCCCATGTTCATTCCTGACTGTAGCTCCACTTAAGTAAGGAAGAAACACTACAAAATCCACAAATAATTATCTACAAAGGAAGTTTTTTTTTCTCCTGTAAAATTTAAAAGTGTAGCTTTACACATTTTTCCGGGAAAATGTCGATATCATCTTTGTATTTTCAATGTGAATTTAAAGCGTTAAAAAATCATTAAAATATTCTCTGGTTTAATTTTTTTGCTAAAACACAAGAAAATCATGCAGGAGGTGGTGTTGGGTTCTTTGGAAAAGAAAAACAAAATTAATGATGTTTTGTGTATTGATTTCATGTCCTGATGTTATTACAGTTTCCATTGAAATAATCATGTTGAATTTGTCTTTTAATAGTTATTTCTCGTGTCTCTTGGAAAAGGAAAAATCAAAAACCTTCTAGCAACTAGTTAAAGAGTTTTTAGGTATTTGAAATTGTAATCATCGCATGGGATTTCATCTTTTTTTTAATTAATCCACAAGGACAGTTTCAGACAGTTGTTAAGATTACATTTATGTTCATTTTTGTAACATTTCTTAGACAAATTGTGAAAAATGTTTTCTTAATTTAATGTTAACCGATCACTCTATGACAGACCTACTAGTAAGCCTTTCAAATAACACAAATTAAATCAAAACAATTCCTCCCAAATCTAGAAAAAAAAGAAGAGAAGTCTACATTCCACAGTTAAACGTATTTCGCATATTTAGCTGTTGTCTACACAACAGCACGCTTGGAGCTCTCAACAATGTCCACATGCTATATGTATCCCAATAGCTAGATTGCTCAAGTTAATACTATTGAAATTATTTTTGTTGGCAGATTTATACCTCAAATATTCGTATTGGATTTAGTGAAGCTCCGAAATCCTGCATCCCACGATATTACTTACGTCAACTTAAGTGCTGCTACAGTGCGGAATAAACCTGGGCCACAACCAATATGCTTCTCCAATTAGCCCGGTCCTTAGGTAACTGCTTCCAGTTGCGCACTGCAAGTTGGTTGAGGTCGGTTTCTACTTGTGAGCGTCAGTTAAAGCGAGGTCTTCCTCTACTGTGTCCAACGTCTGGCTAGGAATCGCAGACTCTGCTAGCCGGAGTAATGGTGTCCATTCGTTCTACTTGTCCTAGCCATTTGCAACGTCCAATGCGGAGTCTTTCGACCAAAAATATGTCGCTGTACAGCTCGTATAGTTCTTGGTTGAATCTTCGTCTCCATAGCCGGTCAACGCAAACGGGACCGAAGATTTTTCGAAGAATTTTCTTCCTAAATCGGCCAAAGATTTCTTCATCTCATTTTAAGGCGGTCCATGCTTCAGCGCCGTAGAGCAGGACTGGGATGATCAGGGTCTTATATAGGATCTTCTTAGTAGTTCGAGTGAGGGCTTTACTACTGAATTGCCTTCTTAGCCCAAAGAAACAGCGGTTGGTAAGAGTAATTCTTCGTTTAATTTTTCACGAAATGTTGTTGTTAGAGTTAATAGCGAAGCCGAGATAGAAGAAATCTGACAATGGTGACGTTCTGTCCGATTCGCCGATGCTGTGTGTCCTTTCTTGTTGACAGCATATACTTTGTCTTGCTCTCATTTACTGCTAAATAAGGGCCTATCAGGTTGTTGGAAAACGGCTTCAGGCGTTCACATATTACGGCACATAGAATGACGCAGTTCTGAGTGTCTCCTTTTTTGTGGATCGGGAAAAGGATGCTGAGGGTCCATTTCTCAGGCATACTTTCATCCGACCAGATTTGGCTTATGAGTTGGTGGATGTTACTTCCCAAGTCATCTCCGCCAGCTTTACTAAGCTCAGAGGGAAGGCCGTCAGGCAGCCTTATAAGCTCGAGCTTAGATATTTCTATCATCACTTCATTCAGGGCGGGTGGTTGGCAGTTTTCGCTGTTGTTGCCAATATTGAATGGTTCGTTCTGGATTACAACGCAATGATGTTCGTTATCGCCGTTTACCAGTCTGCAAAAGTGGTTCTTCCATATCCTCAGCATCCACTGTGTCTGTTCTACGATATTTCCTTATTCATCTCGACCTGTTTCTGTTCAAGCTTTGTCTCCTTGGCTTTGACGTTTTACACGTTGGTAAAACTTGCGAACATCGTACTTGGAGCGGCACCTCTCTATATCCTCGATCGCGCGTTTTTCTTGCTCTTTTGTTCTTCTTTCTGAAAAACCCTTATTCTCTGCCTATAGAGCTCAATACCAGCTCTCTTCTTCAACTGCAGCTTAACATTGTAGGCCTCGTTCTTGGCTGCGAGCATCTGCAGGCATCCTCATCAAACCAACGGTTTCTTGTTTGTGGGCGCGTGAAACCTAGCACATCAGTTGCGGCTGATCTAATGGCTTGTTCGCATCGTTGCCATTGTTCTGCGACATTCGATGCTGTTAATCGAGTGGTTAAGGGATACGCGTTGCACGAAGGTCTTGCGAGTTACAATGCGCTCGCTAGTGTCTTGTAAACATAAGACTTCTTGCCTAAGTCTGGCACTTATAACAAATCCGCATCAAAATATTCGTTGTTTCTGGTCACTATAACACAGTCCGTAGTTTTTCATCCTACTTTTTCCGGGCCCATCACATCGTATTTCCTGGATGGCAGTAATATCTTCTATGTAGCAGTTTACCGCTTCCGCTTGTTGTGCGCTTGCACCTCTCCTGTTTAATGTTCTCACGTTCCAGGTACAGATACGAACGTCGTTAACAATAAGCATCAACAATAAAATCAGTCCTTTCCGAGGGAATTGGTTGCTTCCTAACTCGTGGATTTTTTCCATGGGTGGGTAATTAACCCGATGCAAAACCCCCAACCTGGAGGAATTTAGTAGATACCCCAGGACACGGTGCCATCAGTATCCACTACGGGATTGAGCACTGCCGTTGGCCTTTCGGTTCATCCGCCACCAGCTCTGTTGAAGGGGCCTGACTAACCCTTGAAATTCCTAGACATCCTGTTGTCCGAATATGTCGAAGTAGCTTGTCAAGGTTCATTCCGTGCCATTATGACCTGGCTGTTTATAGTGTTGCTGTTTTTCGTCTTGTTATCAACACTCGCGCTTATCGTTTAGCAAGTCAAATCCGGTTGGATGAGACCAGTACCAGATGGTTACCACTTGGAAGTTCAAAATAAGCACTTGATGTGTAGTCAGAGATTCAACCACTGGGCATTGCCAAGTTACATCAATAAATGTAACACCAATAAAATTTCAGTTTCCACCCAGATTGCTCCTTAACTTCAATCAAACTCTGAGACTGAATAGATAACAACTACTCCATGGAGCTTGTAGCATGATGTAGGGCTTTTTCATCAGGCGACATAGAGTGAATGCCCATCTACTACCTATATTGTGAGTTCCTTACAACCTTTGTAGCTACAACATTTAGATTCTGAAAAATAAACACGCGCCATTTCTGTCAATTTCAGCTGACAAATATTTTTCTGATTTCCTACCTATACTTACTTTTTTTTCCTCAGAAGCCTTCTGATTTGTGTACGGTTGTCATTTTTGCATGAGTTGAGCGTAATCTATTTATTCCTCCGACGCACAACAAGCAAATATTTACCTATAGGTACATTTTTACACTTGAATTCGTTTCTATGGATGGGTAGCTTTGAAATCTGACAGCGCATAATAAAAATCAATTACTTCTACCGCTTTGAATATGAATGGTTACCATATATAAAGTTGACACATATTTTTTTTTTATTTAATGGTTTTTATTTGGTTGTGGTAAGGGTTGATATGAATTATCTATTATTAGGAGTGGGAACAAAATAAATTATCTTATGCGTCTATTTAAGAAAAATCGCTTTTTTTGTAAATGGTGACATTAATAATAAATAAATTGTTTGTACCTACGTGATTGATAGAAATAAATCAGTTCGTGTCATGCGTGAAGGAGCAAGGACGTTTATTTCTTAAAGCTGATTTAAAGAGCTTAGTAAATAGAAATAAATTTCATCCCATATGGTATTAATTTAGATGGATAATTAGTGACCTTACCAATTAACTGCATTCCTACTAGTCTGCTTTTTAAGTTTATTGGGGCTCTGCACATGAGATGAACTTTTTGGTATGAAACCGGTGTTGTTGGCGAGGGGACTGGGGTATACGGAGGGAGAATGTTTGAAATTCTTCAGCCGAGTTTTTGCGGCAGAAAAAGGTTGAAAACCAATACAAACACATTTTTTTACCATTTTAGGTCTGAAAATTTGTTTATGTCGTTCGGCTGTAATGCGCGTTTTGTTAGCAGACAACATCAATCTTGTTGCATATACTCTCACGCAGCATATAAGAGCTTGCGAATTGTTAAAAGTACTCAAGGCAAATGTCATTTTCGATAGAAATACTAACACAATGAAAAGAGGTTATATAAAACTGTTTATGCCGGCATATTCATCCTGTGTGCTCTTGGAGTATGGTGTGAAACCATTCTTATACAGAAATCATCCGATATTATCCTTCAGAATATCGGTTGTGGCTCGTGCAGTGTGCGCCGTTACTCCGTACTATTGGAACCACATGTCCTTTAGTCCCAATTCGTCCAATTGCTGCAGAAAAAACTCGGTTAACATGGCCCTATATTGCGCACCGTGCACTGTTGTCATTTGACCAGCTCATTCTAGTCGCCAATAGCCTGATGTTGTTCGTGCAAAAAGATGAACTCCTGGACATCTTGGTATCACTGAAAAATAAACAGTCGGCAGGAGAGGACGGTGTCCCAAACGTCGTACTGAGACACCTGCCAATAGAAGCAGTCGATATCTTCACCACCCTGTTTAACAATGCACTGAATAATGCACGTTATCCGGTGCAATGGAAAAAACGGCGGTGGTACATCCTATCCCCAAAAAGGACAAGGACAAAACAAACCCTGCAAATCTTCGGTCAATAAGCCTTCTGCCGAATGTAAGCAAGGTATTCGAGAAGAAACTAGTGTCCGACATCCAATGGAATAAATCCAAAGGACAATGCATAGGGGCCTGTCTGGTTGAAAAGGCGTTCGACACCGTATGGTTAGAGGGGCCTTTTTACAAGCTGACCAGAATGGGCATGCGGAAACCCATGTTATATATGATATATGAAATGCTTATGGGAAAGAAGTTCGTTGTCAAATGTGGCAATGTAACTTCGAGTAAAGTCTTTGAAATTGAAAAGGGTATACAACAGGGGGCGGTGAACTCCCCGATATTGTTTAACATTTATACAAGTGATCTTGTAGGTTCACTCAGACACGCTATATCGTACGCAATCGTACGCAGATGATCTAGTAGCGTACAGATCAGGTCCGAAAATCGGAGTCATCAACATACTTTTGCAACGTGACTTTGATCACATTAAGGGATATTGCGATGATTGGAAATTGAGTATCAATTTCCAAAAAACCGAAACGAATCTGTTCAGGACCCCATTGCATAGGGCTTCTAGGGATACACAAAAAATTGTGTATCATTGGACAGCATGGACGGCCGTTGGCGTTGAGAAGTGAAGTAAAATACCTTGGCATCTGGCTTGACAAGTTTCTGTATTTTAACAAAAATGTAGATGCTTGGTTGGCTAGGGCTAGGGGGGCTTATGCTCTGACAAGGAGATTGTTTCAAAGCAGTCAACTTGACTCAAGGGTGAAAGTCATTTGCTACATGGCCCTCATAAGGCCGATCATCGCTTACGGTTGTCCCGTGTGGTTCAATGTGGCACCAGCCTACATGGAAAAGATACGGCTGTGTCTCCGATCCCGCTTAGGATTGTACCGAACGCCGGACTCCGAGTACATAAAACATTATCGCAACGAGGTTCTATACAATGGGGCTCAGTTAAATAGAATTGACAATTTCCAATATTTGATTTATACATGGAGAGCACGCTCATATCGGGCTTTATTCCACCAGAGGCATTCATTTACATCGATTCGTTAGGGTTAGTACAACACAAGAACGGTATCCCGGTTTAATATCACCGATATCGTGACGCGCGGGACAAACGGCTAATCCGCGACGGGTACGTAGACAATGCTCCGGAGCTACTCCGCTTTAGCACGGGGGTATCGGACCGCGACAGGATCGATGCTGCAAAACAGCGCACTGGATTCTGGTGGCTATATGAGGAAGGTGATTCTGCACTTCCTCAGGACTTTGCGGACTTTTAGTCCAACTTTATGTTTAAGATTTTAAAATTAGGAACGAGGTCTGGGGCGGGGCTTGTGCACAATATTGGCGTACAATATGGTTGAACGCATGCTGCCGTGGGACCGAAAGACGCAATCAGGATGGCGACCCCTCGGGGTATATGCAACGAGGGCTCGCCACCCCGATTATAATTAAGTTATGTTTAAGTAGTTAAGTAGCCTTAAGTTAGGCTTAAGTAGTTTAAGTATTCTTAAGTAAGTTATAATCTAGAATAAGCTTATTTATTTAAAAAAAAAAATCTAGTAGCGTACAGATCAGGTCCGAAAATCGGAGTCATCAACATACTTTTGCAACGTGACTTTGATCACATTAAGGGATATTGCGATGATTGGAAATTGAAGATCAATTTCCAAAAAACCGAAACGAATCTGTTCAGGACCCCATTGCATAGGGCTTCTAGGGATACACAAAAAATTGTGTATCATTGGACAGCATGGACGGCCGTTGGCGTTGAGAAGTGAAGTAAAATACCTTGGCATCTGGCTTGACAAGTTTCTGTATTTTAACAAAAATGTAGATGCTTGGTTGGCTAGGGCTAGGGGGGCTTATGCTCTGACAAGGAGATTGTTTCAAAGCAGTCAACTTGACTCAAGGGTGAAAGTCATTTGCTACATGGCCCTCATAAGGCCGATCATCGCTTACGGTTGTCCCGTGTGGTTCAATGTGGCACCAGCCTACATGGAAAAGATACGGCTGTGTCTCCGATCCCGCTTAGGATTGTACCGAACGCCGGACTCCGAGTACATAAAACATTATCGCAACGAGGTTCTATACAATGGGGCTCAGTTAAATAGAATTGACAATTTCCAATATTTGATTTATACATGGAGAGCACGCTCATATCGGGCTTTATTCCACCAGAGGCATTCATTTACATCGATTCGTTAGGGTTAGTACAACACAAGAACGGTATCCCGGTTTAATATCACCGATATCGTGACGCGCGGGACAAACGGCTAATCCGCGACGGGTACGTAGACAATGCTCCGGAGCTACTCCGCTTTAGCACGGGGGTATCGGACCGCGACAGGATCGATGCTGCAAAACAGCGCACTGGATTCTGGTGGCTATATGAGGAAGGTGATTCTGCACTTCCTCAGGACTTTGCGGACTTTTAGTTCAACTTTATGTTTAAGATTTTAAAATTAGGAACGAGGTCTGGGGCGGGGCTTGTGCACAATATTGGCGTACAATATGGTTGAACGCATGCTGCCGTGGGACCGAAAGACGCAATCAGGATGGCGACCCCTCGGGGTATATGCAACGAGGGCTCGCCACCCCGATTATAATTAAGTTATGTTTAAGTAGTTAAGTAGCCTTAAGTTAGGCTTAAGTAGTTTAAGTATTCTTAAGTAAGTTATAATCTAGAATAAGCTTATTTATTTAAAAAAAAAAAGTCACCATACAAAGTTTTTTTTTTTTTTTTTGGTAATTAAAATTAAATATAAAAAGACACCATACAAAGTTTTTTATTTTTTTTTTGTTAATTAAAGTTAAATATAAAAAAACCGACAAATTTAAGCCCAAAGGCAAAATAAAACAGCTAAATATAAGCTTACATCGCCCATCAAGGGCCGATAAGTTAGATTAAGTAAACCAGTTATTGATAAGTTAGATTTAAGCATTTTTGTCTAGTAGTAAGTTAATATTTTAAGTAAATAAAAAATGAAATTTGAAAAAAAACCAGCTGCATTCTCGAAAAAAGTGTCCCGATAACTCCACCAGCGTGAAGAGTGCATCATGCAGTAGCTTCGAGCAGGTGCAATGGCTCGCGCATTACTCGTGGATTTTCGGTGCCCCAGAAGCGATAGTTTAGCTTGTTCACGTACCCGCTGAAGTGGAATTGAGACTAATCGCTCATTATGATTTTGGTCGAAAAACATCCACTTCGATTATTCCGCGTTCTAGGGGTGTGTATCACTTCATGGCTTGTTCACTTGTGTTCTACATCTGTCTTATCCACAAATGTCAAAACAGATTTGACATTGGCGGCCGTTTGCAAGAATAAGAGCATCTTCCAATAGGGTGATCTATTTTGGCCCACCTGTACTAGAATTAAAATCATCTCTTGTGCGGATGCCCGTTGTGATAACATTTGTATACCCTTTCCAGTAGGGGTATACCAATATTAACATAGAAAAATAATTTCAATAGTTACATCTCAAAGTACATGGATCGACCAAATCGCCAGCTGAGTCGACCAAGGCATGTCTGTCTCTCTGTCCTTCTTTGCGTCAGCGATTTTTGGGCCTTTAATTTTGAGCTGAATTGATGAAATTTGGTACATAGGCTCCCTATCCGGCAAAGCAGAACAAGTATATAACTCTTCAAAACCCGCTCACTGCCACGCCCACTTTTTAGTAAAACATTGTTTTTGACAAACGGTAGAGAATTTATAAAAAGTGTCTGAATAATATATTTAGGCAATCTCAATGTTTATATTGCATCCACAAAAAACTTTTAGCCATGCACATATTTTTGGACGTTTTATTAAAAAACAATTTTTGGCAAAAGTTTAGTAAATTTTGGAAAATTTTTCAAGCAAATACTTTGAAAATAATGTAAGATGCATTTTCTCCATACCTACATCATTTTAACTCACGTCCATTTTTTGAGGCAATATAAAAACGCTGTTTTTTGTCGAACCCAAAAATGTTGATAAACTGTCTGAGCAATATATTGTGACACTGCCACACCTTTCTATTGGAGATGTTTTATTTAAGGATGGAATAAGCTAGGGTATTTAAGGATTCGCACAGGGGATTGTATTATGTGGTTGCTTGTTTGTTCTCTATTTATAGCAAAAAGTGTTGCCGCCCTTACGCCTTCCCTATTATTTTATGGCATCTTCTTGAAAATCGCCTCTTTAGTCCATTTCGAGACTTCCTAACATCGTCATAGCACATCCACCTTTTTGGTTGTGGGTGGCAGCATATTATTGCATTTTAAGAACTCTGAAAAGGGAGCATAACGGAATATGAATTTAAAAATAATGTAAGATACATTTCGTCCATACATCATTCAAACCCAACACTTTTTGGGGGCGTTTTCTTAAAAAAAAAACTTTTTTCGGTACAATTCGAAGAAAATGCTTCGAGAAAAATACTAAGAACATTTCGTCTATACATCATTTAAACCCATTCCCACTTTTTGCGGAGCTTCATACACAAAAAAAAAAAACGATTCGCTAAGCCTATCATAGCGCATAAAGCCCGCATTCGGTGCCATTCAAGGAACGATATACGCAAGTTTTACCAAAGTGTAAAACGTCAAACGACGTGCGCAGTGGCGCGATGGGTTCGATTCCCAGCCGTGGCAACACCTTTTACTGGCCCTCCTCTCGTGATGATCGGACAAATCGTCCGAGTAGTATCAAGAAAAGCTTATCTCGCATTCGCCGTTCGTAGCCGGGATAACCATCGTGCAAATACTACAAACACACACATGAATGGAAATGAATGAAAGTATGTCTGAAGAATTGAACCTCATCCACAAAAAAGGAGACACTCCAAACTGCGCCAACTACAGAGGTACAAGGCTCCTCAACATCGTCTACAAGATCCTATCTGCCGTAATATGTGAACGCCTGAAACCGTTTACCAACAACCTGATCGGCCCTTATCAATGCGGTTTTCGACCAGGAAAGTCCACAACCGATCAAATTTTGCACCTCGGCAGATCCTGGATAAAATCCAGGTATTCCAAATCGATACGAACCACCTATTCATCAATTTCAAAGCCGCATACGACAGCATTTATAGGGACGAACTATACAGAGGCATGTCTAGTTTTGGTATACCGCCAAAACTCGTCCGTTTGTGTAGGATTTCGATGGACATAATCGACACATTCGATACCAAAAAAGGATGAGAGGATTGTGCAATACTCCCGACCCAACACCAGATGAACAATTTTCGAAAAATCGGTGCAACTACTAGAATACGCCAAATTTTCATGAAAAGCTTATCTCACCTTCAAATTCGGTATAAAAAAGGAGGTCCCGCCATCGTGCACACATGAATGGTTGTGAGAAAAAAGCTAGGTCCTGGGGGCTAACGAGCCTGTTGCGCCATAATTTTTTTTTGTATATTGATGATATTGACATCATTAGTGGGTCTCAACGTGATGTCATATTTACGTTTGCTAGTATAGAGATGGAATCGGCAGAAATGGGCTTAGCAGTAAATGAGGGCAAGACTAAATATATGCTGTCAACAAGAAAGGACATAAAATCGATGATTTGTACCATTGACAGATATAACTTTAAGGATTTACGGGACTTTTTCTATCTCGGCTCCGCTATTAACTCTGACAACAACATCTCCTCAGAACTTAAACGAAGAATTACTCTTTCCAACCACTGTTTCTCTTGGCTAAGAAGGCAATTCAGTAGTAAAGCTCTCACTCGAACTACTCAGTAGATCCTATATAAGACCCAGATCATCATCAAGTCCTGCTCTACGGCGCTAAAGAAGAAATCCTTGGTCGGTATGAGAGGAAAAATCTTGGGTCCCGTTTGCGTTAACGGGCTATGTAGACGAAAATTAAACCAAGAACTATACGAGCTGTACAGCGACATGACCCTGTTCAAAAAACTCCGCATTCGACGTTTAAGATGACTAGGACGTGTAGAACGAATTGACACCAATACTCTGGCTTGTAGGGTCTTCGAATCCTAACTAACCGACCTAACTAGACAAGTGATCCCGACCTCAACCAACTTGGAGTGCGCAACTGGAGGCATTTAGCTAAGGACCGCTCTATTTGGAGAGGCATGTTGGTTGAGGTCCAGGTTCATTCCGGAATGTAGCGCCACTTAAGTAAGTAAGTAAGTAAGTTATGTGGACATTGCAGTAGTTTCTGGCTTTAATTGGTTTGATGTTATTTTACCGGTGAGGGATTAAGAATTTCATACTTAGGAGAATGGTGTTCCTCATCACATCTACTACACTATCGAGGAATTATAGTGACCATTTAAAGGTCTGAAAGCCACCATTTAGAGTTTCCCAGTTGGACTACTTGAATCGCAATACGATACTTTAAGGAATCCGGTCCTTAACTACGTGGTTGGAGTACGAGAAATTAGGCGATACGATACAAGCCTAGATGACTGGAAGTTGAAAATCAACTGACTGAAATCTTAAACAATCCCGGTTATGACCCTTTTGCCAAGAGCGATAAGAAAATGTAACTTGAGCCATCTCGGTGATCGTGGGACCGAAGGGACAGCTACTGGTGCGTATCTGGCTGGATCAGAATCTATATTTCGACAGACATGTTGATGGTACTCTGACTAGAGCTAGGGGAGCGTTTGCCCTACCAAGACGATTGTTTCATAGCAGCTGACAGCTGGGTGAAGGTGATTTGCTACATGGCGCTTACTCTGCCGTTTATTGCCTATGGGTGACCGTTGCGGCTTAACGTTGACCCAACTAAAACAGAAAACATTCGGACTTGTAAGAGATAAGCGTATCGAACTATATAGAGTACGCATCACAGCTAAAAAGTTTGTAGCCGATTCTGACGCGGGCGGTAAGTACGAAGATGATATTTCGTCGATCGTATGCGTCGGCTATGCTGTTGTTTGATGCTAGGGTAGCATCATTGGTGGAAATCAGACCTTCTGCGCCGTAGTTCATCGCACTAACCATCGCGCCACTGTTCAAACGATGTATATTTAGAGAGTGCGCGGTTATGATGCTATGTTCTGCCTGAAGCTGTCCTATACCTATTTGGACAGAAGAGGTCAAGATAAACTGAATATATATTTTCTTGTAAAACTCATTCGGGGTAACACGGCAAAAGCGATGGCCTCGGTGCTCACTACCCAGTATGCAGCAGCTATGTTTCGCCTGAAGCTTAAATCTATTTGGACAGTTGAGGGCTGATACAGGAGAGATCGGCAGTTTCGCTTATCTACCCTGGATACTATACCACCGAGATGTCATCTCTCAGTAGGATTATATCCGATTGGAATAGTCGGAGTAGGTTGCAATAGGAGAACCTGTTGTGGTCCGATAAGACGTCATTGTTTGAGGAGGTGAAATTATATCGCGAAGTGTCATTATTCTATAAATAACAGCAAAGGCGAGATAGAAATAGAAAATCCCTTATAAACACGCTTGTTAAGCATCCACGTTTTACAACAATTTACAATTGTTTACTTGATAATTGACAATAAATACTCCCGCACATATCCAATTAAATAAAAGACAAACAATTCTATTTTAAGCAGATTACTTATTTTCAAAAAGCAAAAGTATGTAACACAAATAAAAGAAAACCTTTTTCCTTATACCATACATTCTTCCCAAGGGCGATACCTTCTCCCAAAATACATTCAAATGAGTTCCCGAAAAGTTCAAGCTAAAGAATTTCAAAAATATGTCTGGAATTGACTAATTACATTGTATCACTGTCGACGTGAGGTTAATTACTGTTGTCTTTGTCACAAAGTTTTCCATCATAGGCCTGATTTGCATGCGTATGCGAATGCCAGCTAAAAGATTGGGAAAACAAAAGTTAAGTATTTTTTTTTTCCAAAGATGTAGAGAAATATTGCGCAAAAAGCTACATGAGGTGCGGTGGTGTGCATAAGGATAATGTAATTTATTACAAACTCAATTTACGCTGCCAGCTTATTTGTACAGCGGGTAACTTTAAAGATTAAGATTTTGTGTATATGAGTGTGCGTAAAAGAAATACCAGCAACATTTAAATTGGTTTCACGGATTTGTGAAGTTGAGGTAGTCGGTAGCCGGGAGGTGGGTGTGCAGATTTATGGATATCATTGTGGCATCGTAATTAAGATAATTGAATAGAATTTGTGGAATTTATTTAACGTTATTTATAACTTATTTTAAGAATAAACATAAAAAAATAATTATTTTAGTCAACGTTTTTGTTTAATGAACATGTTGTCATGCAAAAAAGAATTACGTCTGACACTTCGTGGAGAAGGATATGACATTGACATTGACATCACAGTACTTCGCACATGAATGTAACGAACTACAGACACATAACAGCACTGGCGACTGAGGCCATCGGCTGGGACAGATCAAGACATTTATACAACAGAGAGAGACGGATAGATACATAGAAGGAAATACATATAAACACAAACCTACGTGGCACAGAGGAGGAGACATCGATTTATATTGTCTCATGTTATCGCACAGGTGGCCTCGGATAAGCTGGCAATTTTCGTAACAAATGCTGCCGAAGCTGGGGCTTGAACCCGCAGCGTTTGGCTTAGCAGTCAACTACGCATTCCTCTGAGCCATGGCCACCTGCTGTGAAGGATATGAATAAGAAGAGGTTACTAATTTATCTGGTACTGCAATTTATTTTTTTCTATTTCATTATTGAAAAATTGTCAAATTGTAGAATAGCTACGTACAATGAATCATAATTGACTAGACGCCATTAGAAGGACTAACACTTTTATTGAAGTTTGGTGGCAAAAGGTCAATTGCTGTGGAGTAAATAGTGCACTCCAATTGTCCTTGAATTTAACTCTCTCTGAGCAAAACAGATAAAATTGAGTGGTGACTTTACAAAAAAAAAGAATCATCCTCAGCGACGAGAGACACTTTCACCTCAGCGGATTCCTTAACAAGCTGAATAGCCGCATTCGGCGAAAAGAGAACAAGTGATTTTTGAAAAGCCGATGCATCCACAAAGAGTGATTGTTTGGTGCGGTTTATGGGCTGGCGGCGTCATTGGGCCGTACTTTTTCGAAAAAAGGTCCGATTTAACTATCTCTGAGCAAAACAGATAAAATTGAGTGGTGGCTTTACAAAAAAAAAGAATCATCCTCAGCGACGAGAGACACTTTCACCTCAGCGGATTCCTTAACAAGCTGAATAGCCGCATTTGGCGAAAAGAGAACAAGTGATTTTTGAAAAGCCGATGCATCCACAAAGAGTGATTGTTTGGTGCGGTTTATGGGCTGGCGGCGTCATTGGGCCGTACTTTTTCGAAAAAAAAAGGTCCGATTAGCAGCTACCGTTAATGGGGTTCGATATCGTGAGGTGAACGGACTTATTATGGCCAGAAATTGAGGGTATGTACCTGGACGATATGTGCTTTCAACAAGATGGTGAAACTTGCCACACAGCCAACGAAACAATGGCTCATTTGCACGAGACAATGGCCGTGTTATCTTACGTCGTAGCGATGTTAATTTCCCGCCAAGATCATGTGATTTGACACCGTTGGACTTCAATCTTTGGGGATATTTAAAAGAAAAACTTTACGTCGAAGAGTCAAGAACAATTCAAGAGCTACATGATGATATATATCAGCATAATAACAAAGTTGAACCTCAATTATGTCTCAGAGTCATTGAAAATATGGACCATCGAAAAGAAGAATGCCACCGAAGCCGTGGCGAGCATATGGCCGATATTTTGTTTCACACGTTACTGTCATACATCCTTCTATCATAAACAAATTTAAAGATAATTTTCTCAAAACTTTTTCTTTTATTTAGACTTAAAATCGAGTGTTTTCGTTGGAACACCCTTTAACTCCACTTTGCATGCAAAAACGGGATTATTAACATACTTAAGTGGTGCTTGTCCATTCGTTGGCGTGTCCATTCATTCTCCTAGATATTTTCTGACCAGGGACATGTCGCTGTATAGTTTTTGGTTGAATCTTCTTCTCCCTAGCTCATCAACGCAAACGGGACCGAAGATTTTTCGAAAAATTTTCATCTCGAATCGACAAAGGATTTCCTCATCCAATTTTGCGCCGTAGAGCAGGACTGCGAAGAACAGGATCTTATATAGCATCTCCTTAATAGTTCGAGTGAGGGCTTTACTACTGAATTGCTAAGAAGAGCCCAAAGAAACAGCTGTTGGGAAGGGTAATTAATCGTTTAATTTCTGACGACATGTTGTTGTCAGAGTTAATAGCGGAGCCGAGATAGACCAAGTTTTCTTCCACAAACGGACGAGTTTGGGCGGTATACCAAAACAAGACATGGCTCTGTATAGTTCGTCTCTATAGATGCTGTCGTATGCGGCTTTGAAATCGATGAATAGGTGGTGGGTATCGATTTGGACTTCTTGGGTTTTTTCCAGGACCTGCCGAAGTGTAAAAATTTTATCGGTTGCGGACTTTCCTGGCCGAAAACCGCATTGATAAGGGCCGATCAGGTTGTTGGTAAACGGTTTCAGGCGTTCGCATGTAACGGCACATAGGAAGACTTATACCTCTGTAGTTGGCGGGGTTTAGAGGGTCTCCTTTTTTTGGAGATCGGACAAACTATGCTGAGGTTCCATTCTTCAGGCGTGCTTTCTTCCGACCAGATTTGGCTTATGAGTTGGTGGATGTTACCAACCAAATCATCTCCGCCGGCTTTATAAAGCTGATTACAGATATTTCTATCCTCATTTCATTCAGGTCGGGTGGTTATCAGTGGTTCTGTAGTTGGCAATATTGAATGGTTCGTTCTGCGTGACAGCGGACTGTTGTTCGTCATCGCCATTTAACGGTCTGCAGAAGTGGTTCTTCCATATCCTCAGCATTAACTGTGTCTCAACTACTATATTTCCTTGTTCATCTCGACAGGATTCTGTTCGAGCCTTGTTTCCTTGGCTTTGACGTTTTACACTCTGGTAAAATTTGCGAACATCGGTCCTGGAGTGGCACCTCTCTATATCCTCGATCGAGCGCTTTTATTGCTATTTTATCTTCTTTCTGAAAAGCCGGTGTTCTCTTCATCAATGGCGGCTCCCGTATTCACCTGTAGCTTAGCCTTGTAGGCCTCGCTCTTGTCTACAAGCATCTGTGGACATTCCTTATCAAATAATGGTTTCTTGCTGGTGGCGCGCGAAACCTAGCACATTAGTTGCGGTTGGCATCGTTGCCATTGTTCTTCGACATTCGATATGGTGGTATGGTGTTAATCGAAAGGATAAGGGATAAGCGTTACGCGAAGGTCTTGGCGGTCTCTTGCGATTGCAGTGTTTCGACATTCAATCTTTCACAGTATTTCTGGATTGTGAACAAAGAAGTGGTCCGAGTCGATGTTAGCTCCTCGGAAAGTCGGACATCCAAAATACTTTTTGTGTGCCTCTAGTCTATCGCAATGTGATCAATTTGGTTGACCGTTCGTTGATCTGGAGACTGCCATGTCTCCTTATGTATATTGTGGTGAGAAAGCCGTGTGCTGGCTATAGTGGTATTTTGATCCGTAGCGAATTCAATTAGCATTACTCCGTTACAAGATGTGCTGTCGTGTAGGCTATTATTTTTCGACAATACTGCTAAATATGTCTTCTCTTCCTACCTTTGCGTTAAATTTGAATTTAAAAAATAGTTTTCTCAATTTTATAAACAACAAGCATAAATTATTGTTTTAACAAATAATTTTAAAACACTACCCCTAATATCATTTACAAAATGCAAATTTATAGAAGGAGAACGTGATCGCACGTTCTCTACAAATCAACTTGATCAGATGCGGTTAAGTTGAGGTTTGTGCAGCGAAGATTTCTGGCAGCTCTTATATTTCTATGTCAGATAGATACACTAATTACACCAAACTAAAAATAACATTAGAACGTTTCGGCGCAGCAGACTACTTCTGACTAATGTTTGATGAACTTTCTGCGTGACATTCAATGTCTGTCTTTCAACTAATCCCTGCTACAGAGTGGTTCGCACGATATATTGATCTTGCAGAAGAATGACATCCCATAAACATATGTCTGTGCGTTCCGACAATTTCAGTGTCAACTTGAGATTATTTTACGGAATTTGTACCCATAATTTAGAATTAAAATAGAATATGTAGCTATAAATAGATATCATTGGTTCTTAAATATAATCTTTCGTGTCAATTAGAGAGTAGATATAAATATCTACATCTCAAAGTGCATGGCTGTTCAACTATTTTGTTTCAGTCCCTGCGAATAATTCTCAGAATTCAAATACGCTAATAATTTCTATCTAAATACTCAATCGTAAGTATTGCGCGGATGGGTATATTTAAAGAGTTGACTTTTAAACTAGAATTTAAATTTATAATATCACCACTGGAGGAGGGCTAGTGATAATTATTCAGGTGTTGCTACGCCTAGGAATCGAACCCAGACTATCTACGCTGCAGTTAATCGCATCAATCATCGCGCCACTGATGGTTGAATCTGGTTGCGACAAGAAAATCATCATGGTCGACGTTTCCCCATGTTGGACGCGTGCTGCGCATCTTTGAGCACATGGTAGATTTTGTTCGTTGTTCGACCAACTGGATATCACCAGGTTGTTTTGTGGATTCAAAGTCGTGGGAAACCAGAGTTGCTTTTCAACTAACCCCTTGGAGATGTTTTCGCATTAAAGCTCGGACAGTCTGTGTCCGGGGGTCGTAAAATTCCTTCTTGATAAGATGCTTTCAAAGTGGAATTTTACTGTCTCACCAGTAGGAACTAGTGCGCTTATATGTCTGAAGTTGCAAAATGTTGCGGATCACTTAAGTCGGAACGAACCCTCATCTGAATATGTGCAACCTTGCTTGCCAGCTGTAATAAATGTCGCATGATTTTCATTTGTTGGGAGTTTCAGTTTTGTAGTACGAGGGTTGACTCTGATTGGCTTTAACTTGGCAATGCCCAGTGGTTGTAACTGTGACTACACATCAAGTGCTTATTACGATTTAAGCAAGGGATGCGCAGTCATGTGACTTCTTCAATTTGATTCTTAAGAGGATTGTGCAAAACCTCCGAGCCAACACCAGAGGCACAATATTCCGACGATATTGACATCATTCGTAGGACTTAAGGTGATGTTATAGCCACGTTTGCTAGTATAGAGAAGGAAGCGGCGATAATGGGTTAAGCAGTAAATGAGGGCAATGCGAAGTATATGCTGTTAACACAAAAGGACACACAACATCAACGAATCGGACGGAACGTCACCATTGAGAAAGAACGGGACTTTGTCTATCTCGCCACCGCTATTAACTCTGACAACAACATCTCGTCAGAAATTAAACGAAGAATTACTCTTGCCAACCGATATTTCTTCGGGCTAAGAAGGTAATTCAGTAGTAAAGCCCTCATTCGAACTACTAAGGATATCCTATATAAGACCCTGATCATCCCAGCCCTGCTCTACGGCGCTAAAGCATGGACCGTCTTCGATTTGAGAGGAATTTTCTTCGAAAAATCTTCGGTCCCGTTTGCGTTGACGGGCTATGGAGACGAAGATTAAACCAAGAACTATACGAGGTGCAGAGGGACATGACCCTGGTCAAAAAACTCTGCATTGGACGTTTAAGATGGATAGTACATGTCGAACGATAGGACACCAATACTCCGGATCGCAGAGTCTTTGGTTCCCAGTCAGATGTTGGACGCAGTAGAAGAAAACCTCGCTTAAGTGGCGCGCACAAGTAGAAACTGACCTCAACCAACCGGTCTAATTGGAGAGGCATGTTTGTTGAGGCCCAGATTCATTCCTGACTGCAGCGCCACTTAAGTAAGTAAGCAAATAAGTAGATTTTCCTTTGTGTTATCCTGTCTGGTCGAACGGATTTCTTGGATCGCGGTAACATCTGCCCTGTGCCGCACGAGATTCAAGGGAAGATTTTTGGGTAACACCCAGAGTATACATCGTGCGATTCAGGTGCATATTAATAAGTCGTTGTCCTAGGAAAATTCGGGTCTAGTTAATATTTGATGTGAATGAATATGTTGTCTCTCTATAACTAAGTAACTATAGGACAGACCCTAGGACACGTGGCCATCATAACCATTGCTTACCATTTGGCCACAAAAATAGTATTATAGGGGTTGCTGCATTTCCTGTACGAGATCCACATTTGTTTTCCACCATACTATAACATATTGCAATCCTACTTTGTTTTTAAATCACTTGGATTAAGTCTGGTACTCTGGGAGGCATAGATTTATAAATGTTTTGTATTACAGATCCCGTATTTTTCACTTAATACCTTCAAGTCACGGTTTCAAAATCTTCTTTAAACGCGCCTTCCTATACAGCTAGTGTTTTTGAATTGTTTTCCTAATTTACATTTGTTTAAAAAGTAACATAGATACAAACAAATTGGAAAAGATACTTCTCAAAGATAGTGCCACTATATGTTTATCTTCATTTTATCAAACATATAATAAAATAATTTTCTTTTCCTTTTCAGAAATTAACAATGTCCACGATGTCCTTAAAATCAGTGAATTCAAACACGAGCCATCCGAAACAATGATAATCAAAGTGAAAAATAAATGAAAGTGTTAAAGAATTGCCGTTAGAAAGTGAGAGATAATAACAACCTGCTACTATGAGTTAGAATATTCAACTGTAACTCAAAATTAAAAAAATCAAAAAAAAATCGCACACTCGGTGCTTTAAAAAAAAATTAAATAAAACATAAATCCTTCAGGATAAGTAAAAATCCAAAAGAAAATGTCTGATTTCTACGAAGCAGCAGCAGCAACAACCCGAAGGAGTCGCAGCAATTCAATTACACATTGGTCCGTCATCTGGTTACTGGTTACATGCTTGCTGAATCCTGTACTGCCAGAGGTCATTTACCGAGTGGATCCATTAGGTACGATATAACTTGAGATACATCTATATAAAAAAAAAATGTTTGCTTCATTTTGTTGTACATACTATCTTACACAAGGGATTGTAGTATCCTTTTCTAAGCGCATCTCATTAAGTTTGGAATTGCATTTCATACCACAGCCAGATGAGAAACTGTATAAACCTACAAATATATTCCTTTCTATACTCTGTAACAGAATTGCATTTAAGTGAAGTATCCTTTTGATCAGAATGGGTGGCATGTATTTCTTTTATTTTATCCATCCCACCCCACTTTAACCTATTTAATACTCGTCCTTTTTTTTCTGAGCCCTTTTTGTTTGCTTGCCGAATGAATTGCACCGCAAAATTCACCGTCGACTAAGGACGAAAGAAATCAGTGAAATAATGAACTCTGATGTAGGCTAACAGGATATCGCTTCCAAATGGACCGTTGATGATGAAAAAAAAAGAAAACTAAACTAAACTAAACACTATCCGATCCATTGGAGTTATGTATATCCTCCACGCTTCCATTTGAGGCTGCACTGCACAAGAAGGGAGTTTGCAAAGATGATAAAGTGTTCTTCATTCAACATCAGTGCAGCGGTAGCAGATAAATTAAAACAACTTATACAAGCAATTCAAGATGAAACAGTAGAAAAGACGGATTTCATAGAGTGTTAGCCGTTTTTTGAAAAGGAGTGCCTTTTGCTGAGAACCCTCCCCAGGGCGTATAAACTAACCATGGAAATAAAAACCGGAACTGACTCTGGGAATTATTTTTAATTAAGTTGACCTGAACTGGCACGTCATAGTGGTGTTGGGAAATTCAATATAACCTCATCCGTTTCTGCAATCCTCCAGGTGGAACACCTGCCTATGTTCAAATGTCTATATAGGTTTATCCTGCACGATTTGCTTCAGCTTGTACGGCACATCTATCCTTTGGACTGGGAACTCGTACAATCTCTTTGGAAATGTAGACCGATAATCTGCCAAGAGACTATATGGTTATACCAGCGATGATTGTAAAGCCATTCGTACCAGCGATGATGGTAAAGCCATTCGAGTATCCTAGCAAATACATCGTCCTGAGTGAATGAAATGCCTGTTTGCCTCCATGAGATCTTTAAATTTAGTATCCTCGAGTGGTGCAAATGATGTGTAAGTGAAAGAGAGAGGCTACTGAAGTAAATCGTATTCTGCAGTCGAAATACTACAACGGATAGAATATTGCAGAGAACTGTTTCATTTCATTTGGTTGCAGATACAAGTACAGTGGCTTTAGCAGATATGTATAGTGAATGAGTTTAGAGAGGGATGTATTTAAATTAACTCTGTCAAGATGTTCATAGTTAAGTTAATGTGTTTTTATGCTATATGAAGGGACCAATAGGATTATGATATTTTTATTTTCAAAAAGGCGATTTGATATTACAACAAGATCAATGGATATCCTTGTAATAAGGTTAAGATAGTTTATCGTTGAAAAAAATATCGACAAAGTGGTACTGTCTGGATCTTAATATGAAAAAATTAGAAAAAGTGAACACTTATCGCAAGGAATATCTATAAAAGAGACTTCTGCTGATATTTGGAACATTTTTGCTTTCTGTTCTGATCAGCGAACTTATGTATGTCGATGATGTATAATTGGGGCCGAATTTCTAATCGCCCATCTTGAGAGCTTTCAATTGTTTGGTTTTGACTAGCAATATCTTACGAGAGACATTTTCTCGGTATCTTTTAAATTCGCTGTTTCGCCTGTTATGCACTTCTTCGCTTAACTAACCTATTGGCAGTAAAGCATTTTTTTAGGCTCGAGGCTGGGCCATGACTACAAAATTTATGGATTGAAGGTGGAACTTGGGTACCGATTATATTTTTAAGCAAACAGTCTTGCAGTTGCAATAGCCTTCTGTTGTATAAGATCCTGAGTTTGGCCGCATGGCCCTGTAACTATAGCTGTAATTCTTGCGATATCTGGGCGGGTTCTATTCAGTAGGGTGTTTATTCTGTTCTTGTCGTAGATAAGCCATATCTTCCTCGACATCACGCAATTTGTTAACCTTCTCCATTTGGAGTCGACCTTCTTCAGAAAGTATGAGTGGATTTGTTTCTTAACCACACATACATGGATATGGACCCTTGCCGCCAGCGAGCAATATAGAGAAGAGCCCTGCTTGGAAAGATTGTCTGCGCTCTCGTTTCCTTTACTGTCACTTTCACCTAGAAAAATGGAGCCTGAAGGGTTCGCCCAGGTGGAAAATTCGTTCCGGCATTCCTTTACCATATTTTGGTTTTGCGTAGTGGCACAACCCATATGCTTGCAAGCCTCTCGGAAAGCCGGGAGTTCCGGCGGGAATACGCTGGCAGAGTCCGATATACCGCCTATGTTACTGAAATTTGCCTTGAATCCTAGACATCGGACCTCATACCACAGTTCATCTTAGATCCGTCGATGTAGACCACCGTGTCGAAATCCCTTATTACTTCGTTTCTCTTTCACTGAGCTCTAGTAATAAAACCTACCTGGAAACATTTCCTGAAGCTTAGTGTGGGTGTGATGTAGTCAGCCATTTGGGAACATGTCCAGAATACTGTTGTGAAACTTGCATTCCAGAATCCTGACTTTTCGAGTGTTACTGCGGTGCATAGTGCAGTGTCTTTTATATGGAGGTCGAGGGTCAAGAGATGCAACAGCTCAGATAGGGAAACTGTTGGCGCCGACCTCAGTGCGCCCGTGGTGCCTATACTGGCTATTCTTTGCAGTCTTTTTTGGTTTGTAAGGTTGTAGCCGTTACTCAACGTGTACCACAATACTAGCAAAGATTATAAAGTAACACAAATGACGCACTGCGTACAAGAAAATTGTTCTATAGAGGGTCGTACTGGCACCGGCCGCCATATGTTTGGAACTCGTTTCTCATGTATGCACGTGCACACCGCCCGCCCGTACCATGAAGCTGGTGAGCAAAAGTTTCTGTTTTTTGTTCTCAATGCGTCATCTGTATGACTTTTTAATCTTTGATACTAGTGAGCCATATGTTAGAATTGGATTAACTACAGCTGATGTACATCCACAAGGGCATAATGTTAGAATTGGATTTACTACAGCTGTGTACATCCACAAGGGCATCTTTGGTTAAAGTCCCCACTTCTTTCCAAAGGTTTTGCTGCAAACGTAGAAGGCTACACTCGTCTTTCTCACTCGATGTGTTCGATGTTGTGTTTCCAGTTTGTTAGACGGGGGAGAGTGAAATCGAGTATTTTGGTTTTGGTAGTGAATAGCACCAATTCCGTTTTGCTCGTTTTTAAGCCGAGGCCTCAGCTTGCAGCCCAGGTGCGAACCTTGTCTAGAGTAGCTCCCATGATTTCGTGGGGAGGGGAACACGGAGGGGAATTTTTCTGACACTAGTATCACCACGTCATCCGCATACGCTACAACTTGACCCATTCCTAGTCCAATAGAGAATCAAGAATAGCTTCAGTGAGGACGTTGTTGAAAGCTCCTTCTATATCTAAGAAGGAGGCTTGTGTGTATTCTTTACAGTATGAGAATTTTTCGATTGTCCGCACTACCTCGTGGAGAGCCGTTTCCGTGAATCTGCCCTTGAGGTAGGCATGCTGTGGATGTCTAAAACAGATTCTAGGGTTTTTAGTACAAAGGAGGTTAGACTGATTGGTCATTTGCGGTGTCGCGGTCTCGTGGTCGCGTTTGCTTACCTTCGGTATAAATACCACTCGATCGCGTCTACACGAATAAGGTACGTGGTAAAGTATTAAGAAGCTTCTAAAAATTGACGCCAGCCATGGCACTGTTAGGTCTCGCGTTCTCTGAAGAACAACTGGCAGTTTAAGTTTAAGTTTAAGTCCCCGAGAGCTGACGGCATCTCGGGACTTAAACGGAGAGAAGCTATTAATAGCCCAGGAAATCTTTCTCTTGGAAATTATTGAAGTAATATTGCTGCGTGGTGCAGTTTGTACTTGCCGAGTTCTCCCGGGTTTATGCATGCATCCGGGAAAGTCTATGTTAAGCAGGAGTCTTAGGGTCTCCGCGGAGGATTCTGTCCACCCTCCATCTGACAGAACTTAGCTTAACCTGGCGGAGTCCTTGAGGGTTTCAATAGAATGGCAATAATTCATCCAGGCCTCCCTTTTGCATGTGTTTATGTTTTTTCTGAAGTTGTATATGTGGTTGATATTGAAGATCGAACTGGTCTTATATCTGAGATTGGAGAGATCTTCATTCCACCACGGGGGGAAGTAATTTTTTTACTTTTAGGTAATAGCTATTGTTTGTAATACAGTTAAAATACATCGACAGAACTTCTCTTCCAGAAAAATTTTTTCCCCTTTGAATTCCCTGTATTTGGCAGCTCTTTGGGGTGAATTTATGGTCACTTCTCCTCTCACAACTTTAGATGTTTCCACTTGACCTGAAGACCAGATGGGTATTTCTGTCTCCATTCCGCATTTTTTTGTCGATTGGTCTTTCTCGCGCCCACTTGCAAGAAACACCTGGTTTGATGAGGAATGCCGACAGATGCTCGCAGCCAAGAACGAGGGCTACAAGGCTAAGCTGCAGGTGATGACGAGAGCTGCCATTGAGCTCTATATGCAGAGAAGAAGGGAAGAATACTGTTTTTTCAGAAAGAAGAAAAAAGAGCAAGAAAAGCGCGCGATCGAGGATATGGAGAGGTGCCGCTCCAGGAACGATGTTCGCAAGTTTTACCAAAGTGTAAAACGTCAAAGCCAAGGATACAAGGCTCGAACAGAATCCTTTCGAGATGAACAAGGAAATATTGTAATTGAGACACAGTCGATGCTGAGGATATGGAAGAACCACTTCTGCAGACTGTTACTGCGATGACGAACAACATTCCGCTGTCAGGCAGAACGAACCATACTGGTAACGACATAGAAAACTGCCAACCATCTGACCTGAGTCAAGTGTGGATAGCAATATCTAAACTGAAGCTTAATAAGGCGTCCGGAAATGACGGCCTTCCCGGCGAGCTTTATAAAGCCGGCGGAGATGACTTGGTAAGTAACATCCACCAACTCATAAACCGAATCGGGTCGGAAGAAAGTATGCTTGAAGAGGGGAACCTCAGCATCGTTTGCCCGATCCACAAAAAAGGAGAACCTCTTAACTGCGCCAACTACAGAGGCATTAGTCTCCTCAACATCGCCTACAAGATCCTATCTACCGTAATATGTGAACGCCTGAAACCGTTTACCAACAACCTGATCGCACCTTATTAGTGTGGTCTAAGGCCAGGAAAGTCCACAACCGATCAAATCTTCACACTTCGGCAGATCCTGGAAAAAACCCAAGAAGTCTAAATCGATACATACCACGATTTCAAAGCCGCATACGACAGCATTTATAGAGACGAACTATACAGAGCCATGTCTAGTTTTGGTCTACCGCCCAAACTCGTCCGTTAGTGTAGGATGACGATGGAAAATTCTTGCTGCTCCATCAGGGTCGGAAACGACCTCACCGACACATTCGATCACGTGACTTCTTCAAGCTGATTCTTGAGAGGATTGTGCAAAACTCACTGATCATCCCAGTCCTGCTCTACGTCGCTGAAGCATGGACCGTCTCAAAAGCGGATGAAGAAATCCTTGGTCGATTTGAGGGGAAAATTCTTCGAAAAATCTTCGGTCCCGTTAGCGTTGATGGGCTATGGAGACAAAGATTCAACCATGAACTATACGAGCTATACAGCGACATGCCCCTGATCAAAAAATTCCTCATTGGTTTAAGATGGCTAGAACGTTTAAGATGGGAAGGACGTTTAAGATGGCTACGACGTTTAAGGTGGCTAGGACACCAATACTCCCGCTCGCAGAGTCTTCGATTCCCAGCCAGACGTCCTACGCAGTAGAGGAAGACCTCGCCTTAAGTGGCGCGCACAAGTAGAAACTAAACTCAACCAACTTGGAGTGCGCTACTGGAGGCAGTTAGCTAAGGACCGGGCTAATTGGAGAGACATGTTGGTTGAGGCCCAGGTTCATTCCGGACTGTAGCGCCACTTAAATAAGTAAGATGCAACCAGACTATCCAAGTCTGTCTAGTTCGTCTGATTTCTTATTTCCTGGAATGTTAATACGTCCAGCATCTAGATAATTTGAACTTAATTCTAGTTGTATAGAACCTTTATCTCAGTGCGGCAGCTTCCAACTGTTCTTGATTTTACTACGTTGTATGTCAGAGCTTTTATAGCCACTTGACTATCAACGTTTGTGGATATCCTCTTGTGATATGTTCAATACTCTAGCCGATTCCTTAGCTTCGAGTTTGGCTAGTTTAACCACATAGCCTCACCTCATTTAGGTCAGGTGGCTGGTATTGGTCGTTATCATCGCCAATATTGAATATATGGCGGGAGATTGCCTTTCGTCGCCGTTTAAATATCTCCAACTCTTGTCTTTACCTGCAGCTGTGCCTTGTAGGCTTCATTTTATGCTGCGGGTATCTGTCGGCGTTCTTTCAAAAAGCCGGGGAATTCTTCATGATGGCCGCAAGACATCAAGCACATAAGTTGTTACTGATCGTCGATATTGATTCTCGACATTAGATGCTGGTGGTGTGGTGACAATCCAGATGTTATGGGATACGCATTCTACAAAGAAATTATTGACGGTCTCCCACGATTGCAGTCTGTCGATATTAAATTTTAACACAATATTTCGCATTTATTGTGGTGTGGTGGATACTCTCATTCATAGCTTGGCTGCAACTAGGTAGTGCTCCAAGTTGATGTTATTCAGTCGGAGAATGTTCGAAAATCCAAAAAAAAAAAATGAGTCCATGCCTCTTGTCTATCGCAATGATTGAATGATTGTTGATCTGGAGACCACCATCTGCCCTTATGGATATCAAGGAGAAGAAACCGTGCGATGCCTAGAACGACATCTCCTTCAGACAGTGTGTCGTATAGGCAGTTTTTCCCGAGAGTACTGCGAAAGATATTCTCTTTTCCTACCTGAGGAATTAAGTCTCCCGATTTTAGCAACCTACTTTGGTAGTTGGTCTCTAGTAGTAGTCGTAAAAAAAATCCTTCGCAATGTCATCATTTCACTCCGTCGTGCCGGGAAGTGAGCTTTTCAAGCCTTATGTTGGCAAATTTGCTATTGTTGCGGATTTTTATAACGCATTCGTTTATCCTTCAAAGTATAAATCTTCTTGCCTTAGTATGTTATTTATAACAAATCTGCATCCGAAAAGTCTCTATTTCTGCGGATTCTGACGATTACACCAATCCAAGAGATCCAATACTCAACATCTATGCCATGTGAAGTTGAACAATTGTTTTGGTTGATTTGGAGGGCATCAGTCGATTGCGGCTAATTGGCATAGCCCTAAGGCTTTCCAAAATCCGCGAGAGATATATCTTTTCTCAAATCGTTCATGTAGGATATCCTGCTCTGTGGCCGTCTTGCTGGAATCAGATGTCGTCCAAGTTCAAAAAGTTGGTTATATCAATAATCTGTAGAGCTCGTCATTGATTGTGATGGCCTCACGAATGTCGTTTTTGAAAAAGTACGAAGCAAAGTACGACCCAATATCGGTAACAAGCAGTATGAGATCTTCATGTGGGTTGATATCATGGATTTTAACATAACCATTCATCCAAAATTGCGCCTCGTTGCTTAAGACGATATTTTGGGCAACAATTGGTGTCATCTTCTAAAAGATCCGAACTCCAGTCATGGAACAAATGGCGTTGTGTAACTGTATTTACTTTGAGCTTCTAGTTCATTTGGATCTTGAACGGTTGCAGGCTTAAGACTGCTTTTTGTTCCAATGAACATTTTTAAAAACAGAGGGGATATTCTCGCCCAGTCTGGAGTTATTATTACAAGTGCTGATTGATTGCTTTCCCAAGCGTTTGTTGCAAGTTTTGACACCAAATATTGGAGAGTCGACTGTGATTAATTTAATGATTAATCAAAAAGTACCTACCTCATAAAAATACCACCAAAACTACCACAACTCACCCTGAATCCTTGTAAACAATTTTACACTCCCCTCACAGCTTAAAACACAATTAACCTTCATTTGTGTATCTTTTGGTTGCCTGAGCGTGATACCTAATCTTCTTAATAGCAGGTGATGAAGTGTAATTTGAAGCAACACAATGAAAAATTAAATAAACATCAGAATCCCGGGTGGTGTTTTGTGATAGCCCTTTTAAGCGGAGAATGTCCTCATCCCTTTTCCATGGTTCATTGTGATTACAACTACAATACAGCGGCGCTTTTGTCTTCATTATAAAAATAATTTGGACGACTTCCCGAATCAGAATTTACAAAGTGGGTCACGAAAAAATATTTACCTCCCTTAGACGGAGATTGAAATTGTGATACTGCTCGTTGAAAAAAAAAATCCTTTGGGAAATTGCAGGCAGATTCAGTCAGAGACTAAACCTTGTGCCAAAATAAAAACAACCAACATGGTAGCAAAGACCTGTGCCTCAAATGATTCTTACTAATTTCAATTAAATTTTAAGCAGCGAAGATACTTTTCCCTAATCAGATCAAAGGTTGTAGCCGTAGCTTGTTATAGCCTCTGCTGATTCTTTTTAATCAATTTTATGGTTGTGTAAACAAAACTTTAGGCATGCTTGTGGTTACAAGGATTATGAATAGCAAAATGGTTTTGCATTTGTATTATGCTAGTGAATTGATGTTTACATCATTTAGATACATTTTTTTGTTTGCATTGGGAGAGGGATCATAAATACATGTGTAAAACTTGTACCAACGTCCGAGCTTAGTAATAAAAGTTTCCGCTCCTTGCGAAGAATACGATTCGTGCATCAGAATCTATCAGCCTTTTACACACATTTAATGAATGAGATTTTAGGAGAATATTATGTTTAAAAAGTAATTCTGTGAAATTTAAAACTTGATATCCTAAAAGAGGATTATGTATCTATATTGGAAACTGCACCATTGGAAGGAATTATCTTAGTTTCATATACTGCAGATACTATAGTGGTACATAAAAGGCAATTTAGAGAGATGAAATCAAATGCAAAGGTTAGAATATATCCTGCACATATAGCTTTGGAACTTTTGGGATGTTCTATTCATTTGAACAATACCTGCATTTGAAAGGTCTCATGGAAATCTGCATGTGTTGAAATAATGAAGTTTTGGTTTTGTTATGGTATTTATTTCTGAAATTCCGTAACTAATCAAAAATGAATAAATCCAAGCTAAAGGACTTGTGGAATAAGGGATTGTACATGCACATATAAACGGGTGTTGGCGTTCATTGTAATGTAATAAGGCTTTCGATGCAAAAGTGTATGTACATACTTGGGTTAGGATAGTGAGTTCACGTTGATGTGATGTTTGAACTTTTATGTAAAATCAATGTTTACCGTATTGGCGATTGTTTTATTATTTTCCATCGAAATTGTTGATTACTTGTTTCTATAGAATTAGTTTACTGTTGTGTGATTCATTAGTTATTGCAAATAGGCAATGTGACTTTGGTACTTCAAATCTAAAATAACTCTTATTAGAATAATAATATAAACAGTAGGACATTCGCATAGATATATTCATCGACTTATGACTAAAAACATTATTCGATAGTCCTCTTTCCTCCCTCTTTAAAACTAACGATTTCGCTTCGATAAAGCTCTATCGAATCATTTTCCCTCCCAGCTAAATAACCTGTATGAAGTCTTATGGAAAATTATTTTGCGCACTTTGAGGAAGCTTCTTACAGAAAAAAACATTGTTTGCTGAAATAGGCTTTAAAGAAGCAAATAATAGGCTTCGCAAAGTCTTTCCAAAAATATTTGCAAATAACATAATTATTTCTTCTTAATTTTTTTTTATTATTTTCTACTTTTATTAAATTGAATACTTTATAATTATTAATGCCTAATTCGTTATTATTAAAGTATGAAATTCTACACAATTATTTATATAAAAACTCTTATCTTACTGTGATTTGAACTCGCGTTCTCTCGCACGGTAATCCAACACGCTATCCACTAGGCTATTCTTTCGAACATGACCCATTCCCCGGAAGGCTTTTTTAAGCCTTCATTCGTAAGCGAAATACATGCTTTACTTCGGATTAACTTCTTGCGAAGTTCTATCGATGTGTGTGCATGTAACGTACGTTACATATGTTAACATGTAACATACACATGTAACGTGTGTTACATTTACACACACCTCCGGAAACTTAAAACCAACCTTACAGAAGTTATACCATCATAACTTGGGTAATGCTTATGAATTTTGCTGCATAACGTCTTAAAAAGGCCGCTACCCAAACAATCGAGCGCAAAAATGCTCGACCTTTGCGCACAAGACCTATATAAAGCCTACAGAAATAATTGCTTGTGAAAATTCAATGTTATTACCTTATAGTGGAATAATTGTTAGTTGGGTAGGGATGCCAATGTACATCAGATTTAGCATATCTACTTCATTTTTTTTTGTACGCATCTACTACGTAGCAACTTATTTCTACTCCGTTAGACCCATTTTTATACAAATATCGCAATCGAAAAAGTTACTGTCCTGTGTAGATCAGTATAAAATATTGATATTTAAACCACACGCTTATGATTTGAAAGCTTCGGATCGTCTCCGATTTATTGATTTTTGTCTTTTAAACACTTTTTCGAATGAGAGATATACTTGGTGCATAATTCAAGTGTCGAAAACGTCGAATATTAAGTAAGTTTAAGTTTCTTTTGAGACACCTTGTATATTTTCCTGCAGCTTGTGAATGGTCATAATTTCGAAAAAATGTTAAGACTTGACATTTGGAGCACGTCCTTAACTCATTATAAATGATTTATATAAAGTTTTCAGAAATGTATGGTAGCAAGTAATTCTTTCTGACTTTATATAAATCGGAAGGAATGCCGTTGCCTTATCGTCAATTATGATTTCATTTCACTTTGTCCTTTTTTATCTCGACAGCATTTTGTCATAACCTTTTGTTGATAAAGCAGGCGATTTTCTTTGTCCAATATTAAGCCTGACTATCATCGTGAACTAATTTTGAGGTGTGTCCAAAATTAAAGCTTGTAACGCGACGAGGTGTTCATTTTCCTTGAGACGCAGCTAGTCGGCACGCTTGTGAGACACGGCTTAGCTCACCGGTTGCTGCGTATAATCTTAAAAAACAAAACAAAAAAATCGTGGCGAAAAATATATAAAAGGTTTCCTATTTAGCAGTTGAAATGTTACATAACACGATTTCGATTTTGTTAAAAATAATTTTCAAATTATTGCATTAACAACGAAGACAGAACTTTGATAGCTAGCTGGTAATGCTATCTTTGAGAGAAGCGAAATACCCACCCGTTATGGCCTTGCTAAAGGCCTATCAGTCCGCTCGTTTTCTCTTTAATTTTTCTACGAACGAACCCTTGATTAATAGACTACTCTGCATTTCCTTACCTCACATATTTTCTAGTTGGCTGACGTCTAAAGTCGTTTTTTGAAGAAATTTAATGCACAGTCGTAAAAATAAATAAATATGCGGTAGTACAAGCTTATGGGTAAATTGATTACGTGAATAGAATTTTTATCAACCCATGGAAGCGACTTTTTGAGCTGGTGACTTATTTCCGGAGAATGCACTATGCGAGCGCAAAATGAAGAAAGAGGTCAGATAATCATTGACACCCTATTATATACAGTCTGTCTAAAATCAGACCTTTTAGATTTGAATATCACGTAGGTTCTTAGGTTGTGCCTCATCGTGTTCCTGGACCATTTCCGCTAAGATTTCAGTGTTACGGAAGATGGTCAACGAGAAATTTGGTATACCAGCGACATCCTCGTGCATGACCGACTTGATTTCTTTCATTTTCAGGGATATCTCAACGATATTGTCGGTGATTTTCTCTTCTTCGGTTTCATTCCATTTGGGCGTTTGCTCTGGTGGATCGACGCTTCCCGAAACGATCTCACCTCGTTCATCGAACAGCGGTTGATGTTTCTCTTGGTATTTCTCTTGGTATTTCTTTTCGAGATACTAAACTTCTTCGAAGAATGCCCAACTAACAATTTCGCTTCGATGAAGCACTATTGAAGCTTTTTCCTCCTAGCAATATTACCTGTAAGAAGTCTTATGGAAAAACATTTGGCGCACTTTTGGGAAGCTATTTACTTCTATAAGACTTTTTTAAACTTCTTAAAAGCCTCGCAGAAAAAACTTTGTTAGCTGTATAAGGCTTTATAGAAGCAAGTGACAGGTTTCACCAAAAATCTTTCCGCCATTGTCTTTCCAACACGCTGTCCAATAGTCTTCACTTTGGTACTTGAAAAAACAGTACGTACAACGAAGAACTTGAATCGTGAGGACACATTCTCCGGTAGGTTCACGATCTTTTCATCTCTTCCCCGATCTTTTTAAATTCAAACGATCTTTTCACCTTTTCCCGATCTTTCAACTTTAACTTTTTTAAGCCTTCATTCGTCAGCTCTATACATGCTATAATTTAGATAAACTTCTTGCGAAGTTCTACAGAAACATCTTAACGAATGTTACATGTACACACACCTCCGGAAGCTTAAAACCAACCTTACAGAAGTTATACCATCATAACTTGGGTTATGCTTATGAATTTTCCTGCATAACGTCTTAAGAAGGCCTCTACCCAAACAATCGACTGCAAAAATGCTCTACCTCTGCGCACAAGACTTATATAAAGCCTACAGAAATAATTGCTTGTGAAAATTCAATGTTATTACCTTATAGTGGAATAAGTGTTAGTTGTGTAGGAATGCCAATGTACATCAGATTTAGCATATCTACTTCATTTATTTTTTTTTGTACGCATCTACTACGTAGCAACTTATTTCTACTCCGTTAGACCCATTTTTATAAAAATATCGCAATCGAAAAAGTTACTGTCCTGTGTAGATCAGTATAAAATATTGATATTTAAACCACACGCTTATGATTTGAAAGCTTCGGATCGTCTCCAAATTATTGATTTTGGTCTTTTAAACACTTTTTCGAATGAGAGGTGCATAATTCAAATGTCGAAAACGTCGAATATTAAGTAAGTTTAAGTTTCTTTTGAGACACCTTGTATATTTTCCTGCAGCTTGTGAATGGTCATAATGTAGAAAAAATATTAAGACTTGACATTTGGAGCACGTCCTAATCACTATAAATAATTTATATAAAGTTTTCAGAAATGTATGGCAGCAAGTAATTCTTTCTGACTTTATATAATTCGGAAGGAGTGCCGTTGCCTTATCGTCAATTATGACTTCATTTCACTTTGTCCTTTTTTATCTCGACAGCATTATGTCATAAGCTTTTGTTGATAAAGCAGGCGGTTTTCTTTGGTCAATATTAAGCCTGACTATCAGTAAACATCGTGAACTAATTTTGAGGTGTCTCTAAAATTAAAGCTTGTAACGCGACGAGGTGTTCATTTTCCTTGAGACGCAGCTAGTCGGCACGCTTGCGAGACACGGCTTAGCTCACCGGTTGCTGCGTATAATCTTAACAAAAACAAAACAAAAAAATCTGGCGAAAAATATATAAAAGGTTTCCTTTTTAGCAGTTGAAATGTTACATAACACGATTTCGATTTTGTTAAAAATAATTTTCAAATTATTGCATTAACGACGAAGAGAGAACTTTGATAGCTAGCTGGTAATGCTATCTTTGAGAGAAGCGAAATACCCACCCGTTATGGCCTTGCTAAAGACCTATCTGTCCGCCCGTTTTCTATTTAATTTTTCTACGAACGAACCCTTGATAAATAGACCACTCTGTATTTCCTTACCTCACATATTTTCTAGTTGGCTGACGTATAAAGTCGTTTTTTGAAGAAATTTAATGCACAGTCGTAAAAATAAATAAATATGCGGTAGTACAAGCTTATGGGTAAATTGATTACGTGAATAGAACTCTTATCAACCCATGGAAGCGACTTTTTGAGCTGGTGACTTATTTCCGGAGAATGCACTATGCGAGCGCAAAATGAAGAAAGAGGTCAGATAATCATTGACACCCTATTATATACAGTCTGTCTAAAATCAGACCTATTAGATTTGAATATCACGTGGGTTCTTAGGTTGTGCCTCATCGTGTTCCTGGACCATTTCCACTAAGATTTCAGTCTTACGGAAGATGGTCAACGAGAAATTTGGTATACCAGCGACATCCTCGTGCATCACCGACTTGATTTCTTTCATTTTCAGGGATATCTCAATGATATTGTCGGTGATTTTCTCTTCTTCGGTTTCATTCCATTTGGGCGTTTGCTCTGGTGGATCGACGCTTCCCGAAACGATCTCACCTCGTTCATCGAACAGCGGTTGGTGTTTCTCTTGGTATTTCTCTTGGTATTTTTTTCGAGATACTAAACTTCTTCAAAGAATGCCCAACTAACAATTTCGCTTCGATGAAGCACTATTGAAGCTTTTTCCTCCTAGCAATATTACCTGTAAGAAGTCTTTAGGAAAAACATTTGGCGCACTTTTTGGAAGCTATTTCCTTCCATAAGACTTTTTTAAACTTCTAAAAAGCCTCGCAGAAAAAACTTTTTTAGCTGTAAAAGGCTTTATAGAAGCAAGTTACAGGTTTCACCAAAAGACTTTCCGCCATTGTCTTTCCAACACGCTGTCCAATAGTCTTCACTTTGGTACTTGAAAAAACAGTACGTACAACGAAGAACTTGAATCGTGAGGACTCATTCTCCAGTAGGTTCACGATCTTTTCATCTCTTCCCCGATCTTTTTAAATTCGAACGATCTTTCACCTTTTCCTGATCTTTCAACTTTAACTTTTTTAAGCTTTCATTCGTCAGCTCTATACATGCTATAATTCGGATAAACTTCTTGCGAAGTTCTACAGAAACATCTTAACGAATGTTACATGTACACACATCTCCGGAAGCTTAAAACAACCTTACAGGGGTTGTACCATCATATCTTCGTTAATGATTGTGAATTGTCCTACACAATGTCTTAAACAGGCTTCGTCCCAAACAATCGACTTCAAAAATGCTGAACCAACGAGCACAAGTACTTTATAAGGCCTACAGAAATAATTGCTTGTGGAAATTAAGTTTTGTTGCCTTATAGAGGAATAATTGTCAGTTGGAAATGGTATGTTTTCAATCTGAATATACAATTTTATTATTTTTTTTCAAAATTAATTCGTTTTTTTTTTCAGCTATATGCTACACTTTCTGGGCTCAACATTGGCAGCATTATTGAGTCTTCTGTACCTTTGTATGAAAACAATTACTTTGCCACTCTGGAGTTTATTGCAAAGGTTGTCCCAAAATTTACACAACATTTGAATTAAATAGAAAGCGTTATTTTTCTAAAGCTGTAATTTATGTATTAGAGCACATCCCTATCTATGCATCCATTTCCCATCGTATTCGATGAATTGAACAAAATTCTTCAACAGAAAACTTCAGAACAATTTCAACGCCTAGATAGCTGTCCAAAATGCTTGATAAATTGTTTTCCGAACCTCGGTAGGGCTTTTTAGTTCAATGGATTTGATTATGTATATTGACACATGTATGTATGATAAATTGCTCATGACCATTTTGCATGACCTGATGGATTAACGAAATTCGGTCAGTTTTGTTGATGCAGCATTGAATCTCACCTTTTAATATACGTGTGGCTGTGGTCTTGTTGGCATTCACCTTTGTCTTGAAATAAATTCCAGTGCTGTTCAATCACATGACCTAGAGGGTCAATTCTGATAACCGAAACGAGAGAGAACACGACTATGAAATGTCTCATCCAGTAATTAAATTGTTTTACGGCATGTTGCATCCTCTGGTTGAAACCACAGGTCGTCCACATCAATAGCGTCCAGTTTAGATGGAAATAACTCGGTTTTCATGTCGCAATATCGAGCACCAGTAAGAATCACTGCTTGGCCAGGTCAGGTTGAAAGGCGTAAGTTCCAATGTTTGCAATAAAAAGTGAAAGGTTGTGGATGCATTCGTTTCATGACAATAACATGTGGGTTATCTGATCCCCAAAGGCAACAATTTTGACGATTGACAAAGCCATCGTACTGAAAATTAAATTCATCGCTTAAGGTAGATAAATCTAAGCACACGATTTTTAGAAGTCGCAATATATTTTGCATCACAGTTGGTGGTCAATGTTGTGAACACCACTTTGAGACAGTCAAGGAACTATGAATTAACTAAGCTTGACGGCTGGAGAGAGGTTGTAGATGACCTTGGCATTAGGATAACATAAGTAGGGTAATGCAGAGTGGGTTTTATCTTTCAGGTGAATTTTATTTGGTTGCCATTTTTGCTTACTTCGTCAGTTTGAATTTGAAAGTCGTATAGAGTGTTTGGAGTGATAATAACTTATAATGGAGCAGCTTATGCAGTAGCAACGTGTTGAAATTATTGAAACCATTTATTTAAAAAATTTTTTTAAATGTTTACCATTTTTGACAAAAAAAAAACATTATGTCGACGTTCATAATTCGACTTTGCTGGCTTTGTGAATAAAAAGAAAAACCGATATTGAGGTACTAACAACCATTGATTGATACCTCAAAGATCATAATGCTCTCGTGGAGTAATTGTTTAGTGCATCATTTTGACCGTCAAAATGATCAGGGCTGGAAACGAACCACAGGTCCTCAAATCCTGTTAGATCATCGTGTGTTGTCCAATTCTGGAGCAGCCACTTGAAGACTGGGCTTCTATGGAAGGTTTTGAAATGCAAATACCAACAGGATTAGTAAGATGTGTTAAGCTACTTTCCTTGTTGGAATGGTAAGTTAACAGATCCACTGATTGTCTGGTTCATAGGAAAGGATGTGATAAGCTGTCTGGATCGATGCTGGTTTAGATATCTGCTCCATAAGCCATTCGGAGTTTGAACCACAAATATTTTAATTCCTTTTGGCTTTACAATGAAGGCTTCAATCCAGCAAGGTCTCTTAGCAATGTTTCTAGCATATCTGAATGTTTTTTCTAAAACGTTTTTTTCGAGTATATAGATGGTGTAGTCAGACTACTTAACTCAGGGATGAGCTGATATAATATATTGCGATGTTTTTTACCGTAAAGCAATTGAGGGGCATTTCCATAAGAACATAAATATTTCTTTATAATGGTCCAGATTTCCTTCTAATGTTTTTTTTTTTTTTTTTTCTTGAATACGCAAACAAATCGTTAGACCTCTCCATTTGAGGAAGGGATAAAAGAGGCGGTACGGAGGTGTTCTATTCCGTTTTGCTTACAGAATTTGTTGAATGTGGTTCCGTATCTATGCGTTTGATCCCAACCACAATATGGTACACATTTTCTAGAAGAATAGGCCGGCGTAGTCGATGTGGATTCGTTTTGATGAACGTTCAGATATTGGCCACGATGTATATTCCCTAGGAGTGTTTGAAGCATTCATTCATTCATTAAGTGGGCCTCATTTATGAACATGGGCCTAAACGAACATGCCTCTCCAATTAGCCCGATCTTCTACTTGTGCGCGCCACCTATAGCAAACGGGACCGAAGATTTTTCGAAGAATTTTCCTCTCGAATCGACCACGGATTTCTTCATCCGCTTCAGTGACGTAAAGCTCGACTGGGATGACCAGGGTCTTAAAAAGGATCTCCTTAGTATTTTGACTGAGGGCCTTACTACTGAATTGCCTGCTTAGCCCGAAGAAACAACGGTTGGCAAGAGTAGTTCATCGTTTAATTTCTGACGAGATGTTGTTGTCAGAGTTAATAGCGGAGCAAACATAGACAAATTCCCGAACTACCAACAATTGATACAACTCGGATGATTTGTCAGATCATCACGAGAGGAGTGAAAAATTACTTAGGTGTTGCTACGTCTGGTAATCGATTCCAGACCACTTAGCGCGATAGTTCATCGCACTTACTAACCCGCCACTGAGCTCGCACGAAACGAAAAAAAAATCCTTTCGGTGTTAAGTTATATTCGGTATCTAATCCAAGCAAAACCATAAATTGGAGAAGTAACATGAAACGAATGCAAAGTCGACCTCCCAGCATACACTCCGTAACTTAAGTTCCAAAGCATACTCTTTTGACTGATTGGTATGTGGTGCGTTACCAAGGAAGTGCACCTTAAAGGCCACTTATCTAATTTTAAGTGGTTTTACCCATTTTAATTTTACTCGTTAAAATTTGGCCTTTAACTTTTCTTTACCTAATTCCCAGCAAAACTCAGCATAAAATATAAGTACACAGAGTCTAGCTCTTTCTCACAACCATTCATGTGTGTGTGTGTACTTCTTGCACGATGGCGGGACCTCCTTTTTTATGCGGAA
Source organism: Rhingia rostrata (assembly GCA_949824845.1). NCBI lineage: Eukaryota > Metazoa > Arthropoda > Insecta > Diptera > Syrphidae > Rhingia > Rhingia rostrata. The sequence continues at coordinate 120,085,518 of OX463756.1, read as the reverse complement.
TCCGAATGGCTAAGTTGAGTTATTTGTCATGATGGATGATTTGTCATCTGAAAAAACATTCGCCAGTTGTTCCCGTTCATTCTGAATGTGTTGAAAAATATTTCCAAATTCATCCAACACCTTGTCACCTCTTTAAATTCAAGTCAAACACATTCCCTCTACAAAATAAAATTACATTGACAAATGACTCTGTCAAAAAAGAACAAAAAAAAAAACCAAAATAATGAATAATCCATGTTAACCTTCTCCGCCCTAACCCATTAATCTTGATTGGCACTCCAAATCTCAAGGCTGATAAATAACAGTCCGCTTGAATGGTTGCAAATTCAATTTGACCGCCTTTTGAAACATCCTGGTTATAAATTGCCAACAAAAAAAAAAAAAAGACTCGACCTCACCCAACACACACTCGAGAAAAGGCTTCCAAAGCACCCTCCCTCCATTCGAGTTGTCCTAGAATTTCCGTTTTAATATCCTGTCCCTCTTACCTTCCATTCCCCTTAAGAAGATGTCACTTTGTCGTCGAAGTCACATCATGATAAATTAGTCCACACAGTTACGAGAGCGGTTCAAGGACCGCCATGAACATCGGTAGCCTAACCACCTGACGAAGTCGTTTCACATCAATCTACAATAGTCTAGGAGGGCATTGTGATGGGGGTGAAAGAAATACCTAAAACCTGAAGGTCGAAGGCATTTGCTTTCCCATCAACATTTATGAACTTTGGCGTTTAAATGAAGGTATGTGAAGTGGATAGAGTAAGATTAATGGATGAGCAACGCGGTTGGTCGGGAGCGTATGACTCTAAGAATAAAAACACACCACAAACGGTGCATCCTGTTGTGGTCTATATAGAAACATTTTCAATTGAATACACCTAATGTTAGAACATGTTGTTTACATGCATCAAGTCATCATCAGCAACATAAAATTAATATTACCATCGGATAATGGAAGCATCCTGACGTATAATGGACGAAAATTCCTATACCCTGTGCATCGTATTCATATTCGTTGAATGAACTATCGTTTCGACATATCTCACTGTTAGTTCATCTCCCGGAATCGTTTTTTTTTTCGATGCGCACGTGTGCTTGTGTGTACCCACCATATCCTTGAACATCTACATTCTGAATGACAAGTAAACGCTTTTACGATTTGATTAAATCCATCTCGGATTTCACAGAAACGATACAAATTTATAAAAAAAACTCACTTACTCCGTTCACGGTTGGAATTCGTTGCATTGTTCGTGTGGGCGGAAGTTGAAGCAGATAGCGTCCTCGAAATTTTCCCGTAACGATGCAACCCTTCGCAAGCAATCATTCTCAAATGGAAAGTCACTCTGCGAACACCCTTCCCAAGGATTTAATTTATATTAACACTCAGGACAAAGCTGGAGCAAGGCTTAATGCGTTGTTTCGAACTCTTCTTCAAGAACAGTATTGGATACTGGATAAGCTTTGTCCTAACACAGACACACCCATGCAAAGCCAAACTGACTCCTTCGAAGATTTATCGGATATCGTATGGATGTAAATGTGTGCAGTTTTGTTTCCTTTGTATCTCGTGGATAAACTAAAAATAGGTTATCATTTGTTTTTTTCAGGTTGCAAATGGATGGGATGGGGGTATATGGGTTGTCACCTAGGGGTGACCCTAAGCCTTTAATGATGGAAATCAATTTTCAGGGATACACACCACACCCAGCGAAATCGAGTCAATGTTCGAGATTCTTCTGTGTTTATTATTCGTTGGTTTATTCTGCTGCTGAAAGGGGATATGTGAGTGAGAAAAGAAAAATCTAAGGACTTAACAAACTCGTTTGTTGTGAGCAGGATACACTTAATCATCGAGATGAATATCATTGTCAGAGTGCCATGGTGATCTAGTGTAGTTATTTCCCATTTTATTCTGACGCGAAAAAGAGTTCTCGATGCATGCATTGAGATAAAGGGAGCGCCATTAAGTAATTGCAAAAAGGTGTTAACTTCCTTCAATCCTGACGTTTGCAGAAAAACTCTAAGGAGAAGGTCGAATGACAACATTTCGTCGGTATGAATGATTGCCATAGTGGTGGTAACATCTGTATTGATAGAGATTGATATAATGCATGGTTAACATTAGACTTTGATTTTTTTACCTTGTTGGCCAAAGTAAATTATTTCTTGCGACTTAGTGGGGAAAAAACTTAGCTAGCTAAACATTTTGCTCATTCTTTGAACAGCATTTTCCCAGCCTTGTTAATCACTCCATGTTGCTGGAGACCGTTTTCAACAGTGGCTTATCACATGAGGCAAGTTGTTCCTTTTCTGAGTCGATACTTTAGTTCTGAACTTAAGACTTAACAAGCCGAATCTTTGGTATCTTCGCTCAGAAGCTAACTGCAATTTTTATATATTTGAAGGTTCGATGTTGGAAAACTCCATTTTCTAGGCCGATACAGGTCTTCAGATCTTTCAATTTATGTTTAACGCCGAATCCGAACGGAAAATTTGAGAAGCTTTTTGCTTGGACGTTTGTCAGACTTTCGCAAGAGATGAAGAAGTGAAAAAAACTTAGATTTTGTCACTTTCGAAATTGAACCAAGGGCTCGAGTTCATATTAGTACAAATACTAGGAAAAGCGGTGTTCAAGTATAATTGGAAGGTTGCATTCCGATTACTATAGAGACCCTAGTTGCCGCTGTACAGCCTGTATAGTTCTTAGTTGAACCTTAGTCTCCAGAGCCCATCAACGCAATCGGGACTGAAGATTTTTTGAAGAATTTTTTTACTAAGGTCCATACCACAGCGCAGTAAAGCAGGAATGGTATTTTCAGGGTCCTGTATAGGATCTTCTTAGTAGTCGGAGTGATGGCTTTACTACAGAGTTGCCTCTTAGCCCGAAGAAACAGCGGTTGGCAAGAGTAATTCTTCGTTTAATTTCGGATTAGATGTTTTTGTCAGAGTTAATAGCGGAGGCAAAATAGACAAAGTCCCGTACTACCTCAAAGTTATATCTGTCAATGGTGACGTTCTGTCCAATTCGTCGATGTTGTATGTACTTTCGTGTTGACAGCATAAACTTAGTCATACCGTCATTTACTATAGAGAAGGATGCGGAAATAACAAACACATTCTTGCCGCTTCCTTCTCTGTAGTTAATGAGCAAATGTTTCTGTGACATAACGTTGAGTACTAGGTTAGGTTAGGTTAGGTTAGCTTAGGTTAAAGGCTGAAAGCGATGCGCGAATTCGCCTAATTGAACCATTCAGAGCTAACTATGTAGCAAATGAGATTTCTGACATTATTGTTAGCTAGCTCACCTAGATTATCGAAGGAGTACTTTCGCAGATAAAGTTTCCTTTTTGCTGGGAGAGCAGGACAAGAGCATAGAAGGTGAGTAATACTTTCCTCCTCTTCTTCGTCTAAGCAGTTTCTGCAGAAGTCATTGCTGAAGAGGCCTTGTCTTCTTGTGTGTAGGCCTATCGGGCAGTGTCCTGTAAGGACACCGATAATGCTGCTGATATTTGATCTATTCAGCATTAGTGATGGAACTATCCTGGTGATGGAACTTGTCTGGCAAGCTTATTTGCCTTGCAATTCCCTGGTATGTCTCTGTGGCCCGGCACCCAAAAGAGGTGAATGGTAAAATCCTCCGCCATCTCGTTAAGAGACAGTCGGAATTCGCGGGCTGATTTCGAATGGAACGAGATTGCTTCCAGGGATCTTATCACCGCTTGGCTGTCACTGAAGATGCTAATATCCATCGCGGATATAACATTCCATTTCAGCCAGGACAAGGCTTCTTTGATTGAAATTATTTCCTCATGGAAAACGCTACAATGGTCGGGAAGACGAAAGGATATGCTAAGGTTAAGCATCTCGGAGAAAACACCTCCACCAACTCCAGATTGTGTTTTAGACCCATCCGTGTAGATGTGAATTGAGTTATATGTTTCAGTCGGATCCGACTTCCATTCAAGGCGACTGGGAATGGTTGTCCTAAAGTTAAGCTCAAAACTGGGTTGGGTATTGGTGTGGTCGGTGTTTTTTGTAATGTTAAGGTGACTCAGAATATTTGTGTGTGCACCCTGATTGAGTGTCCATTGTGACGAGGCTCTCAGTCTAACAACTGCACAAGCTGGGATCTGTTGCCGTAGATATCTAGGGGCACTAGATGTAGGATTGTATCTAGGGCTGAGAAGGGGGTTGTTCTAAGAGCTCCGCTAATGCATATGCAAGCTTATCTTTGAACTTAACCTAGTAGTTTGAGGTTGGAGGCTGTTTCTAGAGCTTTTCACCAGACTAAGACACCATGCACGTTGAGTCCTACCAATGATGTTAGTATCGTCGGCGTATGGTATAGTTGCACTTTGGAAAATTGTGCCTCTGGTGTTGGCTTGGGAGTTTTGCGAAATTCTGTCAATAACCAGAAGTCACATGACAAGTCCTCATTGATTTTGGTATAGAATGTGTTAGTAAGTTCGTTTCCGAACCTTGCTGGAGCAGCGAGAATTCTCCATCGACATCTTGCACAGAGGGACACTACACCAAAACTATACATGGCTCTATACAATTGGTCTCTATAAATACTGTCGTATGCATCTTTGATGATTTGGATTTTTTGATTTTTTCCCAGAACCTGCCGAAATGTGAAGATTTGTTGTGGACTTTCTTAGCCTAAAACCACACTCATAAGGGCCGATCAGGTTGTTGGTAAACGGTTTCAGCCATTTACATACTACGGCAAATGGGATCTGAAAGGAGATGTTGGGGAACCTTATGCCTCTGTAGTTGACGTAGTTCAGAGGGTCTTCTGTTTTGTTGATCGGGCAAACGATGCTGAGGTTTCATTCTTCAGGCATACTTCCCTCCGCCCAGATTTGGCCAACGAGTTGGTGGATGTTACTTACCGAGTCATCTCCACCGGCCTTATAAAGCTCAGCGGGTAGGCCGTCATTTCCGGTGGCCTTGTTAAGATTAGGTTTGGATATTGCTATCCTCATTTCACATACATAGGTCGGGTGGTTAGTAGTTTGCGTTGCCGGCGCCACTATTAAGTGTTCTTTCTGCCTGACAGCGGAATGTTGTTCGTCATCGCCGTTAACAGTCTGCAGGGGTGGTTCTTCTATATTGTCAGTAACGACTGTATCCAACTACGATATTTCCCTGTTCATCTTGAAAGGATTTCGTTCGATCCTAGTATCACTGGCTTTGATGTTTTTTACTTCGGTAAATTTTTGAATATTTTTCCTCGAGGACAGTACGCTTTTCTTGTTCCCGGAGTATTTCCCTCTTTCTTTGCCTATAGAGCTCGATGGCAGTTCTCGTTCTCACCTACAGCTTAGCCTTGTAGTACAAGTTCTTAGCTGCAAGCAACTTTTCTGAAAATCATGTGTTCTTCCCTCGTTATTTTCCCATAGAGCTCAATGGCAGCTTTCGTCCTCACCTACAGCTTAGCCTTGTAGGCCTAGTTCTTGGTTTCGAACATCTGTTGTGAAAACCTTGTGTTCTTTGCTCCTTCTTTGCGCATAGAGCTCAATGGCAGCTCTCGTTCTCTTGGCTTAGTTCTTGGCTGCGAACATCTGTCGGCATTCTTTATCAAACCAAATATTTCTTGCAGGTGGGCACGAGAAACCTAGCACACAGGCAATTTCGAAGTTATAAGCTTTTTCATGTACCAATGATGCTGCCTTTGAACATTTTTTAGAATACTTGACTGAGATAGCGCTATCCAGAACTTATTAGCAGCTTCTTCTACAAACATGATGAATACAACTTACCACTTTTTCAAACTCTTGGGAACGTAACCTTAATTGGTATAAAGAATGTTGGCTTCCCGGACTAGAGTTGTTGTCAGCTTAACTGAAAATAGTCTAGGGAAGCAATTCACACAATCTTTGTAGCCAACCTACTAAATGATTTCTGGAGATGATGTTGTCATCATGTGTTGGAATGCGCTCCCATGAAATATATATTGCTTTGCATATGCAATTATTTAGTGAACAAAATCTGGAAATGTCAGCCAATGTAAATGAATGCCTGACCCTCAACGCTCATGTATTTTACCTCGTGGCATTTATTTCTCATTATGGCTGCAATTGCCTGCATGTTTTACAATCCCTTACATGAGTTCATTGTTTTAAGTTTGTCAGCCGAAGAGTGCAGTATCCAAGCTTTTACAACATAAAATCATTTTAGGATAATAAAAAATTCTAAGGTTACACTCAATGAATAGAAGAAACCATTGCCAGCACCAGCAGACTACATAATGAAACCTAAGAAAAATAACATCTTGAAAGACGAAAGTAGACCATTTAAGTCTTAGAAAACCATTGGTGCGTTTTTGTATTCTCGTTGAACCCATTGTCAGGAATACAATCTCAAGAAGTTTCAACACAAAGTGCTTTCTATAAGAAAACGTACCAACTTCATATAGAAAATTCACAGTCTGAAAGTGTGCATGCATCCAAACGTTCTACAAAGCAAGTGATACGAAACTGCATAGATAGGGCTCTGCATGTCACATGTGAAGCAATTGCCATTTAGGCCAAACTGCTCCTTTCAGGAGTTCTTTTTTTTTTTTCTGCGCCCACTATCACTATGAATTGTACTAATGCCGCATACCCAACCTATATGCCTCTGTATGCATATTCGGGCCACTGATTAGGCCTTTGCTCCTATTCCTCCTTAATGTTGATTATAATGATATGTTTTGTCTTTTTTGTGTAGCACGTTGTGGATGGTGTGGTGTATTTCATGTTTATTAGCTAAAAAAAAAAATGAGAAAAAGTTCTAAAATTTTTTTTCTACCATCAAGCTCTTTGTATTTCACCCAATTTGTTGCCAAATTATGGTAAAACTTTTGAAAGGCGCGGTACTTGATTTAAAAAGAAACTTTTCTTCTTTCTTGAGTATCCAACACCGTGAGATTTCCAATTGCGCAATAAATATTCAATTTGAGTATGGTCGTGATTTTTATGTCCCAAATGGGAGTAGAGCCTTGCAAACCACAATTCATCTCCTACCCTCGGGACTTTCGTAAAGTTCGGTAGTGTCCCAAATTTTTTATTTGAAACTTGACGCAAACAAAGGTAAATGATGCGAGTTTTTCTCCAATCGTTTGTATCCTTATATTCTCTTCCTCTTGGGCATAACACAGGGCGGAATAAAGGGCGAAATCTACGCGACTTCCTATACACGCAGAGTATAGGCGTTTGATTCTGTTGTATATAATGCTTAACATCTGACAGTTTGGTGCGGTAGCCCTTCTTCGTGGTAGGCTTTCTCTGAACTGTAAAAGAATCCTATTTCGATGGTTAATACTGGTAGGATACAATGTGCCAGCCTGCACGTGTGGTATTATGTGCTTATGTAAATGACATGACATGGGTTTGTCATAAAAAAAAAATATTTTATATGATTATACTGTGCAGGAGAGTTGACATGTTTTCCGGGCTGTTAATATTTATTGTTCGTAAATTTGTTATTATCTTGCGAAGATATAGAAGAGAGTGCGTGCCCGCAAGATGAGTTTTTAAGGAGGTTACAGATGATATAGTATGTACTCGTATTTTCGGTCTTGTTGCTGGTGATGGTGGAAATTGCTTGTTCGTGATATACTTGGATGATACATGAGCGGCTATTATTGCCGCAGTTGGTTGAATGATTCAGTGTTGTGAATCGAGATAGATTTAAATAAATTGCGTGGCAAAAAATTATCAAAAAAATTTTTTTTTAACGTAAGGAAGTTTTTTTTATTGTGGGCGTTTGATTTAGCAATTCAAATAAGAGTTCCTTCGCATTTATTTTGTAGGGTAGGTACTTAGATTGACAGATTGGTTTAGAAGAGCCTATCTAATATTGAGAATTTATTATTTATTATGTAAGCAATAGAATTGTCTTGGAAAACAAATTTACAGATTTGTGTTGATCACCAAAAATTAACTGTAGAAGACTTAAAAAATCATCAAATAAAAAATCAAGAATGCTGACCAAAAAATTACGAGTTGCACCAAATGCATTTTGATTTGAAAGCCCATTTTGATAAAAGGCTTCAACAATCTTATAGCGTTGCTCAATTTTGTTAATTGTGTACAATTACCATGCGAGAAGCATGGTTAATGCCGCAAACACGCAAAGACTGCTCTGTGATTTGTTTATGGGCATTGAGAATGCAATTGAATTCAAAGATACCAACATTTCGGTACCAAAATTCGGTATCAAAATGTATTCTGCTTTGTACTTTCCCTTTAAGTATTGTTGCTTCGCTAATGTGTGCTATTACAAAGGCTTGGTTTGTTTATAGAAGGTGGCGCAAAAATAACCTTCCGATGTTTTTTGGCTGTAATTCAAAAAGAAAAACTTTGATTCTTCTTGGGGATTATTTTTATTTGGTCTTTCAATTTTTTTTACATCAAGTCGAGAATATGATGTCATGTAAATGGCCGCCGCCACAGTTGATTGTCATTTGAGCCCTTTTTATGGCATTTTCCATCACTTTGGCCAAAACTTCCGGCGATAGGTCCTCACATTCTTGAAGGATATTGTCTTTAAGAGCTGCAAGAGTCTGAGGCTTGTTGACATAAACCCGCGACTTCAAAAAGCTCCACAAAAAGAAGTCTGGAGCGGTCAAATCAGGCGATCTTGCTGGCCAGTGCAAATCGCCAAAACGGGAGATTAGGCGCCCGGGAAATGCATCCTTCAGCATATCGGTTGTGGCACGTGCAGTGTGTGCCGTTGCACCGTCCTGTTGGAACCACATGTTTTCCAATCCCAATTCATCAAGTTTGCTCTAATATACGGAAAGATGTATGATTTTGGATAGCTCAGATTAACAAAATGACGCTTATTTCTGACTGTGGGTAGTTTTGTTGTAAAAACGCATTTCTAACGTTAACTAGACCTGTTCAGCTTTATAATAAGTGGTCGAACATCAAAATCGGTCCAAGCATTAGCTGGGAATTCGATTCGCAAATCATGGTAGACGTCCGAACCAATATAAAAAATTCTGAAATTCAACCCGAAAAATATTTTTTTTTTTAAAACGCCTTTAGTTTGCTCTGTAGCGCTCACCATTCACAGTAACCGTTTGGCCCGCGACGTCTTCGAAGAAAAAAGGTCCGATGACTCCTCCAGCGAAAACAGCACACCATACAGTGACTTTGAGCGGGTGTAATGGCTCTTCGTGGGTTACACGCGGATTTTCAGTGCCCCAGAAACGTAAATTTTGCTTTTTTACGTACCCGCTAAGATGGAAATGGGCCTCATCACTCATGATTATTTTTGATGAAAAATCATCTTCCTCTTGGCGGTGACTAAAGAATGGCTTGAGCGTATGTTAGACGCGATTGGCGGTCAGCAGCTAACAGCTGATGCACCGTCTGGACTTTGTACGGAAACATCTTCAAATCTTGTACCAAAATTCACTGTAAAGACCGTCGACTGATACCCATTTGCGTGGCACGTCGTCTGGTCGATGTCGACGGCGCTTCCATGGCATCTTCGGCTACAGCAGCAATATTCTCTGCAGAACGGCTACTCCGGGGTCTGCCACGCCTGGCAGCATCTCGTGTTGTGCCAGTCTCTTTGAGGCGAGCGGCTAAACGTCGCAGTGTTTCACCAGTAGGCGTTGGACGGCTAGGAAATCTGCGACGAAATTCACGTTGTGCCAAAGTCACCGACCGATTATTGCTCAAATAAATAGTCACCAATATTCCGCGTTCTGGAGCAGTGTACCGTAACATTGTTTATTAACGTGTATTTCGCATGTGTTTACTACACAAATGTCAAAACAGAACTGACATTAGGGGGCAATCGCAAAATGTATAGCATTTTCATATGTATATATTTCTTTACATTTTGAAAACCGATCCGACTTTCAGTTGGAGAGTGTGAGGTGGTAATCCGGCTAATTCCAGCACGTTAAAAAAGCTGACAGTTGACGACATCATCATGGAAAGTAAAGGAATCCAACGATCAACCAATAATGTTTTTTTAATTTTGTGCAATTTTTGGAAACACTTTTCGGATGAGTTCGAATTTTGATACGATTGTCTGACAAAAAGCGACAGGAAATTGAACACAAGCGGTAGGAATGTCAATAGGGATTTTACCGTATCCAATGTCAGCAAAAGCTTTTAAAATACTTCCCCATATTGGTCGTTCTGCTCGACACTCATGTTCATAGTCAGTTTGAGTTTCGCGAAGTGTTTCCACAAATCGGATAACGTAATAATTTTATCTGCTTAATTGCGTTGATCGTGGGATCACTATTAATTTTTGCCGAAAATTACCTGCCAACAGAATCGTCGTACCACCAAACCGTTTTTGATTTTTTCGTAAATCTAGCATCGTTTTGTCTATTGCCTCCAAAGACTTTTTATGCCCTATTGTACACTCATCCCAAACGATCAGTTTGCTTTACTGCAAAACTCGCACCGTTTATGGAAATATTACACTTTGGATGGATTTGCATTGACTTGTATTCAACGGCACCTTAAGTGCTGAATGAGCAGTTCGACAGCCTTCCAACAATTAAGATGCTATTCCTGATGAAGCAAGTGCAAGTGCAATATCATTGTGCGAGCATATCGTTGCCAAAATAAATTTGATCAAGTTTCCTCGCTCACAACTTTCATAACAGTGTGGTACTTATTTTTGTTTTCGATTCAACAGTAGAACGTTCGTTCGTTCAAACCCTCAAAGCATCGCAATCATATTGTTTTACGAGTCGTAACTCTTGATAAAATGCGTCGTGCGTCGGAAAATTGGAGCTGTCATGCCTAAGTCAGACAAAACCTTGTTTTGGAATGTTAATAAAATAACGATATTTTTTGGAAAAATAACGCAAAACAATACACAAGCTATGATAAATCAGTTTTTTACCTCTAAGGAGTATAACGAACAAAACAAATAATTTATTAAAAGAGTGCACAGAACAATTAATATTTTTGCAAACTACATACTTCAATTGAATATGTAACGTGGTGTCGTTCCTTTACGCCTCTCGTAGCGCAATCAAAGGTGTAATTTTGAAATTTTATTTGTAAGGGGCAAAAATCAGCCAAGGGGCAAAGTTTTAAATACTACTAAAATTAAACAGTACCTACAGCTATGCTGTCCTAAGACTGCAGTATTTGTTGAAGCACAGAGGTTATAAAGGCGCATGAAGTATGGTGAGGTTTTCAATTGGCAGAAGAAAACCGCTGACCGAATTGATGACCGCATCAAACCCCTGACTGAACAAGACTGACAATTAATTGACATTTGCCTGATACTGGGTGTTTTTTTTAGGGGTTGGTTTTTTGAATAGAGATAAAACTGACATTTTGTGATCAAATCGGGTAACTCTTATGTCACTTATGCTCAGTTTGGTTTGCCATTACATCATCAACAGGTTGCCAAATAAGAAAAGCTTGAAAATCGTGCAAATTTATTTCGAAAATAATGGTTCAGTTCGCGAAGTTTACCGCAAGCTCCGTCCATTTTATGGTCGAAATAATCGTCCATCAGAGCAATTTAGTCGGTTAACCATGGATCGTTTTCCCACTACGTTTACTCTTTGTGATAATGCGCATCCGCAGAGACGTCGAACAGTGCGCACCGAAGAAACACTTGTCGCTGTAGAGCAAAGTGGTGAAAATTACCCGAATGAATCCATTCGCCACCGTGCACAGCAATGGGAGCTTTGTCCATCAACTTTATGGAAGATTTTGCGCAAAGATCTTGGCTTACGACCTTATAAGATCTTTATGGAAAATTTTGCGCAAAGATCTTGGCTTACGACCTTACAAAATCCGGCTTGTACAAGAATTAAAGCCGCGAGACCATGCAATGCGTCGTGATTTTGGTGTATGGGCCGAAAATGAGATTGATCTCGATGCTGATTTTCATCGCAGAAATTTGTTCAGTAATGAGGCTCGTTTTTGGTTGAGTGGCTACGTCAACAAGCAAAATTGCCGCATTTGGAGTAAAGAGAATCTAAATGAGACCCTTGAGACACATACACAAAAACTGACTGTTTGGTGTGCTCTATGGGCTGGTGGAGTCATTGGGGAATACTTCTTCCGAAATGATGCTGAATGGTCAGTTACCGGTTATGGAGATTGGTATAGAGCTATGATAACCGACTATTTTGCTGCCGAATTGGATGGTCTGAATGTGGATGAGATGTGGTTCCAACCAGACAGCGCTACATGCCACACAGTGCACGTCATTGATTTATTGAAGGAAACATTCGATGAGCGCATAATTTCGCGGAATGGACCTGTCAATTGGCCACCAAGATCGTGTGATTTGACACCATTGGATTATTTTCTTTGGGGATATGTGAAGTCGCTCGTCTATACGCCAACAAACCAGAAACATTTAGGGACTTGAAATCCAACATTCGTGGCGTTATTGCATACATACGGCAAAAAATGCTCGAAAAAAAGTGGTTGAAAATTTAACCTCTAGACTTGGCTTTATTTGTACCAGCTGTGGCGGCCACATACCCAAAATCATAATTAAACAAAATTATCCCTTTAATAAAGCCGAATTGATGGATATCGAAAAGATTTTCTTGTGTTTTATTTTAATTCGAAGTTTTATACATCAAAAAAAAACACCCTCCCTGTGGAGGTACGGTTGTCGAAATACTATTTACATATACATACATAGCAATAATTTCCATGCATACTACTTTTAGTAGAGTTTAGTGCATTGAAAGAAAAAAGTTATTGTATAGTACGAATGGGTTTTTTTATAATCGTTATTTTAAAATAACTAGTAGCAAGTGATAATTCTTAATTGTTATTTGTAACGGTCGGGGTGCTGATGTCGAATCCCCTCTGGAGGTAACGGATGGCACGCACGCGATGCTCGGCTCAGCTCGCCGTGTTGGGGTGGGAACTTGTTACCTCTTAACACCGTAAAAAAATAAAAAAAATATTCGTGCCAAAAAAAAAAAACAACAACATTAACCAAATACACCTGTCGAATTATCGCACTTGCCTCCACCATGATTTTGTTGGTAGCTGAGGTAGGTTTGATGGTTTCCTACCTAGGTATGCCCACAACCATTGAAGTCTATCAAAAGCTTCACACCTTTGTCAACGGTCACCCTGGTATTTTATTCGCTGACCCCTAATAACTTCTCACTTTACTCCACTTCACTTTTCCATTCCTATCACTTTCTTCGTCTTCCTTCCTTTTCTCACCGAACTATCGATAACTTTAGTCAATCATAAACATGATAATATCGCGATTTAAACTATCGATTTTAATTTAAATTTCATATTTTTTTATTTCATGAAGTCTTCTTAAAAACTAACGCGGTTAAAAATGGATATCTTTAATTTATAAAAAAAAAACAAAAGCAAAGGGAGTATAAAATTTGTATGTTTCCAAAATTGACTTACTTGTGACCTTTCTTGATGTCCAGCTTGTTGTTGTGCGCACAAAAACTTCTGCTGCTACTGTCACCACACCACTAATTCATGTTATCAATCAAAATTCAAATTATATATTCTCTCACTTATAGAATTAGATTTTTTTTCCAATTGTAATGAAATAAAGTAATTAATTTATCCAAAAAAATTTAAACATTATAAACAAATAAAACGAATTCAAAAATAGGTTAAAACTAATATAAAAAAAAAAAAACTAGAGCGAATATGAAATTTTGTTGACACTTTGACACTGCTGAACTGATGGTGGTGCTTTGTTGGATGGTGGTTTTGCGGAGATAGCGTCGAACACGAACACGTTGGTGAATGCATCAATGTGCTAGGCCCTTGAGTACTGCAACTTTTGATGAGTCGTTTTTGTTTGCAATTTTTTTTTTTATAATATATGCGTTGGTTGTGCTTATGAGACAATTGATTGCGTCTTGGGTTTTATACGGCAAGTGCGGAGGGAGACGTACTACTGCTGATTGCTGAATGACGATATTTGCTAAGCGATAGGCATGCACTTGTCGCAACGAGGTACACCGTTTGTGCAGATGTTTGCTAGGTATGATCGAGCGTAAGCTTTAGGTTATTTGCACGAATATTGTACTGGAGCTTGACTTGTCGTTTTCAGTGCGTAGTCACGTGTCTGCAATCGTTTGCGGACAAAATCGGAGACGTGGTTTTCCCCAAAAATTGCCCAAACCGCTTCTTGATATTATATGTTGTTATCTCCACACTTGACCGCTCGCAATTCGTGGATCTATTTGCAAGAAGTATATCATTACTTTTTGCTAGATCAACAATGTGATTTGACTATACTTACTTGGTTATCGAAATTCGGTTTATATGGAAAAATGGTTGTCTGAACTTTATTCACAACCTTTTATAAGTTTTAACTTGTAAACGTCTTTTGGTTTACTCTGTAGTCTTCTCTTCTGAGTTAATGCACCTTTAATTCAAGTATTAGGCCGAACTCCTTCTGCTCTTGAATGATGTTCTTGCCTCGATGAAAGTTGAAACAAAAAGAATGAGCGTTGTTGATGACAGACGCTAACCGGCCATTGCAATTTTCTTCGATTCGATTGTACTAACTTATGTACATTTAGGTGTGTACAAATTGGGGTGTGCATGGAAAAAAAAAGTTCTAACATGCCAGGGATGGTAAACACAAATAATCGCGTTCTGAATTTCGCAGGTGGACGCTACATATTTTTAATATGAAATTTAATTTTGAATGAAATTAAGAAGTTAAATAGATAACGAAAAGAATAGTTAAATAAAAGAAAGAAACTAATTATCGGGTTATTACAAACATTCTTCAACAATATTATAACAAACAAAATGGAAAAAAATGGCGCATATCCATTATTCGTATTGAAAATTGTGGCCTTGAGTTCACGCAAAAGATATTTTTCGTGGGCACTTTTATTTTTCTTTCCCAATTTTGTGTGGACAGTTAAATTTGTACATGAATTCACCCGAAGATTTAAAAAAAAAGTGAGTGTTAAATAGTGCGTGGATATATTTTGTGTCCGTAAAAACTTTTATGGACCATAACAAACATTAAAAAAAAAATTAGCTAAATCTGTCAGGAAGTTCATCGATTTTAGATGTATAAAAAAAATGGATGTAAAAATTGGTTTTTCCATAAAAACCAAATTTGGATTACTACAAAACAGGGCAGTCATTATCAAAAAATGCGATTCGCAACGAACAACATTTGATTTTTGTTCATAAAAATTTTGCCTAAATTAAATTCGTCAAATTCTCTCATGCTTGGGTTTTGATCTAATGCTCAACTCGCTGTGAATGATAAAGTTGCGTAACACGCAGTCGTTTATTTTATATTCTGATTTTCATTTTTTAACTTTCACTTGCAAAGAGAAGGTATTGTTTCCGACCTCGAGACTTTGATTGATTATAAAATTACGATGATAGCGGAACTCAAAAAAGTAGTTTTTGGAATTCCGTCCGACTGTCCGCAATGGTCTCTCCAGCCTAAACGACTTAACCGATTTCCTTCAAAATTCGTATCCAGCGTTTTTTTGGTCATAATTACAGACTTTTTTTTTGTTTGCGTTAAGCCATGTTATTACCGGTACCTGCCATATAAAAACTCGCAAATTATTTGGCCAAATTGAATGAAATTTAATTCATATGCTACTATTACTGTTTTCATGATTTCCACATAATTGGTTTTGGCCCAATTATCCCTTAACGGAGTTTTCAGCTTTGGCCAATTACCGAAAATCAATATTGTTCACATGGACATCGATTCCTTTCAATTCCGGAATAAACGTTCGTTTAATCACATTTCGACAATCAAAATAAATATTATTTTGTATTTTGACAAAATTATTAAAAACGTCAAATTAACTCGACCCAGTCCTGCACCCACCACTCGTTATGTATGCATCTACTACGTAGCAACTTATTTCCACTTCGTTTGACAAATTTTTATACAAATATCAAAATTTAATTTAATATGGTGTTGTATTGGTTCATTTTCACATTCGAAAAGATATATCCATAGATCACTATATAATATGCACATTTAAAGCACTTGCGCGCTTAGGAATTGAAAGGTATGGTTCGTTTTCATATTCTTCGCCATTCTTGATCTTGGTCGCCCAGATTTTATTTTTCTGGTATTATAACGGCCTTTTTAGTTTAATAACCAATTTTCCAATCAGAGGTATGCTTGGCGCATAGTTAAAGTGTCGAAAACATCGAATATTAAAATAAGTTTAATTTTCTTTCGAGACATTGGAATATATTATGGCAGCTGCTGAATGGTCATAATGTCGAAGGAATATTAAGACTAGACATTTGGAGCACGTTCTGAACACGCTATTTAGTGATGGTGAAGTAACTGATTTTTGTTAAGTTTATGGCCATTTCTACAAACTTAACAAAAATCAGTTACTTCAGTTACTTGGCCATGACTTTGTATAATTTGATGGAAGGCCGTTGCTAACTTGGATATTACTATCGTCTAGGTCGGTGGAGTCCAGTTTATACTTTGTGTAGTCAACATTTATTGGTTTTCTTTTGGTTGACATCGATAGGTTGATCTCCATTGAAAAAAATATTTCTTCCAGTAGAGAATGTGACTTCACTTCAATTTGTTCTGTGAATGTGACTTCACTTCAATTTGTTCTTTTTTATATGGACCGCTATTTGTTATGACCTTCTGTTCGTAATTGTTTTTTTTTTTTTTTGGTTTGGTAAGTTTCTAAAGCAGCCTATTTTCTAAGATTAATATTAAACGTGACTATTTTATGGTTAAACAATTTAAAGGTATCTCCAAAATTGACGCTGGGTTTACTATTACAATGTCTTCAGACAAAATGTGCTTATATCGGAAATTATATCAGACATTAAATTTTCATTTTTATTTTTGTCCTATATATTTAGTATATTATCAAAAATTTTTAGAAGGCATATCAATCGCGTTGTCATTGTTTTGAAAACCATTTTATGAAGTTTTGTTAAGGCAGAACTACTTGGAGTATAAGAAAAAATTAAATATTTTAGATTATTATTATTTTTTTTTTTTTGGTTGAAGTCAGATTTTTTTGAAGAAGAAGAGTTTAATCGGAATAAGAAAACAGAAGAAAATTTATTTCAGACTATATTTTTTTTTTGTTTCATTTCATGTTGAATTGTGTGATCAACTGAAACTTCGGTTTGGTTTAACTGATAAAAAACTAAAAATTGTTG
The DNA here is from genome assembly GCA_949824845.1 of Rhingia rostrata. NCBI lineage: Eukaryota > Metazoa > Arthropoda > Insecta > Diptera > Syrphidae > Rhingia > Rhingia rostrata. The sequence goes on along the minus strand of OX463756.1, from coordinate 120,068,374 downwards.
GAATTTTTGAATTCAAAATATAAAAACTGAAAATTTCCTGCAATCCTTCCACTTGTTAATAGTTTTCCTCATTATGATAAAAATGAAACAAATGTAGAATTTCTAAACTCGGAGTTTGGAACGTATATGTTTGCTAAAAATACAAAAATGTAAAAATGAAGCCTATTTTGTTGGCGCAAGAAAATAATATTGATATAATCATGATTAATACGATATTTATGTAAATTTAAATATGTTTGTGTGACCTATTCTTTAAAAAGCTCTAATTGTTAAACGAAAAACTTGTCATTGTTATGTTTTATATCTGCTACATTTTTTTTGTTCAAATCTACTTCGATTTTTTGGGCGATTTGCTACATTTTCTGGGCTCAGCATTGGCAGCCCTGCGGTCTGGAGTATCAATATCAGTACCCCACATAGAAAATGTTCGTTGTATGAAATGCGCACTATATGTAGTTCTCTACTCTTTGGTATGATCCAGTCGTTTATTTTATTTTCTTCTTTTCATATTTTTGTCTTAACCGTATTATTTTTTAATTTAATCCTAATGCTATTCTTCTTAATTGTAAAGTTTCATAGTACTAGAATTCATAAAATTTTAATTTTATTTTAAGTTTTTCATTTCAATTTCTCACACTCTGTACCTTATGTAATACCTCAATTTAAAGATGTCTGATTCTTCACTAATATATAAGATATTATATCTCAAAGAGATTAGACTTTACAGGACTTTAATTTAAATTAATCTAAATCTAAATCTAAATCTTAATCTAAATCTAAATCTAAATCTAAATCTAAATCTAAATCTAAATCTAGATCTAGATCTAAATCTAAATCTAAATCTAAATCTAAATCTAAATCTAAATCTAAATCTAAATCTAAATCTAAATCTAAATCTAAATTTAAATTTAAATCTAATTCTAAATCTAAATCTAAATCTAAATCTAAATCTAAATCTAAATCTAGATCTAAATCTAAATCTAAATCTAAATCTAAATCTAAATCTAAATCTAAATCTAAATCTAAATTTAAATTTAAATCTAATTCTAAATCTAAATCTAAATCTAAATCTAAATCTAAATCTAAATCTAAATCTAAATCTAAATCTAAATCTAAATCTAAATCTAAATCTAAATCTAAATCTTAATCTAAATCTAAATCTAAATCTAAATCTAAATCTAAATCTAAATCTAAATCTAAATCTAAATCTAAATCTAAATCTAAATCTAAATCTAAATCTAAATCTAAATCTAAATCTAAATCTAAATCTAAATCTAAATCTAAATCTAAATCTAAATCTAAATCTAAATCTAAATCTAAATCTAAATCTAAATCTAAATCTAAATCTAAATCTAAATCTAAATCTAAATCTAAATCTAAATCTAAATCTAAATCTAAATCTAAATCTAAATCTAAATCTTAATCTAAATCTAAATCTAAATCTAAATCTAAATCTAAACCTAAATCTAAATCTAAATCTAAATCTAAATCTAAATCTAAATCTAAATCTAAATCTAAATCTAAATCTAAGTCTAAATCTAAATCTAAATCTAAATCTAAATCTAAATCTAAATATAAGTCCAAATCTTGGGAAGCCAACATAACACATGTTATTCAAGCAAACCCGCCCAATATGATTGAAAGTGTGTCGAAAATTTCACCTGGAGAATGGACCATTTTAGAGTCGTAGACAACATTTGATGAAAATTATCTCTAAATATTTAATGGCATGGACCAAATTTGTATGTTTTATTGAGAAAAAAAATGGGAAATTTTTATTGATCACCCTTTATTAAGTACGCTGCGGCACTGATTTGATAGCGTAAAAAAAATTTCGTCTGTGGTCGACCGACGTTGAATTGTTGCGGAATCAAACTAATGCGATTTTATGCCGCGTTTATTTTGTTCTGCAACGGATACATATACATCAAACTGAGTTCTGAATGGAATTGACTTTCCTTTCGGAAATTCTTCCAAGCGAATACCTCGATAGTGCTGAATGTTATCATGTAGGAGTAATATTTGATGCTTTTTGAACGATATCGACAAAGAATTCAACTGTGGCTTTCTAGTTCAAAGGGGATTCTGAGCGATACACACAGTCGGATATTAGGTACTTTTCCAGTAATTTTTCCTGTTTGTTAGTTTTGTTGGTTTACTATCTCTAATGACTGCACCCTTCGTCGATAGAATCACCGTCGAATGGTCAGAAATAAATGCTGAGCATTCATCAACTTTTATTCAGTTAGCGGTGACGATAAAAGATAATATACCCCTCTAAGAGAAATTGAAAAATCAATCAAAGCCAGCATTTCCGAAATATCTGTAGCTTTTAATTTGGTTCTCGCGATGAATTCGAAATTGAAAAGGATTTTACAAAAAAAGGATTCTACCATTATAAATAATACAACTGCCGGCAAGAACGAGACCTACAAGACTAAGCTGAAGACGAGAACTGCCAAGGGAAGAACATTGGCTTTTCAGGAAGAATAAAATGGAGGAAGAAAAACGGCCAATCGAGGATATAGAGAGGTGCCGACCCAGGAAAGTTGTTCGCAAGTCTTACCAAAGTGTAAAATGTCAACGCCAAGGATATAAGGCTCGAACAGAATCCTCTCAATATGAGCAAGGACCAGTCGATGCTGAGGATATGGAAGAATCACTTCTGCAGACTGCTAAACGGCGATGACGAAGAACATTCCGCTGTCAGGCAGAATGAATCATTCAATATTGACAACAATAGGAAAAACTGCCAACCACCCGACCTGAATGAAGTCAGGATAGCAATATCTAAACTCAAGCTTAATAAGGCTGCTGGAAATAACGCCCTTCTCGCTGAGCTTTATAAAGCCGGCGGAGATGCTTTGGTAAACAACATCCACCAACTCATAAGCCAAATCTGGTCGAAAGAAAGTGTGCCTGAAGAATGGAACCTCAGCATCGTATGCCCGATCCACAAAAATAGAGACCCTCTAAACTGCGCCAACTACTGAGGCATAAGTCTCCTCAACATTGTCTACAAGATCCTATCTGCCGGAATATGTGAACGCCTGATGTCGTTTACCAACAACCTGATCGACACTTATCAATGTGGTTTTCGGCCATGAAAGTCCACAGCTAATCAAATCTTCACACTTTGGCAGATCCTGGAAAAAAACCCAAGAGGTCCAAATCGATACCCACTACCTATTCATCGATTTCAGAGCGGCAGTAGACAGTATCTGTAGAGACGAACTCTACAGAGCCATGTCTAGTTTTGGTATGCCGGCCAAAATCATCCGTTCATGCAAAACTCCCCAGCCAACACCAGAAGCACAATTTTCCAAAACTCGGTGCAACTACTACCAAACGCCGACGATATTGACATCATTGGTAGGACTCAACGTGATGTCATAGCCAAGTTAAATGGTATAGAGAAGGAAGCGGCAAAAATGGTCCTAGCAGTAAATGAGGGCAAAACAAAGTATATGCTGTCAACACGAAAGGACTCACAACATTGACGAATTGCACAGAACGTCACCATTGACAGATATAACTTTGACGTAGTACGGGACATTGTCTAAATGGCGCCGCTATTAACTCGAACAACAACATATCGTCAGAAATTAAACGAAGAATTACTCTTGCCATCCGCTGTTTTTCGGGCTAAGAAGGCAATTCAGTAGTAAAGCCCTCACTCGAACTACTAAGGAGATCTTATATAAGACCCTGATCATCCCAGTCCTGGTCTATGGCGTTGAAGCATGGATGTATTAAGATGGCATAAGCGGATGAAGAAATACTTGATCGATTTGAGAGGAAAATTCTTCGAAAAATCTTCGGTCCCGTTTGCGTTGACTGGCTATGGAAACGAAGATTCAACCCAGATCTATACCAGCTGTACAGCGACATGACCCTGGTAAAAAAAAGCTCCATATTGGACGTTTAAGATGGCTATGACATGTAGAATGAATGGACGTCAATACACCGGTTAGCAGAGTCTTCGGTTCCCAGCCAGATGTTGGACGCAGTAGAAAAAGACCTCGCCTCGGACCGGGATAATTGGAGAGGCATGTCGGTTGAGGCTCAGGTTCATTCCGGACTGTAGCGCCGCTTAAGTAAGTAAGTAAGTAAGTAAGTACACATAAGTAACATGTCCTATAACACTTCATGATGTCCGGAGTTGTTGACTGAAAATAAATATTTTTCCTTTGATCTCCTTTTATGCTAAGCGTAGGGTGCTGCAGTGATATTATGAGGTGCATAACAATTATTCTTCTTAACCCCATGAGGATATTTTTTTACCAAACATGAATAATTAGTTCATATGGAAGTTTGTATGTTTCCACTTCCACCCAGCTAGTGGTTTTCGATGTCGGTCCGAAATGAGCCAATTACTTTGAACATTTCATTCTTTGAATTACTTTCCCAGCATCTTATATTTTTCCGTCCTTCATGAACATAATACACCAGCTAATTACTTTATTACGGATCATTTTCATCCACATAATCCCAATTGAAAGAGAAAGTCCATTTCAAGAAAAAAAAAGTATGGTCCATAATTAATCCGCCCCCATTTGCAGATGCTAAAAAAGTTGCAAATATTTTATCTCAAGGATTAATGAGATACTAGACAAAAAATTATTCATTTTTTAATAAAACTCACCTATCCATTGTGTCCCTCCTGGATAGTCTCACTTCGAATGTGAGCATATTTCTATCGGCAAAAAAAAAATCTCGTTGCCCAGTTCCCATTCCAGATAACTCGCCATTGGCGAAAAATTCAAGCTTAACATCTGCCTAGCAAAACATTAAAAAAAAAATTTTAAATGAAAAATTGGATGAAGGTAATTACGGGTGGAAAATCCTCTTCCGATGGCATGTCACAAATCCTTGCTGCTTCATCTGTCCGTGGCACATTCTCTCCCTCGGCAGAAAACCACTCTTCATTCAAGTTGAACATCCGCTTCGGGGTGACTCTGACTGGAGATATTTCCAGATAGGTGTAGTCAGGCACTATGAGGCGAAAAATCACAAGTACCACTGGGGTCATAAGGAGGACTCCATCAGGCGAATAACGGATGTGAACGAGCACAGCGGAACACTTTTTGGGGTTGTGCCCGGTGAAAGTTCACACGGAAATTGGTTCCAACACTCTGGTGCCCGAAATGTGCACTTTGGTGTACTTTTTGCACACAGCTTACAAGCATATATTTGGGTCAAGTTGATTACGTAGCGTGCGGAACATTACATTTATGAGGCAATTACCAAGGTTCTGGTGGATATGGTAGACGACAACTACAACAACGGCAAGGATGAAATGTCCTCCTTCACACAGTTTCCATATGACATTATTTATGTAACACTTCCTCTGCTTTCGGAAACTATTTCGCAGTAACAAACGGAAATAGTTGTAATAGCGCACTGTTCTCGGTCTACGTATGTGTGTTGATTTTTGTGTGACCGTAACATGTGTCATGGGGTGATGTTCTGATCAAATTAGGCGGTCCACGGAAGGGGATACAAACTATACCATACATGTTTAATGAATGAAACGACAATGTCGACGGGCAGTATGAGTCCTTGAATCCTTGCCAGAGATTAAAGATGAAAGGAGCCGGCTAACAAGTAAATGAAAATATTTTCCATTACCCACGTTTGGCGTATGATTATTCTAGTCACATCCTCGGTTGGGAGACTATGGAAGCTGTCAGTAAAGGTGGCATGGCGATGTACATACAATGAAGACGTGTAATGATCGTCGACTCACTGTCAAAGTAGTTTGGGTCCCTGTTGTTTGTTGTGTCGTAAAATTTTGTTTTTCTTTCCATATAGCTTTTCCCCATCAAGTGACGTAAGCTAAGACGGGGATTGTCTTGAAATGGACAAAGTTATGGGAGAAAAAAGATAAGAAGCAACCCCCAGCTGAGGCAATTCATTGGAATTGAAAGGCAGTATCTATTCCCTTCTTATAGACAAGGAATTGAGTAAATCTTTTGGAGGAAAAGTCTACCACTGGTTATTAGCAGATTGTCTTAAAACCGATTGATGTGGAATTCGAGAACATGGGACGCGACAGCTGAAACCAATGGGGGAGTAGAAAAGGTATAAGCAATTTTGCGGATGAACAAATTAATAGTAGTTTACGAAATGGGTTTTGAATAAATAGCCTTTTCGATTGAGTGGTGTTTACTTAGAGACTTCCTGCGGCAATCATTTTTGCTTTTGTATTGAACTTATGGTGTGTAGTTCAAATGGAATTATATGGATTTCATTCAATGTAAGGCCCTTCGCTAAGAGATTCTCATCTCTTTGTACATTTCACCCGATTTCTTCAACGGCCAAGAGCTGGGGTGACAAATGGAAACCCACATTGTAAAGTTAAACGGAGCGAGGAATGCGAGGAAGAGAGTTTCAATGGGCTGCTGGGAAATATGTTTCTATCATTCCCTAAGTTCACAGATAAACAGAGTCTGTAAGAATTGGTAGGCTTTTTATCAGTATGGATTCTGAGAAAAAGATATTCTTGAGATTTATTTCCTGTGATACAACCATTAGGCAAAAGCAAATACAAGCAAAACCAATCCAATAAAAAGTTTTACGCATTTAAATGCCTTAGAGGCGCTACAATTTGGAGTGAAAATATGCCCCAATCAATATGCGAACTCAAATATCGCGGTCCAGAACAACACTTTTCATTTGCATACTCCTATTTATACACTACTTACGGCGAGGTCTTCCTCTTCATCTTCTAACGTCCTCACTGGAGCTATTCTTGAATCTCTGATCGAGCTAGGTATAGAGGAATCTTCTAGACAATGGAGCAAGAATTATCCAGGCAACACCGGGAAACAGCCAAAAAAAATATAAATTTTTGGCGCAACAGTCTTGTTAGTACCCAGGGCCGAGCTTTCTCACAACCATTCATGTGTACGTGTTTACTTCTGGCACGATGGTGGGACCTCCTCTTTTATGCCGACTCCGAACGGCGAATTTGAGATTAGTTTGTCTTTGCAACTGATACTACTTGAATGATTTGTTAGGTCATCACCAGAGGAGGGATAGTGAAAAATCATTTAGATGTTGCTACGGATGGGAATCGAACCCAGACCATCTGGGCAGCAGTTCATAGCGCTAACCATCGCGCCACAGAGCCAGTGGGAAATAGCCATTTAACCAAATTTTTCCATAGGGGAACGTCACAGGGTGGCGTCATCTCTGCACTACTCTCGCTAATAAATAGTTATGCACAGAATTCTAGTTAAACTAGAAGAGGAACGGGGCAAAGTTGTCGTGTATGTGGATGACGTGGTGATACTAGTGTCGGAAAATTTTGCATCCTTGATAAGTGAAATAATGGGGGCTGCTCCAAACAAATTTAGCACTTCGACTGCAAGTTATGGCCTCGGTGTATACCCGAGCAAAACGGAATTGGTGCTCTTGTTCACCAAAACCAAAACACCTGATTTTACCCTCGCTCGTCTAAATGACCAACCACTCACACTATCTTCTAGTGCTAGGTATTTGGAAACACACAATATCGATCATAGAGTAAGGAAGACGTGCCTTGCTTTCTATGCTTGTAGCAAAACATTTGAAAAGAAAGGGCTTCAACCAAAGATGACCTTTTGGATGCACATAGCAGTGGTACGTACAATTCTCACATACGGCTCACTAGTATAGTGGCCCGCATTTAGTAAAGGCTACAACCTCACAAAACTAAAAAGGCAACAAAAAACAGCCAGTATAGACACCTTGGGTGCGCTAAGGTCGGCGCCAATGGATGCTAATACTGTTATATTGCATATCTTGCCTCTCGACCTACACATAAGAGATACTGCTTTATGCACCTCGATAAGACCGAAGGAGTCAGGATGCTGGAATGCAAGGCCGTATGGCGACAGTAATATCCTGGAATCGTTACCAAATGGCGTGGTCACGTTTCCAACAGACTACATAACACCATTACTAAGCTTCAAGAAAGGCTTCCACGTAGGATTTCCTATCACAGCTCAGTGGAAGAGAAACAAGGGATTTCGACACAGTCATCTACACCGACGGATCTAAGATGCACTGCATTGTGGGGTCCCGAGCATACTCGGAATTACCGAAAATATTAGTTTCATATCGCCTACCGAATTTTTCCAACGTATACCAGGCGGTACTGCCGGCTATCCGAGAGGCTTGTACGCTACAGGGGAGTGACACTACGGAGAAGCAAAATATTGATATTCTCATAGATAGCTAATCGGCCATAAAGGCCATCAACACGGCTACCATGTCCTCCAAACTGGTACAGGAATGCCGGAACGAATTTGCCCACCTTGGCGAAGGCTTCAAGGTCGCTCTTCTCCGGGTTCCAGGGCACAGTGACATTCACGGCTCACTTACGGCAAGGGTTCGTATCCCGCTAGGTGCGGTTAGGGGACAAATACACTCATACTTCCTGAAAAAGGCCGACTCCAAATGGAGAAGGTTAAAAAATTGCGTCATATCGAAAAAGATATGAACCGCCTAAGAAAAAAAAAATGAACAAACGATTTACTAAATAGAACCCGCACAGATATCGCAAGAATTACGGCAATAGTTACGGGGCACTGGTCAATTGGAGACCATGTGGCCAAACTAGAGATCCCATACAAAGCTCAACGCTGCAGTTGCGGGAACACAAATGAGGGAGAAATCCTCTCCCATTTCATCTGCAAATGTCCGACTCTAGCAAGAGCCAGATTGTGTGAGTTCGACCAACCATTTTCGACAAACTTAGCGACATTTCGGGTAAAAGGATACAAGATCTTATCCGCTTTCTAAGCCTCACAGGCTAGATCTAGAAACCACCTGCATCACATCCACAATAACATTCACCATATAGGTCACACGAGTCGTGGTAACAAGAAGTCATGTAAGTGCTACTTGTGTTCATGCCGAACCACCACTTCTACCTAGCTACCTAGGCTCCTAGATGATTTTTTATTTTATTAGAAAGAGCTGGACAATAGAAGAGAAGGTGAGGAACACACTCCTCCTCTTACTCGTCCGAGTTTGAAGAAGTCATTGATAGCAAGGCCTGGTTTTATAGCATATAGGCCTTAAGGGCATTGTCCTTAAATGCACCGATGATGGTACTGATGTTTAGTCTATATAATTAGCAATATCAAGAAGAGAGCGTTTCTGGTTATAATTTGGCCAGGGTTGCCTGGATATTATCAGGCAATCCATTGTTTATCCATTTTATCCATCTGCGGTTTGTTTTCTTGATCGCATTCAGCTTGATTTTGCTGTTACATGTAGTGAGGGGCATAACTTACATTTCTACTGGCAGTAGAATATAAACAGTAGTGACCTGTCTGGCAAACTCATCCGCCTTTGACTTCCCTGGTTTATCTCTGTGACCCGGTACCTAAGCGAGGTGAATGATCTGCAGCCTCATAAACAGATACTTCGGTCATGTTGTGTGCAGGAATTTCCATGCGCGGAAAATACGACATGTAGCTACATCGTAGAAGGAGCGAATTCACCGTTTATTTGGAAAAAAAATCCTCCTGTTACAGAAACGACAGACCATACCAAGTGCCTTATCGGTTACTTGCAATAAGTGGAAATCGACATTTTGTCCAATATCGATGTAACATCCTAGAATTTCGCTGCCACTTACAGGGCTATGACACGTGACTTTTAGGTTGTCCGACAGCCATAGCCTAGATTGGCTGAATTCTACGTAAATGGGTATATCCTAGCCAGAATGAAAAGATCCACAAAACTGAGACCAATTATGGGATTTCTTTAGAATTATACCAATCTGCAATGAATCACATAACGGGCAACTGACGCTTTGTTTTCAACTGAGACAAAGCAGTCCTTCATCGTCGTTGGTCCTGGTCACATAAATTCCTGCTCTTCAGTCAAAATATGCTGGCGTACGCATTATTTTGTTATCACGAACATCTGGGTAAACAAAAAGGCCGATTATTTAACTTACCTTCTCTATTCATTTGTGTCATCGTATTTTCACCACAAAGAATTAAACCTTCAATTCAACGCCGATTTCGTTGGTCAGATTTTCAAAAGAAATAAGGTACCAGGTAATTCTGTTTACTATCCCAACACATTACCAACTAGGCCATACCAATTACAGAACCTGGTGCAGGGAGATTCCAAGATTTCATTGACTGGGACATTAAAGTAAATTCAATCGATATGACCCTGATTCTATCTTTTAAAATACGTTCACATATTGGTAAATCTCATAGAGCTTAATATTTAAACTCATCCCCTTTCCTTTTATAAAGTACCTAATCAAAGTCATAAGTCCTACTTTCTTTGACTGGTTTTGGGCATATACAACTATAAATGTTACAAACTAAACATAGACCTTAAGTAAGGACGTAGTGTGAACGTAGAGTGGAACCCAGAGAAGTTTTACCCTGAAGGTGGATAAGTTCGTTCCGGCATTCCCGTACCAGTTTGGAGGATATGGTAGCCGAGTTGATGGTTTTAATGGCCGCTTGGGTGGCTGAAGTCGGATATTTTGGTTTTGGTGGTGAACAGCACCGATTAGTTTTGCTCGGGTTTACGCCGAGGCTACAACATGCAGCCCTGTCTAGAGCAGTCCCCATGATTTCGCTTATCACGGAGTGGAATTTTCCTGACACCAGTATTACCACGTGATCCGCATAGGCGACAACTTTGACTGGTTTCTCGTCTAATTTAACTAGAATTCTATTCTTAACCATTAGCCAGAGTTGACGAGAGATGACGCCACCCTGTGGCGTTCCTCTATGGGCAAATTTGGTTAAGTGGCAATTTCCCAGTGTTGCCTCGATAATTCTTGTTCCAAGCATAGAGGCTATCCATTTGCTGATAGATGTATCTATACCTAGCTCGATCAGAGCTTCAAGAATAGCTCCAGTGAGGAGGTTGTTGAATGCTCCCTCTATATCTAAGAAGGAGGCCAGAGCGTATTCTTTATAGTATAAGGATTTTTGGAATGTCCGCACTACATCGTGAAGAGCTGTTACCGTTGTTCTGGACTTGAGGTATAGGCGTGCTGTGATTTGGATAGCAAAGATTCTTCTAGAAAACTACTTGGTTACTACTTTTTGACAATCTAGATATGCAGGCCAATGTATATGTCAGAAATCTACTCCGCTTTATACAAGGTGGGCCAAAAGAAGTCATCCGATGTCGTCGCCGCCTTCAGAACATCGGTTGTAGATCGCGCAGTGTGTGCCGTTGCACCGTCCTGTTAGAACCAAATGACCTCCAGTCCTAATTCGTCCAAGTTTAATGGCTTCTCGTGCATTACTCGTAGATTTTCGGTGGTTGTTGACGGCAGTTTTGCTTGTTCACGTACCCGTTGAGGGGAAGACTGGACTTTGTACGGGAACATGCGCAAGTCTTTGACCAAAATTCGCCTTACGGACGACCGGCTGTTGGCACGGCGTCTGGTTGATGTTTTCGGCGACAGCTCGACATCCTAGGAAACAGCGGCGATATTTTCGCACAACGGGCGCTCCGAGGCCATCCACTCTTAGAAACGTCTCATGTGGTCCCAAACTTTTCAAGGTTGATGGCCAAACGGTACAGTGTTTGCGCAGTCGGTGTCGGATGACCATGGAATCAACGACGGAATATAGTTCATTCACACAAAAATGGCAACCAAATAAACTCAAACTGAGTGTAGAACAAACCCTTTATATAGGTTCGCCTCTCCTGAGAAAATTGAGGTGATGTGTAGTTTTTATATGGCAGTTACTTTAACATAAAGACTAAAACCAAACAAAAAAATGGCCTAAAATTATGACCAAAAGAACGCTGGATGCGAAGTTTGAAGAAAATTGGTTCAGCCGTTTAGGCTAAGACTGACGGGCTAACGAACCGACGGACGGAATTCCAAAAACCACTTTTTTGTAATTTTAAAATCAATTAATATGTCGAGAACGAAAATTTTCATGAAAACAATATCTCTCTCTTTCTAAAAGAAACAGAAAAATACAGAGCGAAGGTGAAAGGAAAGGACTGTCCTCTTAAATACAAGACGGATGGTCCTGCCTACGAGCCATTTTGTATACGCTCAACTCTCTTCCAATTTCCTTGATTTATTTAAAAAAAGGTAGGTAACTGGGATAAAAATAGCAAACTTTTCCTTTAAATTAAAAGAAAAAAACATACTTCCTCAGATAGATGTCACCATCGTTTTAAAAAACAACAACTCATGTCGCAAATGGCTACGCCATTAAACTCAATTTGCATAACAAATTCTTACACTATCCTCTCTAGCAAAACTGAGCCACCAATTCATTGGTTATTCCAAAAACTTTGAATGCCCACGCACGTTGACAACCCCAATTTTCTGTGCTCTCAGAACTCAATTAAAGAATAAACCAACATCGCATCAATTTCTAACTTTATACACATCCAAGTCCTACTTTCTATCAAACTATTTACGCCCCCCATCTTTGTTATTGTAACCCAAGCATTCCAGATCCACTGCTACTGCCAATTGTTAAAGTTTTCCGCGTTCACAAACACAACCACAATCACCAGCAAAAAACAAAAAAAAATAAAAAAAAGAAAAGCCGAGAAAACTTGTGCTTCCAGAGTATCATTAAAAAATTTAATTTAATTAAACTGCAGAAGTGGGACTCTACTTTATCTTTCTCCGGAGCGAGAACGCCGCTGGTGCCAAAATGAGTGCGCGCACACACACCACACCACACAGTGGTACTTTGTACTTCAGCGTTCAGCTATCCTGCATATAAAGGATGATTTATGCGGAGTGTGCAACCACAATTGTCATTGTTTTAGCACTTGAACTGGAGCACTAGCAATACGTATAGGATGAGAGGACGTCGCCATCGCCATCGTAGTATAAGGCAGAGTACTCGCTCGTATAAATGAGTGGATTTCAAGCTGAATCCTTTTTGGCTCGTCCGTTCCTCAATGATAAGAGCCAATCGGGGGGCATCCTGCCCTTAACATAAAATATGACTTTGGACACAATATTTCTGCCCTTCCATGTATGTTTGGGGGAATTGGCCAAGTATATTCCAATACACCAATACTCCAGTGGTTCCACCCAAAGCAAGTTGCTTGGTTCCAATCTTCTCTAAACAAAATTACGTGTTGGCCATTAAGCCCCATTGTCAACTTTTTGCCTCGGTTCGTGTTTGTTTATCTCTCGTTTATTATGTGAATACCGGAAGGGGGCTGTCTCCAGCAATCTACATTATAAAGTAGTCATACACGAACGATGATGCTTCAAATGCACTCCTGTGCAGAAGTTTTCTCATTTCGAATCGTCGAGGAGTAGTGGGCCGACTGGGTCGGACTTTGTAAAATCTATAATTAAGTTGTGGCAATAGAACCACCTTATGGTCCTACATCTTGACACCCACCATCGGCGTTATGGCTTGTGCATCGTCGAAGTTAGGTTGTTGGGTATGAGTCCGTCTCGAAGCAGCCAACCCTTATGCCTTAACTTTTATTGCGAGCAAGAGCCCTATACGGTGTGTTGCATTCACAAACAGCTGAACTCTTTCGCATGACTGTCTGCGGTGGGATGGTTGTGTTGGTTGGGACTCGTTTAGAGAGATACCCGGGTCAGTGCGGTACGCTTGGTAGGAAAGTGGATTTATATAGAGTAAGGATCTGCAGAAAATATACTCGTATACGGGCAATAAAAGTATTACGCACAAGCATCAACTTAACTTGTAAGTACCTGGGAAAATAGGGAAAGGTGTTAAGAGGGTGGTGGGAAGAAAACAAAAGTCGTTGCCGTCATCATGGATAAACCGATACATAGATAATAAAATCGTATCTACGGGCAAACAGATTAAAGATGTAGGCAGTCAGGCGAAGGGTAGGGCAATTGCCATGACAGATGACAGACAGGCACAAGTTGAAAACAACAATTATGTGCAGCACATATATTGTCTGGAAAGTCTGTGTCTGATGGTTCATGATGGTCTTGCAAATTGCGTTTTTCTACTCCTGGAACTTGAATTCAATAAAATAGGATTAGGGGAATATTTGCGCAACATATTATGTTAAACCAGGATTATCCCATCGGTTAACAGCTAATGGATAATGGGAAGGATTTCCAAGTAAGACAAATTAAATAACATCCCAGGCGGCAGAGGAAGAACTCCCAAGATGAAGTCTACCCTTGCGTCTACAGTTCCAGTTGAGATGGACAACGTTTTTTTGTGGGCTGGTGGAAATCTTCATGGATACGATGAGCACGTGCCCTAAGTAGTGTAATATTCTTTCTCACTACCCTTTCGGTATTTTTATTGCAACTAAGTATGCAACTTATCTAGCAGTAAATGATGGACAAGGTGAAGTTTCTGACGCCCAATGACGTGTCTGACTATTTATTTAATAGCTCTGATCGAATAGCGCCCCTACTGTAGCTCCACCATCTTTCTGGCATGTCTCCTCCACTGCGTATTCTGGGTCACCCTTACCTTTACTGACCATCAAGAGCTGTTGGGTCGTCCAGTTTCTTAGAAAGACTACTTCTCCCAGGCAGCTATTTTACATATTCAGCAATAGTTAAGGGCATGAGTGGGCGATAACTTTCAATACTTCTGACGGTATTCCGTCGAGTCTAAGGGGTCTTCTGTTATTTTTTATATTTTTACTCCTATTAGCAAAACATGATCGATAGCAAGCACATATTAATTTATATCAAACAACCAGCAACAATGCAGATCCATGTCCAGTGTTGGTATCCCACCCCTTATTTACTGCTAAACTCATTTTTGCCGCTTCCTTCTCTATACTAGCAATCGTGGCTATGACATCAAGTTGAGTACTACCAATGATATCAATATTGTCGGCGTATACTAGTAGTTGCACGGATTTTTGGAAAATTGTGCCTCTGGTGTTGGCTCGGGAGTTTTGCACAATCCTCTCAAGAATAAAATTAAGGAATTCACATGGCAGCGCATCGCCTTGTCTAAACCAATTTTTGATGGAGCAGCGAGAATTATCCATCGTCAGCCTCCATAAACGGACGAGTTTGAGCGGAATACCAACACTAGACATGACTCTGTATAGTTTGTCTCTATAAATGCTGTTGTATGCGGCTTTCAAATCGATGAATAGGTGGTGGGTATCGATTTGGACTTCTTGGGTTTTTCCAGGATCTGCCGAAGTGTGAAAATTTTATCGGTTGTGGACTTTCCAGGCTTAAAACAACACTTATAAGGGCCGATCAGGTTGTTGGTAAACGGTTTCAGGCGTTCACATAAGGCAGGAAATACCTTTTAGGTAGGCGATGTTGAGGAGACTTATGCCTCTGTAGTTGGCGCAGTTTAGAGGGTCTCCTTTTTGTGGATCGGGCAAACGATGCTTAGGTTCTATTTTTCAGGCATACTTTCTTCCGACCGGGTTTGGCTTATGAGTTGTTGGATGTTACTTACCAAGTCATCTTCGCCGGCGGGAAGGCCGTCATTTCCGGCAGACTTACTACACTTGAGTGTACGTTTTACACTTTGGTAAAACTTGCAAATATAGTTCCTGGAGTGGCACTTCTCTATATCCTCGATCGCACGCTTTCCTTGCTCTTTTTTCTTCTTTCTAAAAAGCCGGTGTTCTTCCCTTCTCAAGCTCAATGGCAGCTCCCGTCCTGCAGCTATGTTTTCCGACAATACTGCTAAAGATGTCTATTCTTCCTACCTTTGCGTTAAAACCTCCCAGCACGATTTTAATAGCTTAATTCGGTAGTCGCTCATAGGTTTTTTTTCAAGGAGCTCATAGTAGCAGTCCATAGCTATGTTATCTTTTTCCTCCGTAGGGACGTGAGCGCATATAACGCTCATGTTGTCGAATTTGGCCTTGATGTGGATTTTCACAATGCGTTCGCTAATGTCTTGGAAACATGAGACGTCTGGCACTTATAACAAACCCGCATCCGAATAGTACATGTCTCTGCTCACTATTACATAGTTCGAAATAGATGTCACAGTTTTTCATCCTCTTTTGGCCCGGACCATTCGCATTGTTTTTCCTGGATGGCAGTAAGATCTGCTTTGTAGCAGCTTAGGGCTTGACTGCTGTGCCGAATTGATATTCCTTCGGTTCGGCGTTGGCATAAAACAGGAGGTCCTGCCATCGTGTAAGAAGTACACACGCACACGTGAATGGTTGTGAGAAAAATCTGGCCTGGGTGCTATCGATCCTGGAGCCCCAAAAACGTGTATTTCTTATCGCATATTTTTAGTTATTCCCCATATGGAGATCCGAATGATGCCTCCGAAAGAGCATTAATTCAAAATTTTGCAAAGAACTGGTTATTTTAAGATTTTGTATTATTTTTCGAACGCATATCTTTAGTTGGAGATATTTTAAATATTTTGAATGGGATCGGTGAGCAATTGCCATAAGCAAAAGGACCAGTTGCTGAAGCTGTAATGAAGAAATTCAACGCCGCCTTTTCTGCAAGACTATCAGCGAAGTAAGTAATGTTGTAAATGGCATTGAGAACTTCGAATTGCCACCAAATATTGAAACGACGTGATGTCTCCTAACTTCGCTCCACTCGTTTATTCCCACGATAGATCATTCAGCTCTTTCAAAGCTCTCCTAATGTTAATGGTTGTAGAGTGTTATTATAATGCTTTAAACCATTTTTTTTAATACATGCATTTATGCCTGCTTAACTGTTTAGTTTTTCCCTTTTTTTCCGTTCGCTGGTAATGACCGATTTTTTTTTTTTACAAATCTTGTCAAGCGCGAACATTCTAATGCAAATAAAACCTTGTAGTCGATGCTGAAGAGACGAATGCCTCTGAAGTTGTTTAAGTTTAGATCGCCTTCTTTTCTTCTGAGATTCCAGTTCCGAATTAATGTTCCTAATGTGTCAGCAATACTCTCGTAAGCTGCTTCGATGTATTTTGTTGATTGACTTGCTACAGGGCTCAGTGCCGCGATGTTTAGTGCGAAGAACTGGCGCGCAGAAGTTCTGTGTTCTTTTCCCAACCGTAGAAACACCTAAATGACTTTTCACTGGCCCTCCTCTCGTGATGATCTGACTAATCATCCGAGTAGTATCAGTTGTCAAGAATAGCTTATCTCAACTCAACCGTTAGGAGTCGACATAAAACAGGAGTGTCCGCGATCGTGTAAGAACTACACAAGCACACATGAATAGTTGTGAGAAAGCTCGGTCCTGGGTACTTACAAACCTGTTGCGATAAAAATGTCTTATTTGACTTGTTACAGGACATCCAGAGTTTCTAAGATCACTAATTTATCCAGTCTCCCTGAACTACAGGTTGATGTTCCTAAATCAATATTACAGCCATATTTGTACAAAAATTGCGGACTGTAGTTTCATTTAATTAAAAAAAATGCGTTCTTCTAGGGGTATATTCGTTTTGATACATAGTTTGTAACATAGAGATATAGTTTAGCTAGATATACCTCAAAGTATATGGATCGACTCAGAATCGCTAGCCGTTTTTAGAAAAAACTTTTTTTTTTGGCCCAACGGTTAGGAATGTTGAAAAAGTGACTGAACAAGATATGTAGTCAATCCCAATATCTATAACGGGTGTTTTGTTTAGAGGTATAGAACTTCGAATTTAAATGAAACACAAGAAAATCGTTTTAATGTTTATCAATTTGGCTTTATTCATCCATTTTTTTGAGCATTTTTGGCCGTATGTCGGCAATAAGGCCACGTATGTTGGCTTCCAAGTCCACTAACGTTTCTAGTTTGTTGGCGTAGACGAGCGACTTCACATATCCTCCAAAAAAATAATCCAATGGTGTCAAATCACACCATCTTGGTGTCCAATTTTCATGTCCATTACGCGAAATTATGCACTCATCGAATGTTTCCATCAAGAAATCGATTGTCTTGTTGGAACCACATCTTATCCACATTCATGCCATCCAATTTGGGAAGAAAATAGTCGGTTATCATGGCTCTATACCGGTCTCCATTAATGGTAACTGACTCTTCAGCATAATTTCGGAAGAAGATTGGGCTAATGTCTCCACCAGCCCACAGAGCACACCAAACAGTCAGTTTATGTGGATGTAATGGCATTTTCGGCCCATACACCAAAATCACGATGCATTGCATGGTCTCGGGGCTTTGATGCTTGCACAAGCTGGATCTTGTCTTGCTCTGATTGAATGATTACGTCGACCATAAAATGTACGGAGCTTGCAGTAAACTTCGCTGAACCATTATTTTCGAAATAAATTTGCACGAATTGCAAGCGTTAATCAACCTGTTTATGATGAAATGGAAAAGCAAACTACGCATATATGATATTAGAATTGCTCAGTATGACCACAAAATGTTAGTTTTGTCTCTATTCGACAAACCAACCTCTAAAAAACACTCGTTGTTTTGTCCATATAAGGTTTTTATACCACGCCCACTTTCTTAGGGCGTTTTCAGTAAAAACGTTTTTTGATAAAGTCTTAATTTTAATTTTAATATTAAAATATTCCAAAAAACTTTTGATGCGAAATCATTGGGTTTGGTAAACAAATATTTCGTCCATACAACATTCAAATCCACGCCCAATTTTTGAAGGCGTTTTCCTACAAAAATCATTTGTATACCAACGTTTTATTTTTTTCGAACCATACAAGATTTTAATAAACTGTCTGAACAATATGCTGCGAAAATGTCAATTTTAATATTTTTTTGCCATAAAGCCCACATATTAGGGATATTAATTTTACGAATGGGATTGGATGGGGTAGATAATGATCCACACTGTGGATTGTAGCCTTCTTACATGCTTTTTTAAAATTTTGTGTTTTTAAATTTTTTTTTTGTTAACTGACAGCTTTTAAATGTAGTTTTTGAATTTGCACATTTGCACCAAAATAATTACTTTTTAAATCATTCATCATAATTTTAAATCAAGTGTATGTACAGCTTTTTTATTGATCAGCAATATCTGTGGGATAATATCCTAATGGATTACAAAAAATCCACAATCAGTCTAAAAGAGAATCTCTATCGTGTCAGATATCCAATTTTCGTTGGCCTTAGTAATTACAAAATACGCTTTTGAGGTATGAATTTAGGATGCAGAAAATTAAAATCTCAATGCCTGACAGTTAAACTATACAAAAGTAAATTTTATAGCCATCACCAGGATGAATATTTAAAAAAAAAACATAAACTGTGGAAAATTAACTCCAATTGGGCAAGGTATTCAGCTACACAAATATTCCTGCATTACTTGAATGGATGGATAAAAATCACATCCTTATTTAGGAGAATAAATTCCGGAAAAAAGAACAGCACTGACTTACCTCAAAAGGATGTTTATCGGTTATTTCATCTGCGACCATTTTTTTCCAATTTAATCCATTAATTTGAATTTTTTCCAACATTTCGGAATTTGTCAGATTTACTACTCCGTTCACGAAGGAAGATAATTTGGTTCCAATCGAGTTTCCCTGCGAGGGTAGTGCGTGAAGTTCATCATCTTAATAGGATTTCTGTTCACTTTGACATAGCGAAGTACTTTTTGTTTCTTTTTTTTCACGAATCGCTTTCTACTGCGACTACCACTACTGAGAGGGGGGAATCCTTTAAATCCTTGTTCCACAGTGTATACGTTTTTCTTTGCAGTGCGCTTTGCTTAAATAATTCACAGAATTAAATTGAAAATGGGACTTTTTTATGATAATGGTCTTTTGTTGGTTGTAAAAGAACAAAACTCTCAGAGTTTAAGAGTTTAAGAGGCGTAGATATAAAACGAGCATAAAGCACAACTATACAGTTATATATCACACAAACAACATACCAACATAAAATGAGGGAGTAAAACAATTCACACAGATGAGTAGTGTTGGTGTCCTTGTATGGATGTGGGTGACGATGAAACGATGTAAGACAAATAGAGAAGGAGGAAGAACAAGCAAAAGAGGAACAAATATCAGCAAATAGGAGCAAATAGGAGATTGTGACCATTTGCGAGAAAAGCTGCACATAAAGAAACAACATAAAAGCAATGAAATCCTATTTCTCTTACACGAAAAGAAAGTCGCCAATGAAGAACAACATCCCTATCTCTAGTCCTGACAGTAAAAAAAAAACAGTACACAAGTGATGAAGTTCCTTTTGTTGGTTTAGCTGAGGAGGACTAGCAATGAGGATAAGAATGCCAAGCATTGGTTGTTCGGAGGGGGTTTCGCTGGAAAATGTGCAGGATATTCTTTCGTTGTCATCGCTGATAACAGGATGATTTTGTAATTTTTATGTTTGGAAACATCTTCAAGAAAGGACTCGGATTGTGACTTTGGAATACGTTCGACTAGGTGATCATTTTTAACGAATATAGACGTACATAGGTATGTTCATATCTTTGTTATTGCGATAGGTAAAGAGGGTGAACACACAGGATGGATGCTTTATAGATAATGATTTGTCATCGATATTTTGGGAAGTGATTGAACATGGGTTTATGACTTAAAAACGAGAGAACACTGAACCTAAAGACCTTCCCCAGCATTAAGTGTCAATGTATTTATTGTAGTGCCAAGAGTCGTAAAATAAGTGTAGATTAAAGTAAGTAAAAAAGATTTCATAGCTAACCTTAAAAAAGGAGACCTTATTTCCTTTTTTATAGCAACATAACTGTAAATTCTTGGAAACAATTTGTTTCTACTTTGAGTTACTGAGCGGAACAGAATGAGAGACACATGTGAAAATTACTTTTATTACTGTTATTCTGACCAACTGTCAAATGATTTTTATTAGCTTCGTTCAGCCGTTGTCCTTTATTTTATAAGTAGGCGTTTTCATTATCTTTAATCTTTGATACATTTTTTGAAATCAAGTACCACAAGTTGCTAATCAAGGTTTCTTAGTAACTGGTAGACATGGGAATATTGCTCAGCTCCTACTACTATTAATTGTAGATGAGAGATTAAATAGGATTCGTATGTCTTCGAAAATTTCTTAACGAGTCATTCAACCACCCAATTTTGTTGATTTGAAGAGTTTCAGAAAAAATAACTTTTTTCGGTAAGATTTTTCAATATTCGAAAAAAATGTTTGATACAAAATCATATCATAAATCCCACTTTTTGGAGGCGTTTTCAAAAACCAATTGTATACCCTACCCTACCCAATTGTATAACAAAAAAAATCGATTGAATCATCTCCAGAAATGTTCTATCAGTGGAGACCGTTGTCAAACATACCCTGATTTGTTTTAAAGTTAAGAATTTGTCAACGTCTATTTATTTATTTAAGTCTACCATTGTTTTTACAATTTATCGGCTATATAATTATATTAAAAAAATCTTAAATTAAAAAAGAAAAGATATGAGAAAGCTACAATCCACTGTGTGGATCGTTTTATACCCAATTATTTCCCATTTTTAATATTTAAAATTAAGATATATTAACATGGGTTATAAGATTGAATTATAAAAAATTTCCGCCCAGTTTAGTTCGATAAAAATTACGTCTTTCTTTCAAATTTCTTTTAAAATTTTACCGAAATCTGTTTTTTAATGCAAACTCCCCTATAAATTGGGCGTTATAAAAACGTTATACAGACGAAATATAGATATTAAAATTGTTTAAATATCTTGTTCTTTTCTTTGTTTCACCGAAGTCGTTACATATTTATTTTTATTCGCAGTTCTTAATTGATATTGTTTTCGTAAAAAAAACTTGATCTCGAGATTTTGATTGATTCTAATATTAGAATGATAGCGGATCCCAAAAAAGTGTTTTTTTGGAATTTTTTCCGTAGGTTTGCCTGCCCGCTGGTCCGTAATGGTCTTCAATTTAGTTAAACTATTTTTTCAGTGTATGGCATTCATTTTTCTTTTATTCATGTTAAAGCTCATTGATCATTAAATATAGCTTACATAGGTCTCAAAATAATGGAATTTAAATGCCCCGCCTGCTCGTTGATGCATGTGCGGCATCTTACCAAAAAGTTGTTAATTATTGACTGGACAGTTGAGACAGGAAGTGCCGCAATCGTTTCTCGAATGGATTGCCTTAGTTCATTCAAAAAAAATGGTTTTGCTTTGTAGACTTCTTGTTTGCCATAACGCACAAGAAAAAGTCGGGCGCAGTAAGGTCAGGCGACCTGGGAGGCCAACGGAATGTGGAGTTTCTGGATATCAGATTTTTGGCAAATTTCCGTCGCAATTCTGTCATAACAGGCCGGGCTATGTGAGGAGTTACACCATCTTGCTGAAACACAAAAAAAAAAAACACTCTCAACATGCTCAAGTAACGGTCTTCAGTAACCGTAACGGTATGATCGTTTTTTTTTCGATGAAGTAGGACCCGACAATGCAGCGTAATGAAACTGCACAAAACACTGTGACACCAAGTGGATGCAATTTCGTCTCATGGAATGGGTTTCGTCAGACATGAAAAGACAGTTCAACATGTTTCCGTCCTCTCCCACCATTTGAAGCATCTTCTGGCGAAACTCCAAGCGAATCGGCAAGTCTACTGCGTTCAGTTTGTTGGCCATTTGAATTTTATATTGAAATAAGTCCAAGTCATTGTGCATAATAGACTGCAATGACTGTCTGCTTATAACCATTTGAGCAGATAAGCTTCTTGTCGAAACTGTTGGATTGCTTCATCCGTCCGAACTGAAGGGTTTCGATGGTAAGGTCTTCTTTCGACTGTCCCATGCTCGGCATAATTATTAACAAGACTCATTATGGACATTATGATTGCCGCCAAACCTGCCCCTATACTCTCCTTGAACCGAAACACCGGACTCCAGTGCGTGATAGTGGCGGACAATCCGAATTCTTGTTTCAGTGTCCCAATTATCCATTTTTGTCAAATCTAAAAATCAATCTGCAATATAAAAAAAAACATATGAGAAGTCTACAATCCGCTATGCCAATCGTTTAATACCGTATCCCCTCAAGATCCTTAAAATTAATATCCCCAAAATGTGGGCGTTATGGCAACTAAATATTGAAAACGACTTGTCAAAACTTATTGTTCAGACTAGTATATCAACATCTTTTTTGATTCGACAAAAGCAACGCTTTTCGCCTGGTTAAACTCAGCTTAATAAGGCTGCAGAAAACGACGGCCTTCCCGCTGAGCGTTATAAAGCCGACGGAGATGCCTTGGTAAGTAACATCCACCAACTCATAAGCCAATTCTGGTCGGACTAAGGTATGCCTGAAGAATAAAACCTCTGCATCGTTTGTTCGATCCTTTACAAAAGGGGATCATATGAATTGCGCCGACTACAGTCTTACGCCAGTAACGCCCACAGCTGATCAAATTTTCGCACTTCAGCAGCTCCTGAAAAAAATAAACAAAAATTCCAACTACCTCTTCATCAATTTCAAAGATGAATACGACAGCATTTATAGGGATGAGCCATGTCTAGTTTTAGTATGCCGCCCAAGCTCGTCCGTTTATGTAGGATAATAATGGTGAATTCTCGCTGATCCATCAGGGTCGGATACGACCTTACCAACACATTCGATACCAAAAAAAGATTAAGGCAAGGCGATGAGCTGTCATGTGACTTCTTCAATCTGATTCTTGAGAGGATTGTGCAAAACTCACGAGCCAACACCAGAGGCACAATTTTTTAAAAATCGGTGCAACTACTCAAGGTGATTTCTTAGCCGAGTTTGCTAAGACAAAGTATATGCTATCAACACGAAAGGACAGATCGACGAATTGGACAGAATGCCACCGTGGACGTTATATCTTTGAGATAGTACGAGACTTTGTCTACCTCGGCTCCGCTATTAACTCTGACAACAACATCTCGTCAAAAATTAAGCGAAGAATTACTCTTGCCACCGCTGTTTCTTCGGGATAAGAAAGCAATTTATTTGTAATTTGATTCCTATCCAGACGTCGAACGTAGTAGAGGAAGACCCCGCCTTAAGTGGCGCGCACAAGTAGAAACTGACTTCAACCAACTTGGGGTGCAGCTAAGGAGCGGGCTAATTGGAGAGGCATGTTGGTTGAGGCCCACGTTAATTTTGTACTGTAGCCCCGCTTAAGTAAGTAAGTTAGGAGATTTAAAACCTCGTTGTTACTTTATCTGAATTGTTTTAAAATGGCCTTCCCCTTTGGCGCATACACTCATCATCCTACCGGCATATACAAATTTGATTTATCTTTGCATTTGATGGACTTTGGACGCTCAGGTGAGCCGTAAAAACCGCATAGGCTTATGTGGGCCCATATTGTGCCTGAATAACAAGTACCTAAAAAGTATAAATAGTGATACTTAGGGGATTTTTGCTGTTCTATAAGCTTCAATGAGGTTTGACATTGACATCACAGTATTTTGCACACGTATGCAACGAACTACAGACACATAACAGCACTTGTGACTGAAGCCATCGGCTAAAAGATAATTGCTCCATCCCGACTTTCCACAGAAGCTGACGACCTGTGCTAGCGGGGTTGTGGATAGCTCAGTCAAGTACTCGTAGTAGAAATTGCCGAGGAGTTTGTTGCGGTTGTTGGTACTGACACAGTAGGTGGTCAATCTCCTCCTCGACGTCTGGGTCTTCACATTTAACATGTCTAAATGTGGCCAATCTAAATCCAAAGTTGACTTGAATTACTTCTTAAGCTTTTTTCTCAACGTATTCTAACTGGTGCCACAATAGAAAGATTTTGCTAAAAGATAGCTGAAACTACGGTGAAATCATGCGTCATAATACCCTTGAAAAAAAGTGACATCACCCCTAGCGTTATCCTTGAAAAGAAAAAAAAAAACAAATTATCTATCTGTAATTCTACCAAAAGCTTAGCATCAACTTTTAAACACCCATAAGGAGTTTCTGATCACTAAAAACTGTGGGTAAAATAAATGACTTGGATTTTGGTACTCACGGCATACATAGATGGATTGCAGTCCCATTTGTTTCTGTATCTATGATGCTTTTAATTGAAGGGAGCCTATATAACTCTAAGGCTGAACCGTGAGATAATTGCACATTTTTTAATTTTGAAGACTTTATGACTAGGTATGTACATTAACTCCTTCCTTTGTGAGTCCTTCAACTTTGGCACGTCTAGGTATTATCTTTATAATTTATTTTTTACACCCAATACTTTCATTTATGTGCGATTAATTTGGTGATTTTCTATCACCCAATCGGGTGTTTCAGTTATAGAAAAAATTAATGGCACAGCTTTATCGATTTAGTCAAAGTCACAAACAATTTTTTTTTGAAAGTATAGAATCAAGTTACAGACTATATACATTGCAGCTTCACATACCAAACTCCTATATTCGTATTTATTACAACTTTGGTCACAGCCTTTACTGGCAACAATGTTCTTCACAAACGAATTATTAATGGATGGATAGACCCGACTTACAGATGCAATGACCCATTTATGACAAATCCCAAAGAATTATTGTTTTCGATATAAAAGACTGTCGTGGATATTCAATTTACAGCTCTATCCATAAACCCAACAATCGCCCTTTCGCTTCTTTATATCGTTGTAAGGCAAAGTCTACTGAAATGAGTATACCCAACGATATCGGATTAAGACATCAGCCTAAGCACATACTCAATACAAAAGGGGAAAATATAGGACCTAGTAGACTTTAGCAACATAATTAAGACGTCGTCTTACATCAAACGGAAAAGATTATTACTAAATCAGACATGGAAACCCTTGATGTTTTTCTATGACAACATGGACACCCGTTAAGCTCTTGTGTCCCTTGCGTTGATCAAAGTCTATCGCTTTCAAAAACGGAACACCCATTCCTTGCAATGTAGACATAATCACTAATAATCCTTTTTCCTTTTTTTTCTCCAACCTAATAAGTTAAGTTAAACAAAACAGAATAACGAACGCAATCTGAAGAAAAAATCCTTTAGATAAATTTGCAACTTCATCATGTAGTATCTGATATCCATCAACATAATATAAAAAAAGATGGCTCCAAGGACAAACCAGTTATTTCCCTTCTTTATGGATCTCTTCCGACCTACATCAAAAACCTAAAATTTGCCGCATCAAATTCTTTTTTTTTTTTGCAATTTTGTTTTGGTTATGTACCGCTCAATCGATTTGTGTACACACATTTACTTTGAATTATCCTTGCGGAAAATTATCTTTACAACGAAATCCCTGCATGTAACCATCAGCCGTCCTGACTTCCCACTCAAATTCACATTTTTAGCTTAAGTTTGTCGGAAAATAAAAATATGTGTAACCATACGTAATTCTTGCTTTGTATCCAATATCTGTATCCGATGTTGGGTATGTGCGCACCAACTCATGCGACCCACATCATTCTCTGAAGCAACCAAAAGCAAATTGTTTTCAATGTACACAGAGGCAAATTTATAAAATAAAGACGAACAAAAGGACTCAAACGCAGAACCAACTAGGCTAACGGGAGCGAACAAACATTTGCTTCAATATCCTTGATTCCTTCACATCATCAGTACATATCTCTATTCGGCTGACTTAATTTTGACGAAAAAAAAAAAAAAAACGCGGAAGGATGTCGAATGTCTTCTATTTGCTTTGAATATAAAAATAAATATTTAGCAACACATACACACACAAAGTAGAAATAACTGTAAGTATACAATTTAGCAAGACACCCTCCCCGAATATTAGGATACAACTTTGGAGAGTTTATAACCGGGGTTTACTTACACAAAGTGCTGGTAGAAAAGTATCTCTTAATAGTTCCTTTTCTTTGGTATAGGTAGAGTTGACATCTCCACTGATGGATGGAAAAGTCTAGAAACTCGAGAGTGTCCATTTTGTTTTAAATGAACTTCCTTTGGCAAACTCTGTCCTCAGGATGATGCTCTTAATTTTCTATCCAAAAAAATTATATTTTTCCGTATCTTTCATCCGCTCAAGTAGAATGCCAAAATCAGTCGAGTGCAAGTGTTTAATTGAAGACGAAGTTATAGAACTTCTTCGCGCTCACTCACACAAGAACACTAGAGGTAGGTAGGTGACCCCCCACGACAGGATGCTAGGGATAATGGAAACGGAAAGAAATTGTGTGAAGATGAAAATTGCAATAATCCAGAAAAGCTCTGCACTCTGCATCCTTTTGAAGGAGCAATAAGATGGATATAATCATGAAAATTACACAACACTCAGTGGGGGTGACATCTTGTGATGGTCGTGGTGCAAACGAAGGATGATTTCCCGTTCTTACCCATAAGCACCGAGTAAAGGTTTTCCTTATTATCCATCGTTTTGAAGTCGAATAGGAATTGTGTATTTGGGAAAAGGATAAAATTCTTGAATCCGGAAGGAATAACGTTTTATTATACTATTTTATGTAAGCATCCTTATTTGTTTACAAACTACGCCATGTGGCTTAGAGAAGTTGAAGTAATATTTGTAGAAAGTTAAGTTTTTTTAGTTTTTATGACTTCGAGTTTCAAGATCGGTTTCTTTATAATCCTTATCCGTAAGGAGTGGTTGTTCTTTAAATTGCTAGACCTTGTAGCACTACATAATCTTTCCAAATGGGCAGTCAGCTGTGCCCAAAGACAAAGCTAAATCCCTGGGACTTATTTTGGACAGGAAGCATAACTGGCAGCTGAACATAACAGAAAGAGTAAAAAAGCGATAGTCGCACTTTATGTCTGCAAGAAAGCCATTAGCTTGAAGTGGGGAGTGAAACCTCGTATCACGCATTGGCTAATATGAAACCGATACTTTTCTATGGGGTAGTAGTATGGTGGGCAGCGCTAGAGATAGCTCTATAACAGCAAAAAAAAAACTAGCCAAGTTGCGAAGAACTGCGTGTCTGTGTATCGACTGTGCACTCCGTACTACTCCTTTAGACATTCTTTTCATCTACTGAATCTAGATATTTTCGGCAGGCAAATGATAGCTAATTCAGCCATATGTCTTAAAGCCATCCAACAGTGGTCAAGTATTCTATCTGGCCACTCAAAAATTCTTAACGGAAATTCAAATATTCCTGAAAACACCGATTACACCTTTACCAAGTTAAACTTTGATAACAGTTTTCGGGTTACTATCCCAGACAGAACCTGATGGTAGAGTAACGAACCCGTGGTAAACGACTCGATCCATTTTTATACCGATGGCTCCAAAACAAAAGACGATGTGCTGGTGTCTTCTCTGACAGACTAAATCTCAGCCTGTCTTTCTGTCTTCCTGGTCACTATAGCTTGTTCCAGGCAAAACTCATGGCGATCAACGAAGCCTTATCCTGGCTGAAAGAGAATGTAATAGCTGCCAAGGATATAAGTATTTTCTCGGACAGCCAAGCGGCCATCGAATCCCTGGAATCAGTCTGAACGAATTCAAAGACAACCATAGATGGCCGATCATCTCTATAGGAGATGTTAAAGCATTTATACATTCTCCCTTGCTGGTGCCTCGGCATTCCAGGGAACTGTAAGACATTCCAGGGAACTGTAAGGCTGATGAGCTCGCCAGACATGGAACTAAATTAACAGTTGTACCCGACACGTGTGCACTAGGTATTCATATCGAAAAATACAAAAGCTTTCTAGCGCAACATGCTAATAGCAAATCGTACCTCAGCTTAAGGCTGAAGTTTTTTTTTGCACAATTTGCCAAATAACCAAACAAAATTGGCCAAAGCTAGATTTGAGAAGATCAAAGGGACTGATTTCTATCGATAGGCCGTATACTAGCTCCACAATAGGTGTCATCACGAGACACTGTTTAATAGGCAGGCACACAAAAAGGCTAGGCCTCTACTCAAACGACTTCAACGGAAGAAGAAACAATACTTCATCTTCTTTCTAACTGCCCGGCTCGTTAAAGCGAAAGGAAGCTACACCTCGTAGCTTACTATTTTCAAAATCTCAGTAATTTGAAAAAAAAAACGGAAGTGAAAAGCCTCCTCCGCTGCACTAAAATCTCAAAATTGTGTTCGTGGTATCGCATCGGATCAAAATGGTCCACTGGCGAACGCTGGCAGCTACTCTAACCCAACCTTAATTTATCTAGACTCTTGTTAAAGCGTGCGTTCGGGTATATGGTTAGTACTTGTTGGGCCATCATTTTTATTTACTTAAGTGGCGCTACCCTCCTGTATGAATTTAAACCTAAGCCTCAAGCAACATGCCTCTCCAATTAACCCGGTCCTTAGCTAACGGCCTCCACTTGCGCACTCCAAATTCTTTGCGGTCGGTTTCTTCTTCTGTCCGCCACTTAGGGTGAGGTCTTCCTTAACTACGTCTGACGTCTGGCTAGGAATTGAAGACTCTGAGTATTGGTGTCGAATCGTTATACATGACCTAGCCATCTTAAACGTCCAATGCAGATTTTTTTGACCAACGGCATGGCGCTGTACAGCTCGTACAGTTTTTGGTTGAATTTTCGTCTCCATAACCCGTCAACGCAAAAGGGACCGAAGATTTTTCGAAGAAGGGAGTTTTGGGTGTACTGGCTATTGTATTGCTGCTATTGCATTACGTTCCGTAGCGAGCTCAATTATCCTAAGTCCGTTGCCATACGTGTTGTGTTTTCCGACAATACTGCTAAGGATGTCTTCTCTTCCTTCCTTGGCGTTAAAATTTCCCAATACGATTTTAATATCGCAATTCGGTAGTCGGTTACAAGTTTTGTCAAGGAGCTCGTAGTAGTAATGTTCAGCTGCTTCATCTTTTTCCTCCGTTGGGGTGCTCGTTGGGACGTGAGCGCATATAATTACAATGCGTTCGGTTAGGTCTTGGAAACATAAGACCTCTTGCTTAAGTCTGGCACTTATAACCAATCCACATCCGAATAGTCGCTATTTCTGTTCACTATAACACGGTCCGTACTAGATGTCACAGTTGCTCATCCTCTTTTTGCCCTTGATATCCCATCGTATTGCTTGGATGTTTAGTTTAGGGTTTCCGCTAGTTGTTCGCTGGCACCTCTCCTGTTTAATGCTCTCACATTCGAGGTGCAGATATGAACGTTGCTGTCCTTTTTTTTCGTTTAGCGGGGTCGCCAACAATAAAATCAGTCCTTTCCGAGGCTATTGGTTGCTTTGTAACCGTAAGTTTTTTTCATGGTTGGAGGGCCAGTTCCAATTTATTAGATACCCCTAGGACACGGGGTTATCAGTATCCGCTACGGGATTGAGCGCTGTCGTTGGCCTTTCGGTTTATCCGCAAATGTCTCTGTTAAAAGGGCCTGACTAACCCTTAAAATTCCTAGACAACCTGATGCCGGATAGCAGGCCGGGTATTCTTTCCGTGCCGTTCTGACCTGGCTGCTTATAGTGTTGCTGCTTTTTGTCGTGTTATCAACACTCGCGCTTATCGTTTAGCAAGTCAAATCCGGTTGTACATATGAGACCACTACCCGATGGTTACCACATGGATGTTAAAAATAAGCAATTGATGTGTAATCAGAGTTACAACCACTGGGCATTGCCAAGTTAAAGCCAATCAGAGTCCACCCTCATTCTAAAACACCCAATCATTCAACAATATGGCCGCTATCAACTGTCCGCTTTCGGAATTCCCAATTGGGAGACCTGGTATGTTTTTTTTAATAATCATTGCTCCACTAACCTTCGATGCCCATAAGCTTTGAGGCTGCGTGCGCACTCTCTTCCTATTTTCTTGCGCTCATTACTTTTGGTTTGGCATATTGATTTTGCCTTGCAGTTTCTTGACATGTGGCTTGATATCCGGGATGACTAAAATCACCGTTTTATGGAAATGAATTGAATCCACTTTTAAAAAATTCCGTGTTTGCATTTTTGAAGGATGAAAGCACAGCTATAAGTTGTTTTTTAAGCCAGCCAACACCATGATAAATTTTAATAAGTGAAATGCATTTTTTGTTGCCATTGGCAATATATTACTGGCAGTGGCATCTTCAAAGATCTGTATCAACAAATTAGATTTATTTATTTTATTTTATGGTATTGTGTTGATAGCAGCGGTCTTCAATAATGTGAAGGAAGCAGCACCATCGGACAACACTTCATCGTGCGTTTTTTCTTACTAGACGAACAGAGCAGCGCTATTTATGGCACCAATGTCTAAGGTCACCTCTCGACACATTTTCCTCAGTTTTATGGAAATCTGTATTTATAGCACCATTACATTCTACCATCGATTCAATGCGCCGCCAGACTTAATGCAAGTCGCTCGTCCCACATACAAAACGCAATGCCTTGAGATACCATCGCATCACCCGCATTCCATCTTACTCATTGCACAGCAATTTATATCATCAAGAAGGAGGCCATGAAGTGGAAGAAAAAACCGCTTAATCCCATTAAATGATTGGAGATGCATCTTTCTTCAACCTACCTCCTCCTTACCTTACCCTTACAAAAAAAAAAAAAAAACAGATGCTCTGCGGCAAACAAGCAATCGCATATTCTCTGCACATTTATTGGCCAATTTGGCACATCTGCTTTGTTCGGTTCGTTTGATTTTATTTTTAGCCCCCTCAACATCACAGTCCTCGAGAAAAATGAAGAACAGCCTCCGCAAATAACTTTAGATTCATCTAGCGGCATGCTCCAATCTTTATCTATTGGGCCGAGGACACACAAAAACCGGGTCTGCCAATTCAAATTCTTCCCCCGTCAAATGAAGCAATCAACCATTTTGAGAAAGTGTACCAGCAGACCCATGCCCACCGTCCTCCGAATTGTGGCAACATAATTTCTTCACAATAACTTTTCACATAAAAAAAAGCAAAGGAAAGGAAAAGAAAATAATGACAACCAAGCAGAGGAGGAGAGAGGAAGGTACAATGCCGGGTGTAATTACGTTTAGCCTCGTTCTCATAATTTTGAATCCTTTAGTTGAATAGCGGCTGCTAAAAACGGAACGACGACGACAATAATGAAGGAGTTTCGTGCAACTGTATTCGTCCATGCAGTAGTGTCCTCTCTCACGAGTACACTTAAGTTTCGAACAATGGTAGCCAAACCGCAGTCAAGGTAGGCAGCCAGTCATAGTCATTGTCGCAGCCTTTATTACCGGAAACTTAAGGCCTTCAATGACGCCTTTTCATTTTGCGTTAGGAAAACTTGTCATGGTTATGCCTGAGCTTACCCCCCGCTGGCTCTGCCACCATCAACCAATTGCCGGACGACCACTGTTACTACTTCTGTCATCCATGCAATTAATGAATTCAATTTATATCTTTTCTTTCCCGTGGCTCCAGCCCCCCTTAGAAATATTTCAAATGGTGGGCATTCGTCTACACCCCTTTATATGAGCCAAGAGATGTAAAAGTCTTTGAAGTGAGAGAAACTTTACTTTAACCGGAGCTGGGGAACAATTCTGGCCATCGTACCGCCACACACCAAGGATGGTCTCCGTTCCTAGTCTGGCTCTGAAATATAAATATTTGAGCAATAAAAATCATTGTCAGCTGAATAAATGGCCTTTCATGGAGGCTGGACAACACTCGTTCGTATTGTTCAAGTTCAGCTTGCACGACGGGCTATATAGCCCGCCGCCGGCAGGTTATTGTGTTCCATAACATGAGTTAAATGGCTACGATGTGGTTCTTTAAAAATTTGATTTCATTTGATGAATGGGTACTTGTGGGGAGGTTAACTTGCAATTGGAAGAAAGTATTTCGTATGAGAAGGATTGGATTGTGTAGGGCAGGGTAGGGAGTTTATAATTGAGGTAAAATTTTTGCAGAATTATTTATAATTATTGTCCAAGTGGTGGCAGTTACTTAAGTGTGGAGTGTGGTGACCAGCCTTAGGAAAGCAGTTCCAGTGCAATACAGAAATTAATCTTTCGGAATGAAGGACGTTGCTGAGTAATGAAGGACAAAGACCTGATAAAGGTTATTCTTAATTATATGTACTTGAAACTTTTTGATGGAATTTTTAAGTATCTACGAAGTTTGTTTTGTAGGGTTGTTATATACTCTTAATGGGCAATACCATTTACAGGGTTTCAAGTTGTTACAGACGTTGTGGGTGTTGCTGAGAGGTGAATATTTATTTTAACATATTTTCACTTTAAAATGTGTTTGGAAAAATGTGTAGATTAACATTGGTGATAGAAGGGCACGAAGTTGATATTTTGGATGACAATTTCATGCTCTTGGATGCTTTTTATACATTTGGAAGATGGTTGATACTTTTGCAATGACATTCAAGAACCCCTAGCTTTGTTTTGTGTGCACTATGGGCTAGTTCTATCATTAGTTTTACTTACCTCAGTGGGGCTACAGTCCGAAAAGAATCTGGTCCTCAAAAAATGCCCAGGCGTTATCTTATTGCCTCCAGTTGGCACTTCATGTTGATTGAGCTTTTGATCAGGTATATAGAGTTATTGCGTTACCATATAGCTCTGCAGAAAGTACACTTTTCCTGACAGTTAAAACATTGCTATCATCACTTCATTTGGGACTGCTGGGGATGGAAGTTGTTGCATACGTTTAATAGTTTCTTTCTGTCCAATGGTGGGTGGAATTCGGCATAAAAACATCTGCAAATGTATCATCCATTGTGCCTCAACTTCGAATATTGCATGTTCATTTTGACATTAGTCCTTAGCGCCTAGGCTTTGACATTAAAAATTTTGGTTAAACCTCTTTTTTTTCCTAGATGAGCCTAAATTCGATCGCAAGCATTTCTATCCCCTTATCCTTTTCTTTTTGAACAAAACTGCAACTTTCGCAGTTCATGTCTGTGAGATAAGGATGCCTTCCAGCCCACACTTTGCTTCCAGTTATTCAGTCCAAATGTTGGGTCATCGGCGAATGATTAATAATTTAACCGGAGATCGAACCTGAAGGCTGGGATTTGAAGATTGTCTTGGGTGTATGATTATTGTTCATTCCATGTCGCCTTGCGGATGTAGTCGACTTATTTTTACCGGTGCAGTGAAATAACCCCAAATAAAACGAAGTAGCCCCCACGGGGCTATTAACACCTGCGGGATATTTTTCCATTTCCAAATAATAAATAAGCCCCTCAGGTGCTATTTCCTTTTTATTCAAAATTAGGCCCCATGGGCTTTATTTCTATGGGGGTTATTTCACTTCACCGTTTTTAACTTAGGCACTACATCCACATCTTGGTGTAGCTCTTATATCATTTATTTGGCTAAACTGAAGTAGCATAGGTTTTCTAGGGTCAGTTTTGTTGTACCTTCCCTACGGTCTTCTTCGTGTGGTTGGTGTTGACTCCGAGGTAGATGAATTCTTAGGCCACGTAAGATTTTGTCTAAGCTCATGTACCGGAGATACTGCGTTTGTTCATTGCATAAACTTTGTCTTCTACATAGGAGCGGTGGGAACGATCAATGCTGTCAATGCCGTCTGCGTATTCCAGTAGCGCCGAAGGTGCTGCGTTTGTTGATTGTATATTATACCTTGTCTCCTACTAAGGAGCAGTGGAAATAATTAATGCTGTCGATGTCGTCTGCGTATCCCAGTAACTAGGCGGATTTGTTCAACAAAGTACTTTCCGTTCCAGTAAGAAACCCTAAGCAATCACAAAACCTACACAGTAAGCTGCAATTGAAGAAAAGAGCTGCTTTTGAGCTCTATGGTCAGCGAAGGAAGGAAGCACATAGGCTTTTCAGAAAAAAAATTAATCAAAGCACGTTATCAATGATAACGGAAGGCGCCACCGCAGGGATGATGTTCGCCAGTTTTACCAAAGTGTAAAACGGCAAAGCCAGGGATACAAGGCTA
Organism: Rhingia rostrata; assembly: GCA_949824845.1. Taxonomy (NCBI): domain Eukaryota; kingdom Metazoa; phylum Arthropoda; class Insecta; order Diptera; family Syrphidae; genus Rhingia; species Rhingia rostrata. Next base: position 120,033,741 of record OX463756.1, on the reverse strand, counting down.
GGACAGAATCTTGTCGTGATGAACAATGAATTATTGTATTCAAGATAAAAATTGCACCACACAACACAAGCAATGAAATTACCGGATTGATTTTTTTTCTTTAAACGTCAAAACAACCACTTCTTGCACAAATCGCTTGAAAAAGTGGTCAGAAGAGTTTGTGTGCGGGTAGCCTGCGAGATGTTTGCGAGATGTTCGCATTTGTCGCATAAAAAATTGCTACACTGTGCACGCGTGCATCAGAATACATGCAAACAGTTTGCTCGCACCCGCTTCTCGCATCGCATCAATTTCTCGCACTACTGTACGCGCAGCCTTAAACAGCAATGATGGAAAACTTCCGGCTGTCAGGCCAAACGAACCATTTAATATTGGCGACGTCAGCGAAAACTACCAACCACCCGACCTAACTGAAGTGATATTAAAAAACATTCGAACTGAAGCTTAATCAGGCTGCCGGAAAGGATGGTCTTTCCGGCGTGCTTTTGAAAGCCAACGAAGATGATTTGGTTACTAACATTCAATAACTCAAAGGACCAAAATTTGATCGAATGACAGTATGCCTGAACTAAGCATGGGATGGCCGATCCACAAAAGAACGACCTTTTCTGAACTGCTTCAACTACAGAAGCATAAGTCTCATCAATCTCTTCTACAAGATCCTATCTTCCGTAACATGTGTTCGCCTGAAACCGTTCATCAACAACCTGATCGGCCCTTATCAGTGTTGTTTTAGCCCTGGATATCAAAATCGCATCCGACATTGTTTATAGAGACGAACTATACGGAGCCATGTCTAGTTTTGGTACACCGTCCAAACTCACCTGTTTGTGTTGGATGACGATGGAGAATTCTCGCTGCTTAATCAGGGACGGAAACGACTTCACCGAAACATGCGATATAAAAATAGGGCTAAGACAAGCCGATGCGCTTTCATGTGACTTCTTTAAATTGATTCTTGAGAGCCAACACTAGATCTTCCAAATCTTCCAAGAATCGGTGCGACTTCTAGCATATCTACCCCGACAATATTGACGTCATTGTCAGGACTCAACGTGATATCATAGCCACGTTTGCTAGTATAGAGAAAGAAGCGGCAAAAATGGGCTTAGCAAGACAAATTCTATGCTGTCAACCCGAAAGGACACACAACATTGACGAATTGGACAAAACGTCATCATTGACAGATACAACTTCGAGCAAAGATTATAAAGTCATACAGATGACGGGTCGTACTGGCACAGTTCGCCATATGTTTGGATCTCGTCTATCATGTGTGCAGGTGCACACCGCCCACCCGTACCGAGAAGCTGGTGAGCATAAGTTCCTGCTTTTTATTATCTGTATGACTTTATAATCTTTGCTTTGAGGTAGTACGGGACTTTGTAAACCTCGGATCCGCTATTAACTCTGACAACAACGTCTTGTCAGAAATTAAACGAAGATGTAGTACGGTAGTACGGGACTTTGTAAACCTCGGATCCGCTATTAACTCTGACAACAACATCTCGTCAGAAATTAAACGAAGAATTACTTTTGCCAACCGCTGTTTATTCGGGCTAAGAAGGCATCCCATTAATATCTACGGCGCTGAAGCGTGGACCTCATTAAAAGCGTATGAAGAAATCGTTAGTCGATTCGAGAGGAAAATTCTTTGAAAAATCTTCTGTCCCGTTCGCGTTGACAAGCTATGGGGACGAATATTCAACCAAGAATTATACAAGCTTTACAGCTTTTAAGTTGTCTATTACATGTAGAACGAATGGACACCAACCTCCGGCTCACATAGTCTTTTATTCCCAGCGTGACGTCAGAAGTATTAGATGAAGACCTCGCTTTAAGCGGCGAGTGCAAGTAGAAACCGACCTCAACCAACTTGGAGTCCGCAACTGGAGGCATTTAGCTAAGGACCGGGCTAATTGGAGTTGTATTTTGGTTGAGTCGGACTGTAGTGCCACTGATGTAAATAAGTAAGTGCCTTCCGTATTTATGCCTGCCCAACGAAATATCCGTTCCATCAAGGAATTGAAGAAATCTCAGATAGAGCGTTACCTATTCCGAGTTCGGAACATGTTTGGAAAAGTTCAGATGAGCTTTATTTAAACTTAACATTACATTGCATCAAAGGGTATAGAAGTACATAGAGAACGCATCACAACTAAAAAATTTTTAGCCATTTCAAACTCGGGCGGTAAGTGAGAAGTGCGAAATTCCGTCGATCGTATGCGTCGTCTATGCTGTTGTTTGACGTTGGGGTAGCTATAGTGAACACTTGGGAATCAATTCAGTAGAACATTTTCGTTGTGTAAGATGCGCATTCTATGTCGTTCCATATTCTTTGATTGCATTTAGTTCACACACCTATATCCGTTTGGATGGTATCCTGGATTCCGGCATTGCTATGGGAGGTGGATGCCGTCATACGCGGCATTTAAGTGGCTGAAAAGTTGTTAAGTGTCGTCTTGAAATCCGTTTGTATTTTCCGTGATTTGACTTAGTGTGAATTTTTCAAATATGGTCAATCTGCGGGGCCAGATTTTGTTGATGGATCGCTGGATACACAATATTTTGGTAACACCTCCGTGTTAAAATAGTTCTACTGGTAATCCATCAGAACCGCTTGCTTGTTGTTCTTCAACCTTTTGATGGCAGCGCTGATTTCAACTATTTAGGGACAAAGCTTTGCCCCATTGGTAATTGGAGATGATCGGTTTCTTCTAGACATAATGCCCATTAAGGAGCTGCCGGAAGTGTTACCTGAATACATCTGAACCTTGCATGCAGTTATTTTTCTACCAAATGTCGAACTGTTGTGCTGACGAAAGCTTGTTAATATAAATTAACTATTTCTCCTGTTTCATTTTATGAAACTGATGAAAAAATTGGAATTGTCCTCTTTGGTTCAATGCATTGACTACCAAGTTGTCCGCATTCGTTTATATAAGGAAAAATATGAATTCATTTACAGTTTTAAAAGAATTACGTACACGGTTCACGCTTGACTATTTTAATTAAGCTAAACAACATTATACAACTTTCCATTGTCCAACCATACAACTCTAAAAAGTTTGGAATATTTTCGAGAACCACGGTCAGAAACTGAATCCCGTACGTCTCTCTAATTACCTTTCTCAAACACTTCATTAATTTAAATTATTCAACATTTGCATATTCAATGATTGCCCCCAAGAAGAACTAGTGTACTACCACCAACAAGAGTAGAGCTACACTGGCAAAAAAAAAAAACTCCTCATTTGCATTAAAATGCTTTCGCTTTATTGAGGTCACTGCTCTATTCTATGCGACGTCGACATCTATATGCACCTTAAGTATGTTCTCGTTTCAGAATTAAAACGGTTGTGTCATTTTTAAGCGTCAACAGCAACCTGAAAACTGCACCTTAGCATATCCCAAAAACAAAACTGAAACAACAAAAACCGTTATTTTTTCAGTCCCCAGCAAACAGCGAAACAACTTGCAAACACTATTCGAGTGAGAAACACGATGGGGGTAAATCCTAATGGTGTAGGGTGCATTTGTGTCTCGACCTGCAGTTCAGAGCCCAGGTGGTTCTAATTATAGCAAAAAGTTGTTGTTCTTTCAAAAAAACTTTTTCCCAACTTGAAAAAAAAAATTCAAGAAAAAAAAACAATTTCGGAATTTTATTTCTGGTCAACGTAAATGTTCTCGGGTTCTGTGTTCTTTACCTTTTATTTTTTTTTTTTTGAGTTGGAAAGTACTCATAGTTAATTTATTCGCTTGTTCCACGTTCAGCCCAGGCAGCACTTACATTTTGGACACAGCCCACTCGCTATATCTTGTTGTTTAATGCTCCATGGTGGGTGGTGATGGGGACAACCTGCGTTCAGGTGTGTAGACGGTTTTTTTTTAAACATAATGAAAGAAGAATTTTTACCATAAAATAGAAATTATTAACAAAGACTGCAAGGAGTTTAGGGCTAGGACAGACAATGGTTTTCTCTGGCAAGTGTACACCGACATGGTTTGCAGAGGTGGGTGGATTTTGTTATTTCGAGTGCCCACGTGGTACATTTTATTATGAGAAGAATACCCTGGATGGTACAATCCACGGGGCAGATGGAAATCTATTCTTAGTTACTCGCATTTATAGATGGTTTGGGTTTTATAGGTTGTCAAAATATTTCTACGTAGGACGACTTAAGCTTTAAGCTTGTAGACCACTATAGATAAGTAAATATTTTGCAATATGCGTATCATTTACATTGTTTTCGTTGATAAAAATTCGACCTCGAGATTTTGATTGATTCTAACATTACGATGATAGTGGAACCCAAAAAAAATGGTTTTAAGAATCCCGTTAGTCGGTTCTGCTTGTCTGTACGTAATGGTATCTCCAGCCTAAACAGCTTGACCGATTTTCTTCAAACTTCTTATCCAGCGTTGTTTCGGTATTGATTCTTGGCAATTAATTGTTATTACTCTTAGCCATGTTATAAACGGTACTCACTTAATTATTACTTAAGTGGCGCTAAAGTCAGGAATGAACCTGAGCCTCAACCAACATGCCACGCTTATTAGTGCGGTTTTAAGCTAACTGCTTCCAGTTGCGCACTCCAAGTTGGTTCAGATCGGTTTCTACTTGCGCCATTTAAGGAGAGGTCTTCCACTACTGTGCTCGACACCTGGCTTGGAGTCAAAGACTTTGCGAGCCGGAGTATTGGTGGCCATTCGTTCTACATGTCCTACCCATCTCAAACGTCCAAAGCGGAATTTTTTGACCAGGGGCATGTCGCTGTATAGTTCTTGGTTGAATCTACGTCTCCATAGCCCGTCAATACAAACGGGACCGAAGATTTTTGGAAGATTTTCCCTATCGAAACGACCAAGGATTTCTTGATTCGATTTTAAGACGGCCCATGCTTTAGCGCCGTAGAGAGGGACTGGGATGATCCGGGTCTTATATAATATCTCCTTAGTAGTTCGAGTGAAAGCTTTTCTACTGAATTGCCTTTTTATCCCGAAGAAACAGCGGTTGGCAGGAGTAATTCATCGTTTAATTTCTGAAGAGATATTGTTGTCAGAGTCAATAGCGGAGCCGAGATAGACAAATTCCCGGACTACCTCAAAGTTAGATCTGTCTATGGTGACTTTCTGTTAAATTCAATGCGTCCAATGAGTACTGCCAAACTTATTTTTGCCGCTTCCTCCTCTATACTAGCAAACGTGGCTATGACATCACGTTGAGTTCTACAAATGGTGTCAATATCTTCGGCGTATGCTAGTAGTGTCACCGGTTTTTAGAAAAGCTTTGCACAATTCTCTCAAGAATAGAATTGAAGAAGTCACAAGACAGCGCAAGTTGCCTTAATCAATTTTATGTATCGAATGCGTCGGTGAGGTCGTTTCCGACCCTGATGGAGCAGCGAGAATTCTCAATCGTCATCCTACACAAACGGACGAGTTTAAGCGGTATACCAAAACTAGACATGGCTCTGTATAGTTCGTCTCTATAAATGCTGTCGTATGCTGCTTCGAAATCGATGAATAGGTGCTGGGTATCGATTTAGACTTCTTGGGTTTTTTCCAATATCTGCCGAGGTGTAAAAATTTAATTGGTTGTGGGCATTCCTGACTTTAAACGACACTGAAAAGGGCCGATCCGGTTGCTGGTAAACGGATTCGGGCGTTCCCATATAAGGGCAGATAGGAACTTATAAGCAATGTTGAGGAGACTTATGCCTCTGTAGTTGGCACAGTTTAGAGGGGCTCCTTTTTGTAGTTCGGCAAACCAGATTTTGCTTACGAGTTGGTGGATGTTACTTACCAAGTTATATCCGCCGGCTTTATAAAGCTCGCGGGAAGACCTTCAAGACAAGAAACGACGATCACCACCCAAGTTTGATGTTGGCGACTTAGTACTTTTTTATTATGTACTTAGCAAAGCATCGAAACATGTCACATCAAAGTTTGTACCAAGAAGAGACATTGTTAAGCTTGAGTTTATATATTGCTATCCTCACTTCACTCAGGTCGGGTGGTTGGCAGTTTTCGCTGTCCTTCCCATTATTAAATGGTTCTCTCTGACTGACAGCGGAATGTTGTTCGTCATCGCTATTTAATAGTCTGCTGAAGTGGTCCTTCCATATCCTCAGCATCGACTGTGTCTCAACTACGATTTTTCCTTGTTCATGTCGACTAGATTCTTTTGAAGCCTTGTATCATTGGCTTTGACGTTTTACACTTTGGTAAAGCTTGCGAACATCGTTCCTGGAGTTGCACCTCTTTATATCGTTGATAGCGCGCTTTTCCTGCTCTTTTTTCTTCTCTCTGAAATTGTGGTTTGCTTCCCTTCTTCTCTGCCTACAGAGCTCAATGGCAGCTCTCTTCCTCACCTGCGAGCATATGTCGGCATTCCTCATCAAACCAGGGGTTTCTTGCTGGAGGGAGCGAAAAATCTAGCACATCAGTTGCGGATGATCTAACAGGCTTGTTTGCATCGCTGCCATTGTTCTTCGACATTCGATGCTGGTGGTATGGTGTTAATCGAGAGGTTAAGGGATACGCGTTGCGCGAAGGTCTTGGCGGTCTCTAGCAATTGCAGTCTTTCAACATTAAATTTTTTCACAGTATTTCTGAATTGTTGTGGCATGGCGGATATCCGCATTCTTACCTTGGCCGCAACAAGGTAGTGGTCTGAGTCGATGTTAGCTCTTGTCTATCGTAATGTGCCAATTTTCTTTTGCAATATGATCAATTTGGTTGACCGTTCGTTGATCTGGAGACCGCCATGTCCCCTTATGGATATCGGTGTGAGCAAACCATCTGCTGGCTATACATAGTTGCAGTTCGTTTCGTAGCGAAGTCAATGTCTAAGTCCGGTAACAGACGTGTTGTCGTGTAGGCTATGTTTCCCGACAATACTGATAATACCTTTGCGTTAAAATCTGCCTGCACGATTGTAACATCGTACTTCGGTAGTCGCTCATAGGTTTTATCAGGTAGCTCGTAAAAGTAAACTTCAGCCTTAGCTTGAGCGCATATTTTTACCGATTTTTACAAATGTCATGGTACCTGCCATATAGAAATTATATATGACCTCAATTTTCTCGAAAACGGCTTTAATCAGTTTTATTAAACTAACTACTATAAACATAGCAGTTCCTACCAAACTGCATACCCAGTGTTTTTGAGAAAATCCATATAACGCATTTTTGCATTTGTATAAAGAAAATTGTCATTTTCTAGCAAAAAACGTTGTCAAAAAAAATAAAATTTAATTTATATGCTACCATTGGCCTAACTATCCCTAACCGGAATTTTCAGTTTTGGCCAATAACGGAATATCAGTATTATTCACAAAGGAACAGATTCTTTCGAATTCCGGAATAAACATTCACATTCCCACATTATTTATAAAATTTAAAGCATCAATAATCAAAATGATTATTTTTGTGTATTGTGGCCAAATAATAAAAATCACAAAATTTTCTCATGCTTGGAATTTGATCTACGCCCAACTCGCTGTGAAAGAGAAAGTTGCGTACGACCCAGTCGTGCACCCACCTCTCGTTTCGTTTAGAATGTTCGTCAACAGTGAAATTAGTCCTTTCCGATGCTTTTAGTTGCAATCTTTTATTTTTTTGAGTAATAAAACTTTACGTGGTATAATGGAAAACGTGCTAAGAAATGCCAATGAGCAAAATGGCGGACATTTGTCTGATGTCATATTTTATATTTTCTTGAAATATATTTCATATATAGAAAAAAAAAATCAAACCAAATGATTACAACAAGAGAAATACGTGATTTAACATGGTAAGCCTAATTTGGGCACCACCATCTACAAATTCTGTCATTTAAAACAAAAAGCTTGACAAAATGCTGCGTAAATGCTTCATTATATTTGAATTTTAAAAATTTGAGGGTAATAAAATTTTCCATACGAACACTTTTATCATTATCATGACTTTGACCTTCGAAACGATTTGCAAATTGAAATTCTCATTAAACTGTCGAAAAAAAAGTCCACCACATCCATAGAACTCAATCACTTAAAAAAATAAATAATTGCTTTGCCGCAAAACCACAAAATGAGAAGCAAAAACACTGTTTAATTTTCCAAATTAAGAGCAATATAAAATAAATATAAATAAATGAATAATATTCGCGTTAAAAATAACATTTGCAGGTATACCAACTAAACGAACAAAAAACAAAAATATTTTCTTTTCATTTCGAGTTTTTAATTTTTTTTTCTTTTTTTTTTTTCTCTTTTCATATCAATCTCCGTTCTCTGTTTTTGGCTGACATCGTGTTCCCTGGGACGTGTGTTTCGTGCTGTGTTACCCTCAACCTCCTGTGACAAAATAAATACCGGAATGGACGAACAAAATATGTATTTCATATTTTTAAAAAAAAAAATTTTATTTTAATCTACAACAGCATTGTTAGCCGCTACATTACGAACCTATCAGCGGGCTGGATGTGATTCAGAACAATTATCGCTTAGTTGTCCAAGAGGCACGAGCATATCAATTGAGTTGGCCCAATATGGACGTGCTGGAGGTGAGTAGTGTGTCCTTCGTGTGCCAAAAATGTCCTCTTTTGACAAATTGTTCTACAATTTGTGCTCTATTCTGTTCATCATTTATGTGTGTGTGTTTTTTTTTGTTTTGTTTCCTTTTGTAGATTTGAGCGATCACAGTTTATGTCCACCTGTTTCGGGGGAGGATACCACAACGAGATCTGATGCCGTTGTTCATAGTGGGACAGAGATTGAAGTGAAGCCAGCGGAATCGTGTACAGTGAGCGGATTACAGGTAAGCGAGATTGCCAATAAAACGAAAATGATATCACGTCAAGAATCCTGAAGTGCAGGGTTTTCGCATATCAACAAAGCGCATGATGGTAGTAACTATTTCACAGGAGTATCACATTAATGACGACAACAGTATGTCAAGCAAAGAGCAATTTATATTCACATATCTTAAGATTTGCTTTTGTTTGTAGAACTATTCAATAAGCCTACACAGTGGTGTAGCGTTTAAGGGGTGGCAGGAGAGGTATATATTTGTACAATTTCATACATTAAAAAATGTGTTTAAAAAAAAATTAAACTGCTAAAGGGATTTCAAAAATGAAATTGAGCAAGCTTCAAGTTGATGGCCTCGATATAAGTAACTGTAGAGTTCAAGCATATTGATAACATCCCGGAAAAATGTACTAAGCGACAATTTTTCAGGAAATTAATTTTTTACTGCCCTTATAATTATTGCAATTGCCACGCTTTGGTCTTGGTTTGAGGTTTCTACCATTAACAAAAAATAAACTACAGAAACATAAAATTTACAGTACAATACAAAATACACAAATAATTACCTACACTGTCTGTTGTAAAAATTTAAAAATGTTGCATTATACATATTTCCGGGAATATATATGATTATGCTACTGGAAGGCTAAATCCCAAAGTTGAATTCAAAATCATTCACTAAACCTGGTTTGTTCGACTTTTTTCGCAATGACTAGCACACTTTATTTTTAGAGGTTATGCACTCGCAAAAAATGTTCATCCCAATGAATTTTTTTTTATTGAATAATTTTCAACATCAAGTTCTTGCACCAATTTATGAACGAATTCTGTTGATTTTTGAAGTAATATAATGTGGGGAGCTTTATTGACATTTTCCATTGAGCACTGGTCATCATCCACTTCTTCGGTATTACATTGAACTTGGCTACCAGTAATTTCTACTGGATATATTACTTTGCTTAGACATTATCAAATCAGTCAATCATCAGTCTTTCAACCGATATGTTATGCGCATTACTGGCGTAAAACTGTTTACTTTCTTATTTGCTTAGAAGTTTAGCCTTTTCGTCGACAATAATTCCCAAAGAATTATTGTGTTCTTTTTTTTTTAAATTTACTACAGTCTGGAATAAAACCGGTCCTAAGCTATGGTTGATGAGGTCGGTTTCTACTTTTCCGCGCCACTTAAGGTGAGGTATTCCCCTACTGCAACTGACGTCGGGCTGGGAATCGAAGACTCTGATAGGCGGAGTATTGGTGTCGCTCTACACGTTATAGCCTATGTCGCCTTTATCGCCTATACCGTCTGTACAGCCCGTATAGTTCTTGATTGAATCTTTATACTTTAGCTTCTAAAAAGCCTCACAGAAAAACACGCTATCCATTAGGCTGTACTCTGGATCATGGAAGAACAGTAAGTACGACGAAGTACTTGAATTGTGTTGATTCATTCTCCGGTAGGTTATCGATTTCTCACCTTTTTCCCGATCTTTTCACCTTTTTCCGATCTTTTCACCCGTTTTCCCGATTCTAACCGTAGCTTTTTAAAGTTTTTATTCGTAAGCCCTATAAACGATATGCTTCGGATTAACTTCTTGCGAAGTTTACCGAAACATCTTAACGTATGGTATATGTACACACCTCTCCGGAAGCTTGAAAATATTAGTTTTGATACATAGATACATATTGAAAAATTAAGCTAGGTATACCTCAAAGTATATGGATCGACTCAGAATCACTAGCTGAGTCGATTAATCCATGTCCGTCCGTCTGTAGGTTACCTGTTTTTGGGTCTTAAATTTTGAGCTAGGATAATGAAATTTGGTACATGTGATCCTTGTACGTGCTGTTCGAATAATTGTCAGAAATTTCAAAATCCGCCCACTCCCACGCCCCCTTTTTGGAAAAATCTAATTTTTGGCCAAACCGTTAGAGATTTTGAAAAATTGTCTATATGTCTGTATCTCGCCTACACAAAGTTTTATGCCACGACCACTTTTTGGGTGGCGTTTTCAGTAATTTAATATTTCTTCGCCATGAGGTCCACATTTTAAGGATATCAATTTTAAGGATGGAATTGGAAAGGGTATAAAACGATCCGCACAATGGAGTGTAGCCTGCTTATAGGTTTTTTTTAGGAAACCAGGCTTTGGTTAAAAACCATGGTCTTAATATCTTGCTTATATACTTTCATAAAAAAATGTGTGGTTTGATAAATAAATAAGAGTATTTAAAAATTTTTGCGTGGCAGAGATCGGGTTTTATAAAAGTTTAAACTTGTTTGGAAGGCATAGTTAAAGAGCTGATATACCAAATTTCAAAATTGTAATCAAGTGATCTGTTCAGTTTCAGTTGCAGTTGAGGTACGGACATTTGTTTTTATTTTATTTTATTTTATTGTAAAAGCATTGAAATCTCTGTTTACCATACCACCTCTAACAATTAGCCTATTCAACATGCGTTCCGGAAACGAAGATCAATATAAAATCACTTTGCTCTAGAAAAGTTGTCTTTGGCATTCAAGCTTAAAGCCCTAAGTTAACACTCTCCATTTATTAGATGGACACAAACATACTTGAAGTGCAGCCAATACAAACTTTTCGAACTTCTGAATCTCCTAAAAACATCCATGCGATTTTCCGTTTTCCAGTAGGCAGAGGCGACATTGTCTTTATCTCCTTAAGGCTAAAAGCTCTGTTTAACAAAAAAAAACGGCATCAAACCAAAAATGTGTTTCACTACCACTCTATGCTCTATATGGTATTTTCGACTCAATCACCTTCAAATCACTAACAAAAATGTCGTTCTGACATATTAGATTATTTTCTCCACTGATGACAATCATATACCTTCACTTCCTAACATTCCGCTCCGTTTTCGAATTGATGTCCTCATTCCTGTTCACCATGCTGTATAGGCTATCAAATCACGAGCGTTCGCAGGTGCACGATTCCATGATTTCACACAGCGCTCGATTTAACTTTGCCCATTTGTGGCTGGTTCCAATTTTCTATCCTTTTGCATCATCCTGACAGACATCACCAAAATGAATTCTTGCCAATGAGTTGGCAACGTTGAAAAATGATTCCAAGCATACGAATCCTTAACAAAACTCCGCATCCTATCCTACTGATGCCGTATACAGCCTTAACAGTACTCTCATCCATTGTTCGCTTGGTGATTGTACTGGTGTTAGTATTCCTTTTCAGATTGAATAGATCGATCAATAAGCAAAGAAATACTGTAGGAGGCAGTGTATATTCATTTTTGCTATTTAACTTAAAACTACCTCTCCCAAAGTCACACACACTCACACACCAACACAATTCCTGCGCTCCGGTGACAAATGCAAATTTCTGTCTAATTTATCATTGTACGCTCAGGAGTTTTTTTTTCGATAAAAAATTGATAAATTCCTTCTATGTAGAGATATGTGTGCTTGTGGCGTATGATGGGTATGGGTATGGGGTGGTAAGGTATCACTCCTCTCTACCAAGGCAAGGACTTTTGACAGATGAAGCTCAAAACTTTTGTATTAGTTATCGGTTGGATTTGGGAACTTAGTCACGTGCAAGTAATTAACTTCATCCAGTGGGAGTAATTACAAAATTGTCCTATTGAATGTAGCTCGCGGTGGTGGGCGAGGGAGGATAGGGATGGATAAAGTTTCTCTGTCATTGCACAGGGAGTCAGCATAACGGAAATGCTTTTTTTCTTTAATTTCCTTTTTTTGTTCTTATTAAGGACCAAGTTTTATTAGCTGATAAGGTAATGAATCTTTGGCAGGATAATTAGTATTACATGGGTGCATCAAATTAGATTGTTTGCAAGGATAATTCGTTTTAAATTGAAAGCATAATTAACTACCAAAACCGAGAAAGGGTTGGCAAATTTTTTTTCTGAACTGACACGTCCGCTATTTATTCGAATTTACGATTCAAAGAAGGGAAAATAGTTCGAAAGGTATAGGTGGGCCTGAGGATGTTAAGGGGTAGCAAAGGATTTCAATTCAATGGTATATAAAGGAACAAAAACATGTACATCAGATTGTAGAAAGAAACACAAAAAACTGGAAACACGTAGGTTATATTTTAAGTTATTCCGTTTTAAGATGGTAAAGGCATTTTTAAGATCAATGGGTTCTCTATACTGATAGTCATTCTAAGCATTTACTAGAAGTGGGATATCGTTTTCAGGGTTTTCTTCTCAAAAAAGTGTTAATGGTAATGGTATGGGATACAGATCCAATATTTTGAGGGGAAAATTAAATATTTGTGAAATAAAAAGAAATCCAATATTTTTCAGGAGATGGTTTTAGTTATCTGTATCTCACGCTTTATACGTCGTATTGTAAAAAATGATTGGATTTCGTAATAAATTAACTTTTCTGACAGTTTTGTGATTGGCTGACTTAATTTTGTTTGAACGCGCATCAAAGACGGATATTAGCAAAGACAAAATATGCCATATAAAGTGTTACGTTCCACTTTCACGAATCAGGACATTAAGGACCGACCGACCCAATGGAAAGGGTCGTGGGAAATTGATGGTAAATATGGGCGCCACGCGATTTACCTTAGTGTCCCGAAATTCCTTTTTGGAGGAATGGCGACCCCCAGAAAAGACCCGCGTACGTCAATTACTAATAGCAACTCTTTAATTATAATTACTATTTTTTTTTGTGTACTAAATTTATTGCTATCCAGTTCCAAGAAGGGGATAATCGATAACCAAAAGAATTTAACTATACTTATAATAAAATACATACGTGTACCCTCGGATTAAAACTCCACCCCAAAAGCGCCGCAACGTTGCCACCCTTTCGTTCACACCTTAGCCAATATGGCAGCAGGGTAACTCTTATATACTAGAATGCACCTTCAACTGTGCAATAAAAACAAATAGTAATCGACTTAAGAAATAATTTGAACGATAGAAAAAAAAAATGTGTATGATTTCAAGAATCAATAATTGTCATCAATATGTACTTGGAAGCTACAATAAAAAAAAAAAAAAAAGAACTCAGCCTTGGGGTTCGAACCCGTGCGTCATACACGCAGCTGATGACTTATACTCCAGGCCACCGATCGCTCCCCCAACACCTTGTCCAATTCTTAGTTTCTCCCTTTGGGGCCTTGTATCAGGCCGCGACACACTCAAATATATATCCAGTTCTATTATAGGCAAAAGGAAAACCTCAGATAATCTTCACGTAAGAGCAGCCTCACGATGAAGCTGAAAATATATATTAATTCGTATATTCGACGCCGACAATGAAAATTTTCACATACTCATTTATTTATGGCAACGTTCTAATAAATCTCCAAATCTCCAAAGCTCATGGCTTATATGCAAAAGGTTGAATTGTGATATTAAATATTGTTGGAAGTTTAAGTTTTAGACCTTCGCGCAACGCGTATTCTTAACCTCTCGATAAAAACCATAACACCAGCTCGAATTTCTAAGAAAAAAGGCAACGATGCCAACCAGCGATTAGGTCAAACCACTGGTTTGATGAGAAATGCCAACATATGCTCGCAGCCAAGATCGAGGCCTACAAGGCAAAGCTGCAGGCGAAGATGAGAGCTGCAATTGAGCTCTATGAGCAGAGAAGAAGGGAAGAACACCGGCTTTTCAGAAAGAAAAAAAAGCAAGAAAGCGCTCGATCGAAGATATAGAGAAGGCCACTACAGGAACGATGTTCGCAAGTTTTACGTCAAGCGAAAAACATCAAAGCTAAGGATACAAGGCTCGGATAGAAGACTGTCGAAATGAACAAGGAAATATCGGAGTTAAGATGATATGGAAGAACCACTTCTGCAGACTGTTAAACGGCGATGACGAACAACATTACGCTGTCAGGCAGAACGAACCATTCAATATTTGCAACCACAGCGAAAACTGCCAACCACCAGACCTGCGTCAGGTGAGGATAGCAATATGTAAACTCAAGCCTAATAAGGCTGCTGAGCTGAGCTTTATAAAGCCAGTGGATATGACATGGTAAGTAACATCCACCAAACTCAAATCCGGTCGGATGAAAGAACACCTGAAGAATGGAACCTCAGCATAGCCTGATCCACAAAAAAGGAGACCTTCTGAACTGCGCCAACTACGGAGGCATAAGTCTCCCCAACATCGCCTACAAGACCCTATCTGCCGTAATAAGTGAACGCATTAAACCGTTTACCAACAATCTTTTCGGCACTTTTCAGTGTGGTTTAATGGCCAGGAAAGTCCACAACCGATCAAAATTAAACACTCCGTAAGATCCTGAAAAAAAACCCAAGAAATCCATATTGATACCCACCACCTATTGATCGATTTCAAAGTCACATACGAGAGCATTCATAGAGACGAACTATACAGAGCCATGTCTAGTTTTAGTATACCGCCCAAACAAGTTTTTTTGTGTGTAGGATGACGATGGAGAATTCTCGCTGCTCCTTCAGGGTCGGAAACGACCTCACCGAAACATTCGATACCGAAAATGGACTGTGGTAAGGCGA
Source organism: Rhingia rostrata (assembly GCA_949824845.1). Taxonomy (NCBI): domain Eukaryota; kingdom Metazoa; phylum Arthropoda; class Insecta; order Diptera; family Syrphidae; genus Rhingia; species Rhingia rostrata. The sequence continues at coordinate 120,018,438 of OX463756.1, read as the reverse complement.
TGTGCTGTCATGTGAGTTTGATCAGAGGACATCAGAGGACAATTTTCATAAAATCGGTGCAACTTCTAACATTCTTCGACGATAGTGACATCATTGAAAGGACTCACGAAAGGAAACACAACATCGACGAATTGGACAGATTTCTTTTGACAGATATAACTTTGAGGTAGTAATACACTTTGTCTATCTCGGCTCCGCTACAACATCTAGTCATAAATTAAACGATGAATTACTCTTGCCAAACTCTGTTTCTTTGGGCTTCAACGGCAATTCAGTAGTAAAGCTCTCACTCGAACTATTAAGGAGATCATATGTAAGACCCTGATCATCCCAGTCCTGCTCTACGGCGGTGAAATATGGACCATCTCAATAGCGGATGAAGAAATTCTTGGTCGATTCGAGAGGAAACCTCTTTGAAAATTCTTTGGTCCCATTTGCGTTTATGGGCTATGGAGGCGAAGATTGAAACAAGAACTATACGAGCTGTATAGCGACATGACCCTGGTCAAAAAACTTCGCCAGATGTAGGACGCAGTAGAGGAAGACCTCGGAGTGCACAACTGGAGGCAGTAAGCTAAGGATTAGCCCGTTCCCCCTGATCGATATACCACAAAATATATGGATCGACTGAGTCAATCTAGCCATGTCTGTCTGACCGTCCTTCTTTCTGTATTTCACCGATTTCTTGGGTCTCAAATTTTGGTTTAGAGTCTTGAGTTTTGGTATCTTTTTGTTAAAAGGGTAATTTTGAATAAGGTTGTGAACAAGATATTTACACAATCCTAATATGAGGCATTGAGAGCAAGAGTGGTGTAACCCTCATTTTCTCAATTTGGAGTTTATTTCACCATCATGACGAATAAAAATATTTTATTCGATGCAAATGTGTCACTAATTGTGTGATACTTTTCGTTTTTTCAGTTTTTATTTTTAAAATATAATGCGGATTAATTTTTTTGTAAAATTTTTAACCAAGAATATCTCAGTTGTTGCAGTTTGGTGTTACGCCACGACTACTCTCAGTGTCTCACATGTTTGTTATGTCTTAACACAGTTATTTGCCCACGTCCACTATTTCGAAATGTGGCCTTCTCATATGTTTCAGTTTATATTTAAACAACGAAAATCTTTAATAGGTATACATCAAAGGAGATAAGAATTCAAGAGGTGCAATTTTATATCTTTCTTGGCTTTGTTTTTAAATTTCGAATATTTTTTTAGGTTAGTGCGTTTAGAACTGTTGGCATTATAAACATAAGTCGTAGTTGTCAAGTCCCACACCGAGCTAAGTGAGAAAAGGCACGCCAGCACCGACCTAATATGCACAGAAGGTCAACGCACACTCTTTAGTTGTAGTTGCAATAGGGTATATATTCGTACCATAGGAAGTGATCTTCTATGAAAATTTGGAGGTACTTAATGCTTTTGACCATTTGGATTGCATCTCCTCTTTTTGTAATTGGAAAGCCTTCATTTTTGAATTATTTGGAGTTCGTACATGTATCATTTTAGTCTTGTCTGGATTTATTACCAAGCTATGATCATGGCACCATCTCCAAACCTTATCAAACTTTTCTTGCGTTATTAATGTCGTGGTGGTGTCAAAGCAGCTGTGCATCACAATAGCTATGACATCTGCATATCCGAATGGCGTACTTTTTTTTTAAACATACGCAGAAGCGCTTTGGTATATAAAATGAATAGCACTGGGCCCAATTTTGACCCTATGGTGTACCATAATGGCGTTTCTTGTCTGACGTGCTGTCGTGTAGGGTGTGTGTTTTCGACAAAATTGCCAAAGATTTCCACTCTGCCTACCTTAGCGTAGGTCTCGCAGCATGATTTTGACATCTTACTTCGGTGGTCGCTCATCTTTGTCCAGGAACCGATAGAAATAATCTTTTGCAATAGAGCTTATGATGGCATTTGTATCCTTGTTGCGGATTGACGAACGCATTGTAACAACCGAATTAGGGAACAATTTTGCCATCTTAAGATTTATATGCAATCATGCTCCGATGGAGGCACGTTATGATAATGCATAAGGCTTCCCGCCTAAGTTTGTCACTTATCGCAAATCCACATCCGAATAATCGCTGTTTAATCTCACTATAACACGGAACGTAACAGATGCTATTTCCTGGATGTCAGTAATGACTGCTTTGTAGAAGCTGAAAGTCTTTTAAATATTTAATCGTCTGCACCACTTCTGCTTAATTTTCTATCATTCAATTTGCAAATATACGAACACTTTGGTCACTTTTGGTCACCGGTAAAAAAATCAGTTGTTTCCACGTTGTTAAGCTGCTTCATAACAACGATTTTTTCCATGAGTGGCTAGTTAACCCCCAACCTGGAGGGCCAGTAATAAATTATTAGATATTACTAGGACGCGCGACCATCAGTGTTTTCTACGGGACTAAGTGCTTTTGTTGGCCTTTTTGGGTCTTCCGCTACCATCTCTGCTCAAAGGGCTTGAGATTCTCAATGATCTGTTGTTTCAAAGCAGCACGTGTAGTTTGTCGAAAAATTCGTGTATAAGATAAAGCTAGAAACCAGTATTTTCTTCTACATGCGTAGAGGCTAAGTCAACCCGTCTTGTTTATGATTTGTTCAGATATTACAAATTCGCCGTTTTAATTATCAGCTATGATTAAAACTCTGCATATCCTATTGCAGTTTCAAATTGCTTTGAATGAGTTCCTGATTAAATATAACGGAAATCCAAACAATTTCTCAAAAGTTATTTAACTCCACCGACATGCATTGATACCAAATTCATAAACCAATCCACTTGAGCTAATTTCCTGTATCACCTAAACCTCAAAAAGTTGATTACCACCTGCGTTCCAAAACGAAACCAAAATTCCAATTCATATAATATCACGCATAAATATTTTCCACACCAGATTTCCGACTCCCACTCCAGAACCTACCTACCAAAGTCATCGACAATTCATGAGGAAAAACAGACTTTTTACATCCTTTCCTACCAGCCTTTTGTCACAAAGGAATATATACGGATTTACGACATCATACGAACACTTCTGCAACTCCAACAGAGTCGCCCGATATGAGTTTCCTTCGTTGCTATTCATAGGTCAACAGACATTTACAGCAAGGATAAAAAATTAATGAACCCAAACCAAACGCATACACACACAAATGATAAAACCACTCACAGAGCCAACAAAAAAGTGAACTTCCATAACGACAGAGATGAACATTTTTGGGCCAAGAGAAGGAGCAAGAGACTACTGCCAAGGGTATTCTTATACCGTTGAATATTGGCCTTTTAATTTGATCCAGGTAAATTTGATTAAAAGCCAACACGGTTGCACAGCCACTCTGCCCGCCGCCACAAAACTTACTTACAGATGTTTGTCAGGTGTTTCCTGTCTCCGCATGAGCAAATTCAATTAGGTTTCTGGTTACGGCTGGAAAGGTAATTACTTCTACATTCAAAATGGATGAAAAGTCGAATGCGTGATTGAAACAACCAAACGCAAAAAAATGTTTTTCGTCCTTGGAAATTTTTTTTACGATAGACCTGATTTACAGGTATTGAACATGTAATTCAATATTATTACTTTTCACGTTCATGTTCGATTCGATTAACGGTTATTTGAGTCTGTTTGTAACCTAAAACTTCAATATAAAGAGTGACGGGCATATGCTATACAAAAATCTTCATTCAAAAAGTTAACAAAAAGTTTGACCCTCTCAATTGTTTCCAATTGACTTGGAACAATGCATATTGTTCCTGAAAATCTTCGTTCACAAAAAAAAAGAATAGGAAACGAACAAGCGTTGAAAGTCCTTTTGTTTCCTCCATCACATGTGTGGAATGTGGATGAACGGATGCAAGGCACATATTTTTTAATATCTCTTTTAACTTCTTGACACTTTATTGAGATGTCACTTCTTTTGATATCCTGGGGAGGAAGTAAGTTTCTTGCTCTCTATGATGTCACTTCAATGCATTGTTGTGTTAGTTCTGCATAAGCTTCTTCAACCGGGAGAACAATATATACTTGATGTACAGTGGGCAATAAACAGTAAAATAGGAGCAGAAAATCAAAATATATGAAAAATGAAATATTGATTGGAAAAAAATAATATTTTGAATTAACGCCTCAAAGGGGACTAAAGCCGTTCTTCTTAAATCATTTGAGTGCAAAGTTAGTAAGAATGACGAAACTTATAATTTACCAAATATTTGAGACACATTTGTAATGTTATATTCACACCGAACCAAAAACTGAGTTTACGCAAAAACACCTGAAACCTTAATCATAAACCGAGTTTTCCCATACGTTTTCAGTACTCAAAAACAAGTAGGTTATGGCGTAACCTTCTCAAAACCACTTCGCAGACGTCATCTCGTTAAAGGTTGTTGGAACGAACACACCTTTTCATAGATTCTACACGTGTTCCACACGTCCCACAAAACAGCTGATGAACTCGCTGTCAAAACAAATGTTTTTTTTTTTTTGTTTCTCTTTTTTAATGGAATACATTTTCTATAATTTGTGTTTTTTTTTTCCAAACATTGAAGTTCACGACAAAGAATTTCAAAAGTACGACGAGACATTCTGAAGTGCTGTTTAAAATATTCTTCGTTGTTCTCAACCACTTCTTTTTCCCAGAATGTACTCGTCCGCATCTGCAAACCACATATATGAGTTAGGTGTTATAAATTATTTTGAACTTAATTAAAAACTCACCTTTATCTACGTAATTCTCTGTTAGCTTTTTTGTGTTGGAGTTTCACAATTTGCAAAAGCATTTGTTTGCGTTTTTTTCGTAGCGGCGGGCTTGAGAGTCAAAAACTGTTGTCAAAATCTTTAGATTTGTTTCATTTTGAACTTCAAATGCTAATATTAGTTTGATTATATTAGAATTCATTTTATTATTCAATTACAATATTTTCACACACAAATGTTGCAGCTAGTATCAAAATCACAATTGACAGCTGATTGAAATGTCAAACGCAACCTGGTCAGAGTTCGGTGTGAAAGCATCTAGTGGTTTACGTAAACTTTTTGCCAAAAACTCAGTTTATGATTCGGTGTGTAAGCACTATTAGTCAAAACTTCGTAAGAGGTAACGTGTTTACACGAGACTTAAAAAGATGATGATTTGTACGCCACGTAATTTTTCACGGGTTGAATTACGAAACCCTTTTTGACACTTAGCACTTACTAAGTACAAAGGGCAAAATACGTTAATTATACCGAAGACCGATAAAAAAGCCAAAGCCTAACCACATTACAAAATGGCGAAATTTATTTCAAAGGATTTTACTGGGACGATTTTTCTCGGGAAAATTTGAGATCCTATCACGAAACGAATGCACTCTACTTATCTGTATTTTTGTCTTTCTCCTCGTCTTGCTATTTCGCAAAGTAATTCCTCCTTCTCTCTTCTTTGTGATGTCCTCAGTCCTCAAATTATCCTACCTCGCTATCTCACAACTGCCTCGATTTTTAATATGTACTCCCAATAAAACTTCCAAAAATTCCGAAAAATAACTAATGAAAGTTTTCCAGTCTTTCCGACAATCTAGATCACCAAGAAGTTCGTTCACTCTCACATTCGATGTTGGAATTCAGCACTAGTAAGCCTAACTGCGAATTCTAACTACTCTTCGATTTCCAGCTGTAGAGTGTGTATCGTGCTTACTAGTGTTTTACCCTGTTCACACGTTACTTGTCGATTTTCTACGCATCGATGTGGTTTTCCTTCCCGACTCGCACTATTGCCCCCTGTCACACCACATTCATTCTCACTAATCGGTTATGTTCAGTCTAAACTGCGTTTTCCCAGCTTCTGCATCGGACTATTGCCGGCGAGAGCGAACGCTTCTCAACACAACCTTTTTGTTCTCACGATCACCCAATTTTCCCATAGACACTTGTCAGTGTTTAAGGCCCACTCAGTGTCGATCCTGGACAACTATTTGTGTCAACCAGACATATGCCCAGAATGGTCATGTTTGGTTGACATTTCGTTCGCGATTGTACTAATATTTTGGACGCGTTAATGTCGTCCCACGCAACCGATTTAGTTATCCCTGAGGAGTAAAGTGATGGCGTATAAGGGGGGAGGAGGCCGTTGACCATTGTAGGACTTGGTGCGCATTGAGTAGAGAGGAGGAGAGTGACATACCTACGTTGGTGGTTTCGCGTGCAGATTTTGGGCTATGGGATGTGTCGTTTGGGCGCCATCATTTAAATTGATCTTACTTTTAGGTTGGGCTTGAGCCATCCGACAGTCTTTGCTTGTGTTTATCGATGTGTCCAATTGTTGTGGACATGCGCCATGTATCTTTTTGGAAATCACCTAGTGTAATACGTGTTGTAGACATGTTTTGAGTATTTATTGTTGTGTTTGTGTTGTGGCGAGGGTGTTTATTTCTGGCCATCTGCCTAAACACCTCGCATTCTTCTCCGTTGCTCCGTCGGTGGGGAAAGTGATCGTCGTCTATTGGGCATCGATACTATCTTTGAATGTTCAGGCTTTATTCGAGGGGTATCTTTTAGGCTGTCCATCCCACGCCTCTGCTGCTCCTCCGTTGCTCCAACGTTGGGTCGAATGAGACCGTCTACTCTTTTGCAATCGAACATATCTGTGTGGCGTTTGTGCCCGTAACGTGGTTACGCAAACGCTTGTGTTGGGGTGTAAGCTCCAGGGATCGTCCTACCCCACCCGTCATCTTCGTGTTGGGGTCGACGAGGGGTCTTCCTCCCTCACCCATCGAACTTTTCAGACCGCTTTTGTCTGATGCTTCCCATGGCTTCGATGACAGAGTTTTTCCATGTACTCCTGTCGCACGCTTTTGTTTGGTGTTGCTCTGTCGTTAATCTCCCTTATCACCCTAGGGTTGTACCGATCAGAGTTGGGCTATCTCGGGTGACTTCTCTGTCGCACTCGTTGTACCTGTTTAGGTTGCGTCCTCAGGATCATTGACTGATGGGACCATGGCTGTCCACCACTTCCTACAGATTCCGGGTTTGCATCCATAGTTTAAAGAGGAACCAAAAGGATTGTTAGGGATAGAGCGTTAGCCTTATTGCGGTAAATTGTAACGTAGCAACGTAGGTGATGCAACGATCCAGAAGGAACATGGGTCTACAACAAGTTGTCTCTTTAAGTATCCCGGTTCCTAGCTAACAGAATCCAGTTGCACACTTTAATTTGGTTGAAATCGGCATCTGCTGCAAGTACATAAAGACGAGGTCTTACTCACCTACGTCCCTTGTCTGGCTGGGAATCGAAAACCTGCGGTCGAGAGTATTGGTGTCCATTCGATCTACATAACATAGCTATGTCGATCGTCCGATTCGGAGATTACTGTTTAGCTCTCTAAGGGTTATGCAAACCTTTGTAGGCTTTTAAAGAAAGAGAAGGATAGAAAAGATGTTTTGTGTAGTGTAGATTTACTCCATGGGTGGTTTACCAAACTAAATCGGGAGTTATTTTTTTCGTGTTCGCTTATGGTTCACAGAATCTTGAATGAAAGTTCGTGAATTATAGGCAAGTACCCACCGAACTTTTTATTCATTTTGAAGTAAGATTTCACAAACTCTAGCTCGAATTGAAAACTTGCACTCAACACTCAACCCTAACGAGGTATCCATTCGGAAGAATTTCCGAAACGAAAGTCAGTTCCTATCGGAACTCAATTCGCTATCGAGGTATCTGTTGCGGAACAAAATAAAAGCTTTCAATCGCGTTCGTTTAATCCAGCGAAAATGCTTCGTTCAGCTTGGGAAGAAATTCTCCGCTGCACGATCATTTGCTATACATATCGTCAGAAAATCAGATCAAAATCCTAATTCGAAGTGGCAGTAAATTTTCTTTTGAATAAATATGATATACTGCTTCATCGTGCCTGATTGTTTTTGAATCTTTACTACAATGCGAGTCAACGCAAACAACAGCGAAGACTATCTGAATGACTTATACAGAATTTTTGTCATCCGGTTCAGCGACGTAGGGCGAGATTAGGATAATCTTATATATAATATCCTAAGAATTTTTATAGACGTTTTTTTTTTACAAAAGAGGTGTCCTTGCCATAGAATGAACAGCGTAGCCGAGGTATACAAAGTCTGTTTACACTGCAATATTATATCTGTCACTGGTATCGTTTTGTCCAGTTCGTCGATGTTGTGTGTCCTTTCCTGTTGACAGTATATACTTGGTCTTACCCGCATTTTAAAATAAACGAAGTTTTCAGCTTTCTTCTATATGCTGGGAAACATGGTTGCGAAATCCCCTTGAGTCTGGAAAATTATGCCCTGTCTCGGCGTATGGAAGTAGACGAACAGATTTATGGAGGATTGTGCCTCTCTTATTGGGCGGGAGTGTTCCCTAACCTATGTTAAGAAAGTCATATACATACGTCATATGTGTCACCTTGATTAAATCCTTTTTTTTGGTGTGTTTTGGTGGTGTCGTTGCCGACCTTGGTAAAGCATAGATAATTCTCCATCGTCATTCTGCACAGACGGACGGTATATCGTATATCAAAATTGTACACGGATCTATTTACGTCGATTTTTATAAAAGTTGATGATGGATATCAATTTGGACTTTGCCTGTAAAGTTTAACGCGCGCCGGCACTAGTCTTCAACCGGCGGATTGGCCAGCTGATCATAGTTTTACTATGCTATGGGTCGTTTGGCCACAATGTTGGCATTCAACACTAGCACCACCTTATCTGCAAGAGGTTTTTCCCCTCGCGTTACGTCTCCTATTGCCGCTTAGTCCTGTGGTTAGCTGATAGAATCTGTGTTTCCCTTGAGCATGTTTTAGCGTCGTGTTAATGCATGTCTCTGCAGTGGTGTTTGGTGTGTCGTCAGTTGACAGGCTCAGGTAAAGACAATCTGCCGAGGTCGCAACTAATCCCAGCTTATCTGCAAGAGATTTCTCCCTTCGATTTCCAGCTGGTCATGGTTTTACCCATGCGCCCGGTACAGACAGAATGCTCCTGGTTTGTGTGGTCACAATGTTCACTGTAAGGTCCAATGCCAATTCAATTTCGTTGCCTCCTCCTAAGCCATCTAATACACCAATAGATTGCTCATTCGGGTTATCTGACAACTCAACGTTGGTTTAGCTTGAGTCCAGAGTAGGGTTCCTTTTTTTCTGTAAATATATAGGCAGCTAACATGTTCAAATAAATCGGTTACAGGAGAAAGTAAACAGGTTAGAACGCAATTTGTACATTAAGCCTAATGGGCCTCTCAAAATTTAACAAGACCAACACTTTTGTACATATCAGATGATTTTAAATGGCTACTGCGACGTTTGAATGCTCAAGTCATTTCTCTGGAGATTCCCAGAATTTTCAAGCATAACCTAGGTGATACCCAGTGCACAAGGTAATTACAACCAAGTCGATGGTAATCGTATTTTCTACAGTCTCCATTTCTTCTCTATATGATCCTTACCTATTGATTTCATCTTCAAGCTCGGCGCCCTAAATAAATAAGAATTTGAAATCAGCTCTATCGATTCTTAATGCATTCACGAGCTTAACTAATTCAAAAATACTCCCACTTGAGAAAACATTTTTGTACCAGACTTTCCACGCATCAGACCACTGTATGTCGCATCGGATACACCCTCTTGTCGATTAACATCTGAAACAAAAAAAAAACTTAAAAATAAGAAGCTTTTTGCATATCACAACGCTTCGCAAATGCCTTTAAACAAAGATTGAAGATACATGCAACTGACACTAAACGATTCGGGACGAACGTGACATTATGTCAATTTGAAGTCACAGTCACACCCTGCAACTCGACTAGCATCGATTGAGATCACCCCTCAAACCGCCCCATATACTCGTAGTCGTTGTAGTCGGAAATATCCTTTAACCATGATGGCTACATGTTAAATGGAAATTTTATGGAGGGAATCATACGAAAGGCATGAAGACTGATGTTGCCGATGAGGCTCGCATATATCCTGATGGAGTGCTCAAGAGTCATCGATATAAGCACCGAGATAGGTTAAAGTGAATAAAAACCCGTCACATACAACACTGGGTGGCGTAGTACTGTTGTATGTGGCGATAGATAGGATTTAGATCGCGATTGAGAGTACCGATCCAGGGGAAGGAAGGACATTAAAAGTATGATAAATGCAATTGCTGTGTTAAGTGGGGAACGATTATTGTCAAGTGAAGGCGCATGTGAAACAGTAATTACATGGTGAAGCATTGGCGTATTCAGACGAATGTTGAAAGTAGTTTGCTGTGTTGGGTGCAAATTAACTTGTTAATTGGCAAACTTTTCAGTGGAATGTTACATATTAAGCACTTAAGGATGATTTACCTGGTTAAGGATCTCAAATAGCTGAATTTGCTAAGCATTGAGAGTTATTGAGGATAAGTCGTTTTGAACATCGAATTGTTTTATTGTATGCTGGATGATTTAAGTTATAATAATAAAATTTACTGGGTAGGACCTGTTCCATATGTTTGTTTTTTGTTTTTTAGTCGTACTAATCTGTATCAAAATATGGCACACAAAATTAAGGCGAGCTTTAAATGAAAAGACGAACTTTCTCTGTGTATCAAAAGGGGAAAATGTCAAAACGGTTACGACTCTGTTTGGGAGTTTCGACAGAATTCAACACAGGTGTCAAATGTTCAAAAATATAGAAAAAAAACACATGAAAGAGCTACATTCCGCTAAGCGAATCGTTTAATAGTGGTTGTGGCTAAAAACTGAATGGAGGTGAAATATAAAATATGAATTTCACACCACATCTTGTTCAGAATCTCACATCTTTGATAAAAAGTCAACTTGACAGTAGGCGGATTTTGAAAATTTGTGTACTTGTTCTGGAACCATCGACAAGAATCCCATTTACCAAATTTCATTATCCTAGCTAAAAATGTAAAGCCTAAAACTGGGTGGCGTTCAGACGGACAGACTGACATGTCTAAATCGGCTCAGCTAGCGATTCTAAGTCGATCCATATGCTATAAGGTATTCTCCATGTTAAAAATGTTGTATCGAAACCAGAGAGTATAGAACTACATAGAGTGGGCATCTCATACATCAAACAACAGCATAGCCGACACATACGATCGACGAAATTTTTTCCATCGCACTTCCCGCCCTCGGCCGAAATGGCCACAACATTCTTAGCTGTGATGCGTAGGTAGTTCTATACTCTTTGATCGAAACTAATACACCCCTCTGGGAAAGGGTGTAAAAAAATTAAATCGCCCAAAATGTAATTTATCAAAAACTGCCAAATCAGCTTAAAAAAAACTTTGTGCGCGATTTCAAATGTTGTTTGGACCTACATAGCATAATGTCAAATCAGTCGATAATGATGTTGCTATTGGGCCGAAAAAAAGGTCAGACTGGGAAGTAGCTCAGATCTCGTGCGTTCAGGTCGAATTCGCTCTAAAACAGTACCACTGTTGCTGTCAGTAAGAACCACCGATTTCACTGATAGATATGCCCGCATTCATATGCTCATTGCGATGCTTCGCCGCGTGTAGTTCCGCGATCGGAGCACCAAAAGAGGTTTCAAACCTCGATTTGACCACTCAACTCACACGTATTGCCTGCTTTGGGTGACTTGACATTTTAATTGTTGACCAATCAGTCATAATCTTAATTCCCCCCAAAAAAAGGGAAACCGAACTGAGATCCAGAAGAAGTTAAAACCACGACGACAGACCTATTAAAGTCTTGTTTGCCGTCTGATTTCTATGAACTAGACGAGTCTGGAGTGTGCAAATGTCATTTTTGTGTGATTTGATGCTATCTGTGACAGAGAACTGAATTTTCGCGTTCATATTGATGTCATCCATATAGTCAACTCCGCACTTGGGTTTGTAAAACGCTGGTCTAGGAATTTCTCCAACCACTATGTCACAAAATTTTTCTTTTTCATATTTTTTAGACCTATCCTTCAATATGCTAGCCAAGTATGGCCGCCTTATCATAATACCCATTACGTCCTTAATGAGGGTGTCTAACACAGAGTCATCCGTTTTGCTCTTCGCGGTTTCCCCTGGGTAGACAGTTTTAATTTACCTCCTTTCGAGGAACTAATAAAAATCCAATCACTTCAAAAACGCCGTGAAATACAAAGTTTTTGAACATCAGCTTCTAGCTAGAAATATTAAATTCCCCCTCTGATACAAATACTATCCCCCCCGAATCGACCAAGGATTTCTTCATCCACTTTTGATACGGTCCATGCTTCAGCGCCGTAGAGCGGGAATAGGATGATCAGGGTCTTGATCTTATATAGGAACTCTTTAGTATTTTGGGTGGTGGTTTTACTACCTTCGTAACTGCCTTCTTAGCATGAAGAAACTTCTTCGTTTAATTTCTGACGCGATGTTGTTGTCAGAGTTGATAGTAGGCAAACAAAATCCCGTGCTGCCTTAAATTATATCTGTAAATGGTGACGATCTGTCCAATTCATGGACATTATGTGTAATTTTAAATTTACTGCTAAACACATTTTTACAACTTCCTTCTCTATGCTACCAAACGTGGCTATTACGTTGAGTCCTACCAATGATGTCGATATCGTCGGCGTGTGCTAGTACTTGCACCGATTTTTGGAAGATTGTGCCTCTGGTGTTGGCTCGGGAGTTTTGCACAATCCTCTTGAGAAAAAAATTGAAGAAGTGACATGACAGCGTATCGCCTTGCCTACATCCTTATTAGGTATCGAATGTATCGATGAGGTTGTTTCTGACTCTTATAAAGCAGCGAGAATTCTCCATCGTCATCCTGTACAGACGGACAAGTTTGCGCTACATACCAAAAGTAGACATGGCTCTGTATAGGTCGATTCCATTAATGATATCGAATGCGGTTTTGAAGTCGATGAATAGACTTCTTGGGTTTTTTCCAAGATCTGCCAAAGTGTGAAAATTTGATCGGCTGTTTACTTTCAGTTTGGTTGTGTTGTTAGTAGTTGTCGGGGTCGTCGCCAATGTTGAATGATTCATTCTTCCTGATAGCGGAATCTTGTGCGTCAGCGCCGTTTAACAGTCTGCAGAAGTTTTTCTTGCATATCCTTAGCATCGAGTGTTTCTGAACAACGAAATTTCCTTGTTCATCTCGACAGTTTGCTGATCGTGCTTGTATCCTTGGCTTCGAAGTTTTACACTTTGGCAAAATTTGCGAACATCGTTCCTGCAGTGGCATCTCTCTACATCCACGATCACCGATAATATTAATAAAAAAAAATGCCTTCTTTCTGAAAAGCTGCTGTTCTTCACTTCTTCTCTGGCTATGGAGCTTAATTGCAGTTTTTGTCTTCATCTGCAGCTTTGCCTTGTAGCAATCGCTCTTGGCTGCGAACATCTGTCGGCATAACTCATCAAGCCAGGCGTTTCTTGCCAGAGACCAAGCACATCAGTTGCGGCTGATCTAATGGCTTGTTGGCATCGTTGCCATTGTTCTTCGACATTCGATGCTGGTGGTATGGTGTCAATCGATAGGTTAAGGGATACGCGTTGCGCGAAGTTCTTGGCGGTCTCTAGCAATTGCAGTCTTTCGAGATTAAATTTCAAAGGTTTTATGGATTGTTATGGTGTGGTGAATATCCACATTCTTACCTTGTAACTGTCCGAGTCAATGTTAGCTCCTCGGAATGTTAGGAAATCTGAAATACTGGATGCGTGCCTCTTGTCTATCGCAATGTGGTCAATTTGGTTGACCGTTCGTTGATGTGGAGAACGCCATGTTCTCTTATGGATATCGAGGTTAGGAAACTGTGTGCTGGCTGTAGTGGCAGTTTGTTCCGCAGCGAAATCAAATCAGCCTAAATCCGTTACCAGACGTGCTGTCGTGTAAGGTATGTTTTCCTACAATACTACTAGATGTCTTCTCTTCCTATCTTTGCGTTAAAATCTCCCAGCACGATTTTAACATCGTACTTCGGTAGTCGCTCGTAGTTTTTGTCAATGAGCTTGTAGCAGCAGTCCTTAGCCATATCATATTTTTCCTCCGTTGGGGCCTGAGCACATATAAGATTTATGTTGGCGAATTCGGCCTTAATGCGGATTGTTACAATGCGTTCGTAAATGTCCTGGCAGCAATCTTTAGCTATATCATCTTTTCCCTCCTTTGGGGCGTGAGCGCCAGTTAGACTTATGTTGGCGAATTTGGCCTTGATGCCGATCATTACAATGTGTTCGCTAATAAGACTTCTTTCTGCATCCGAATAGTCGCTACTTCTTCTTACTATAAAACGTTCCGTAGTAGGTGTCACAGCTCTTACCCGGTCCATCCAATCGTATTTCCTGGATGGCAGTAATGTCTGCTTTGTAGCAGTTGGAGGCAGTTGTTTAATGTTCTCACATTCCACGTGCAGATACGAACGTCGTTGTATTTTTTTTTCGTTTAGCAGGGTTGTCAACAATAAAGTCAGTCCTCTCCGACGCTAATGGTTTCTTCGTAACATATAGGTTTTAAAACGGGTTGGTACTTAACCCAAAGCGCAACTCTCGACCTGGAGGGAAAATTCCATCAGTATCTACCACGGGATTAACGCTGCCATTTGCCATTCGATTTATCCGCCACCACCTCTGTTCAAAAGGCCTGAATTAACATTGGGATTCCTAGAAAACCTGTTTTCCGAATATGTCGAAACAGTTTGTCTATGTTCGCCTGGGACTGCAGGTCGGGTATTCATTCCGTGCCATTCTGACCTGTATTTTTATTGTGCTGCTGTTTTTCGTCTTTTTATTAAAACTCGAAGTCATAGTTTAGCAAGTACCATCCGGTTAAATGAGACCTGTAACTGATAGTTGCCACTTGGATTTAAAATGCAGCACAATTAATGTGTAGTCAGAATTACAACCATTTGGCATTGCCAAGCTAAAGCTAAATAGAGTCTGCCCTCGTTCTGCAACATTCAGCCATCCCCGCAATGAGACTGTGGCATTATTTGTGCGTGATTTTAACGAATTGCATTACATCACTTCCACTAAAAATAGTCGTAGGTGTATTCCAACTTTAAAATAAATTTATTTCAAAAATACATACATACAGTCATTTTACTTTCACAAAAAATGAAAAAAAATGAAAAAACAAAAACTAAGCTTAACGCCAACCCCTGATAAGTGTTAACTTGATGCTGGGATATTTCCAAATTTGTATATCAGTAAAGGACTATAACAAAATTGTTTTCCGTGGAATTTATTTAACATTTTAATTGCAAGGGAATAAATCAATATCGATTTTTTTTTCAATTCCAACATTTAGTTGATCGAACGTTGCACTCATATTGATATTTTTTGTGTGGCTTTTATAGGTCATGTGGCAAGAGAATTGTTGTGCTTTATAAAAACACACCATTACCATTGTCCGCATAGCTAAAGTGACAGAATTTCCATTTGATTGCATTGCATTGTTGCACAAAAAAATGAAAAAGTAGGTAATTGGTGCTGGAAAATAATGACGACTTTTCAATCAAACGGCGTTGCTAGAAATTACGCATATTAATGTACACATTCAAATTCAAATATCGTCAAAAATGTCCATTCGTTTCATGTTAAATATATTTACAGTAAAAAAACATATGAAAAGGCTTAAATCTGCTGTTCGAATCGTTGAATATCCTATAAAGTTCTGTTATTAAATTAAACAGCCGTTTAAAATTGGGTATCGAAGTTTTTTCTGCAAGTGGACGAGTTATAAAAATATTTATTCCTATTCTGAATCCATTGGCAAAGAGCTAATATACTAAAATTCATTATCCTATCTCAACATTTTCAGACTGACCAATATGCTCTCACAAAGAGCATAAATGGATGGTTAGCCATTTATGCTCTTTGTGAGAGGATTGTTTGAACCAACAAGTTCAAAAACCTCCAAATCTCCTTCCTCGTTCTGAATCCTTAATTTACCCTCCAATCAACCCACTTTCCTATCGAAATTATGAAACTATTTTTTTAACGAGAAATCAAATGATAGACACCAAAAGATCAACAGCATCGCTTAATTAAATGTCAAGGTTTATCTAATAAAGTTGAGTTAGCGCTACAGGTTATGGACTGCGCCTTCGATGTAACCTTCATTCACGGAAAACACCTATTGTAACGAAGCAACCAAAATCCATGGAAAGAACATGACCATACTTACCTACTTAAGTGGCGCTACAGTCCGGAACGAACCTGGGACACAACCAACATGCCTCTCCAATTATCCCGGCCCTTAGCTAACTGCCTCCAGTTGCGCACTCCAAGTTGGTTGAGGTCGGTCTCTACATGTGCGCGCCAATTAAGGCGAGGTCTGCGTAGGACGTCTTGCTGGGAATCGAAGACTATGCGGGCCGGAGTATTGGCGACCATTCGTTCTTCATGTCCTAGACATCTTAAACATCCAATGCGGAGATTTTTGACCAGGGGCATGTCGCTGTACAGCTCGTATAGTTATTGGTTAAATCTTCGTCTCCATAGAACGTCAATGCAAACGGGACCGACGGTTCTTCGATAGAATTTACCTCTTGAATCAACCAAGGTTTTCTTCATCCGCTTTTGAGACGGTCCATGCTTCAGTGCCGTAGAGCACGACTGGGATGATCAGGGTCAATTATAGGATCTCCTTTGTAGTTCGAGTGAGGGCTTTACTACTGAATTGCCTTCTTAGCCCGAAGAAACAGCAATTGGCAAGAGTAATTCTTCGTTTAATTTCTGACGAGATGTTGTTGTCAGAGTTAGTGGAGCTGAGGTAGACAAAGTCAAGTACTATCTGAAAGTCATATCTATCATTGGTGACGTTCTGTCCAATTCGTCGATGTTGCGTGTCCTTTCGTGTTGACAGCATATACTTAGTCTTACCCTCATTTACTTCTAAGAAATTTTTTGCAGCTTCTTCTCTATACTAGCCAACGTGGAAATTACTTCACGTTGAGGCCTACCAATTATGTCAATATTGTCGGTGTATGCTAGTAGTTGCACCAATTTTTTTTTAAAATGTGGCTCTGATGTTGGATCGTGAGTTTTGCACAATCCTCTCAAGAATCAGATTGAAGAAGTCCACATTATAGCGCATCACCTTACCTAAATCCTTTTTTGGTATCGAATGTGTCGGTAAGGTCGTTTCCGACCCTGACGGGTCAGCGAGAATTCTCCATCGTCAACCCACACAAACGGACAAGTTTGGGCAGTATACCAAAACTAGACATGTCTCTGTATAGTTCGTCTCTATTAATGCTGTCGTATGCGGCATTTATCGATGGTGGGTATCGAATTAGACTTCTTTGGTTTTTCCAGGATCTGCCGAAGTGTGAAAATTTGATTGGTTGTGGACTTTCCTGGCCTAAAACCACACTAAAAATGGCCGATGAGGTTGTTGGTAAACGTTTTATAAAGCTCGGCGAGAAGGCGGTAAAGACTAGAAACGACGAGAACCATCCGAAATTGATAATTGCGACTTAGTACTATTCACCGTAATGTGCTCAGCAAAGCATCGAAACATGTCACATCAAAGTTTGTACCAAGAAGAGATGGACCCTACGTCCAAATCACCAAAGTTGGTGCTTCAACTTATCAAGTCGCTTCCAAAGACGACTTAACAATTCCATTGGGAAGCTACGATGATTCGTCACCAACAATATATAACCCAAGTAGGAAGACAAAGATGAAGAACCAATTGGAACTCAGAGACGATGAGGACGACAACCGAATAATACTGTTCCTGCCACATCGTCGATCCGACCTCAGCGCCAGAGGGGGTGACTGTAACAACCGCCACGACACCACGTTACACAATGAAATACAGAGATTCATTCCTAAACCGAACAACACGAATGTGGAATACCTTACCAACGCACATCGGAATCTCCTCTTTTCTACTCCTCTTCACTATTCACGTGTCAATTATAAAAAAAAGTGTGTGGATATTGATATCGTATGTATGTATAATTTATTTTAAGTACTTGCGACAATCGCGTCGGCAGGACATTGCGATTTTTAGAAGCCATGTGCGCTCGTTCACATTGAAATTTATGTGTTATCCTTTTTGCTACTGAGTACTGAATATTCGTGCGATAAAAATCGTATGTGTGCACCTAGCCTGTGGGCTCAGTGGCGCGGTGGTTAGTGCGATGAACTGACGCGCAGAAGGTCTGGGTTCGATTCCCAGCCGTAGCAACAACTAAATGAATTTTCACTGGCCCTCCTCTCGTGATTATCTGACAAATCGTCCGAGCAGTATCAATTTTCAATAAAAAGCTTATCTCAAATTCGCCGTTCGGAGTCGGCATAAAACAGGAGGTCCCACCATCATGCAAGAAGTACACACGCACACATGATTGGCTGTGAGAAATCTCGGCCCTGGGTACTGACGAGCCTGTTGCGCCAAAAATTTGTATTTTTTTTTTATTTTTGCACCTAGCCTAAGTAAGTTGACAAGCATCTACGAGAATTTCATGGCGGCGCCGTTTGAAATTTATAATATGCGCCTCATACATACGGCCATTGTAAAGGTGTTTGGTTATGTTGAAATTATCGTCATGGTTCCGTTTATCCGTTCTTCAGAGGAAGAATCTCATTGCACGTTTTTAAATCATCATTCCCGTTCTTTTCCAAATCAATTACTTTATAGCATTTTGATTTTATCCACATTTGTTACCATGGAAGTTATAGGTTTGGGTCGCTTTTAATGTTTTGTTCAATCAATAGAAAAACAACATCAAAGACCTGCACAATAACACTCATATACTAGACATCTTCTTCGAAACAAAACTCAAACTGCTAGACTTAATGAGTAAACTCTGAAGTTTCCCTTTCCTTGAAAATCCAATAAATGGTGTCAAATCACTCTCATTCAAAGACATCAAAAATCCGTTGCTATACGAATTACCACTTCAGCTACCCTAGTAAAATGGTGCCGCCTATGTTCTTAGATATAATGTATGTATAGAAGTTATGATGGTGAATATGCCATAGCCATCAATCAAATATACCAAAGTAAGCTCGGGATTTATATGGCTGCAAATTAACAACCCACCCTATAAATCATATTACGCGTGTCTTACAATCATCGTTATAACAGCACCTAATTAATTTCAGAGGTATTTTGGAGATTCCTTTTTAGCCAAAGCTATCACTTGATTGTGCCGATCCCATTCCCCATGTTTAGTGCTTGTCGTGACTTTTCGCCTATACCTACCGCCTTACCCTAGCATGGCAGTTTTATGGTGCTTTTACGACCTACTTAACGAAATCACATTTCCATCGCATTACCACCAAGCGCATATAATTTTGCTCAGCAGCGAGTGTGCGTCACCCGACTTGTCACGCTTATTAGCACAGTTGAGATGTCAAAATGACAACAATATCACATCAAACATTAATTTGACATCGCCATGCGAAAAAAAGGAAACCTCAAAAGATCTGCAATAAAACGATTTTGGTTTTAATTAAAAGTCCTGCTCGCATACCTTAAATACACGCCCGCGGCAAGGCAACGCACACGCTCTCACTTCACCTACACAATCTCATCTATAAATCACGCTGTGAAATTCATGCGCTTAATCAAATCGACCACATTAATTTGGGCTGAGTGCAAATTTACATTTTCGCCAATCCCACCTACAAGCTTCCTGCGCGTCGCATCGTGTGAATCCTTTGAATCACGCGGATTATATCTGTGTGCGGAATGGTTATGCAGGTTAAAGAGACTCCTTGCATACGTTAATTGAAATGCATTTCTTTTGCAGAGAAGTCGTCTGCTCAACCTCAAGTTTTGAGGTTGTGGCGTGCGAAAAAAATATATTAGCACGCATTCGTTAACATCGCATCGCATGCAGATGAGTTCCGAGTGTATCCGTGATACATAATCGTGTCTATCTTCCACTGTCGCATTACCACCGCACACCATTTCATTTTATTTTTTGTGTGTCAGTATCGTGGCATAAATAAGATTAACAATTTAAATTACACCCTGACTCAGTGCTCAGTGGCATTGTCGTCGCACACAGGATATAGCATAAAACATGCCACCACTGCAGTTCCGGTAAAACGGAAATTGAACCATCGCCACATTTGTTGGCGGCGTGTATTCATTTTTGTACCAAACGACATGTATGTATGTCATCGGTTGCTAAAGGGATGGGACCAGTAGCGTCACATTGTCAACTTTAACTTTGGATCCTGGGTGGTTAGGCAGGTGGGCAGACATTCGGTTTTTTTTGTTTTTATTGAGCTGTCATCCTGGTGTTGTCGCAAATGTCGGATTCAATGAAAATCCCTTGTACATTCGCGGTTGGTTGACTTTGTAGTCGCGTCTCACTCATTTTATCGTTATTCCTCAATGTGCACCTTAATTTGACTGTGCCTCTATTTTTTTTATTTTCGTTGACATTTGCGAAAAGGACACACAAGCATTTCATGCGTTCGGCAACGGAAGCTGTTGTATACATGATGGTCTCCGGATATTACAACTGAAATATTTATTGAATAAAAAAAAAAACATATCAACATTAAAAATTGAATAGTTGTTTGGCTTCCAATGCCACCGGATTGATTTGTGTTTCTCTGTTGATCTGGAAAGACCACAATATATGGGCGTGGTAGGAATGCCATCACCCGGAATAGCGATTTTTCGTAGAATTTTGTGCTTGGAACGAGTACACTTTTGATATAATGCGAGAATCTACGAAGTAAAGAAGGATTTGTATGCCCAAGGGTATTATAAAGCTTATCCCTATTACAATATTTTTGGTAAAGCTTCCCACAGGTGAAACGAACTCATAAAATTGAATGAGCAGATATTTGTTTATGCCAATAGCTTGGGGACTATGTGTGGGAAAAGCGTTATTTTTGAATCTCTCTACTCTCAGTGTAGAGTGGCGGGCTCAGTGGCGCGATGGATAGTGCGTTGAACTGCCGCGCAGAAGTTCTGGGTTCGATTCCCAGCAGCAGCAACACCTAAATGATTTTTCACTGGCCCTCCTCTCGTGATGATCTGACAAATCATCCGAGTAGTATCAATTGTCATGAATAGCTTATCTCAACTTAGCCGTTTGGATTCAGCATAAAACAGGAGGTCCCGCCATCGTGCAAAGAAATACACATGCACACATGAACGGTTGTTAGAAAAAAGCTAGGCCCTGGGTACTAACGAGACTGTTGCGCCGTAACATTATTAATACACTCAGAGAAAAAAATAGTTAATTATAATTATTATACCCTATCCCATATTGGTATATTAGTTTTGATACATAGAACATAGTTTTGATACAAAATATTAATATGGATCTACTCAGAATCGCTAGCTAAATCGATTGAGCCATGTCTGTCTGTACGTCCGGCCGTCCGTCTGTGTGTAACCAATATTTAGGAATTCAATTTTGATCTAGGATATTGAAATTAGGTATAAAGTATACTTTTCCGATGGTTCAGAACAAGTGTAAACACTTTTAAAATCCACCTACTGCAACGTCCACTTTTTTTAAAAACATTCTTCTTGGTCAAACGGTTAACATTAAAAAAAAACTATCTGAACATGATATTTAGACAATCTGAATATTTTTAGGGACTATTTTTGTCTTAATTTTAAAGAAATTTGAAATCCTTCCATAGTGGCAATATACATTTCGTACATAGATAATTTTCATCCACGTCCACTTTTTGGGGGCATTTTTTCCTACAAAAACTGCACCCCAAAGCATTTACAATAGAAACACTTTGCCGTCTTGTCGAACCGCAAAAGATTTGGATAGAGTGTCTGAAGATTTTTGTAGTGACAAGTTCAATTTCTACATTTTCTACATTTTATCGACTCAGAACCGCCAGCTGACATCGTTCTACATGTCCTATACATCTTAAACGTCCAATGCGGGCATGTCCATCTGCAGCTCGTATAGTTCTTGGTTGAATCTTCGTCTCCATAGCCCGTCAACGCAAACGGGACCAAAGATTATTCGAAGAATTTTCCTCTCGAATCGAGTAAGAATTTCTTCATCCGCTTTTGTGATGGATCCGCATGGACTGCCATGCTTCATTGCCGTAGAGCAGGACATGGATGATTAGGGTCTTTTATAGAATCTCCATTCTCTTTTTAGCCCGAAGAAACAGCGGTTGGCTAGATTAATTCTTCGTTTAATTTCTGACGAGATGTTGTTGTCAAAGTCAATAGCTTAGCTGAGGTAGACAAATTCCCGTACTGCGTCAAAGTTATATCTGTCAATAGTGACGATCTGTCCAATTCGTCGATGTTGTGTGTCCTCTCGTGTTGACAGCATATACTTAGTCCTGCCCTCATTTACTGCTAAACCCATTTTTGGCGCTTCCTTCTCTATACATGCAAACGTGACTATGACATCACGTTGAGTCCCTCCAATGATGTCAATATCATCGGCGTATGCTAGTAGTTGTACAGATTTTTGGAAAATTGTACCTCTCAAGAGTCAAATTGAAGAAGTCTCATGACAGCGGATCGCCTTGCCTAACTCCTTTTTTGGTATCGATTGTTCGGTGTGGTCGTTTCCGAAGCTGATGTAGCAGCGATAAATCTCAGTCGTCATCATACACGGACGAGTTTGTTCGGTATATCAACACTAGACATGGCTCTGTACAGTTCATCTCTATAGATGCTGTCCCATGCGGCTTTGAAATCGGTTTTTTTCAGAATCTTCCGAAGAGTGAAAATTTGATCGGTTGTGGACTTTCCTGGCCTAAAACCACACTAATAAGGGCCAATCAGGTTGTTGGTAAACGGTTTCAGGCGTTCACATATTGTGGCAGATAGGATCTTGTAGGCGATGTTGAGGAGACGTATGCCTCTGTTGTTGGCGTAGTTTAGATGGTCTCCTTTTTTGTGTGTCGGGCAAACGATGCTGAGGTTCCATTCTTCAGGCTGGTTATTCTGCGGATTATTACAATGCTTTCGCTAATGTCCTGGAAACATACGACTTCTTGCCTAAGTCTGGCACTTATAACAAATCCGCATCCGAATAGCCGCTGTTTCTGCTCACTATAACACGGTCCGTAGTAGATGTCACAGTTTCTCATCCTCTTTTTGCTCGGCCCATCCCATTGCATTTTCTGGATGGCAGTAATGTCTGCTTTCCAGCAGTTTAGGGCTTCGGGTAGTTATTCGCTTGCACTCTTCATGTTTAATGTTATCACATTCCAGGTGCTTATACCAACGTCGTTGTCCTTTTTTCGTTTAGCAGGGTCGTCAACATTGAAATCAGTCCTTCAGCCGCTGTTTCTGCTCACTATAACACGGTCCGTAGTAGATGTCACAGTTTCTCATCCTCTTTTTGCTCGGCCCATCCCATTGCATTTTCTGGATGGCAGTAATGTCTTCTTTCCAGCAGTTTAGGGCTTCGGGTAGTTATTCGCTTGCACTCTTCATGTTTAATGTTATCACATTCCAGGTGCTTATACCAACGTCGTTGTCCTTTTTTCGTTTAGCAGGGTCGTCAACATTAAAATCAGTCCTTTCCGAGGCTATTGGTTGCTTCATAGCTGTTGGATTTATTCCATGGATTGGTAGTTAACCCAAAGCACAATCCCCAACCTCGAGGGCCACTTCCAATTTATTAGATACCCCTAGGAAACGGGGCAATCAGTATCCACTACCGTTGGCCTTTCGGCTTATCCGCCACCATCTTTGTTTAAGGTGTCTGACTATCTCTTGAAATTCCTAGGCAACATGTTGTCCGAATATTTCGAAGCAGCTTTTCTAGGTTCACCTGCGACAGCACAGCGGGTATTCTTTCCGTGCCATTCGGTTCTGGCTGTTTATAATGTTTTTTTTTTCGTCATGTCACCAACACTCGCACTTATCGTTTATAAAGTCAAATCTGGTTGGATGAGACCAGTACCCGTTGACTACGACTTGGAAGTTAAAAATAAGCACTTGATGTGTAATCAGAGTTACAACCATCCCGTCGTTGTACATAAGTTCTTCTTGCACTATAACGGAGCCAGACATAGTTGAAATACTTTCATTTCAATTGATATCGCCAGTCAGCAAAATATATGTTGATATTGCAACCCGTACCTTTTTGAGGTGAGTTTATTGCACTTACCACCATTCTACTTACAGAAACTTCGTAAGTACAGTCAATAAAATGGATGCCTTATCTCTGAAGGCTGCCATTTAAGTTGTAATTATGCTTCAGAGTTGTCAAGAAAGTCAGCTTTTACCTGCTCTTAATGGCTTACTCGGCATAAATTGCAGAATATATTTCAGAGTGTTCACGAAAGGCAGCCTTTATCTGACCTTAATGGCATATTTGTCACGAAACCTTTGTAGTGTGTATCAATGGAGACATGGATAGACCCTTTGTCACTACGCAGGCATAACAAATAAATATGTACTAAGGATTAAATTAACATTAACAATTAACAATGAATAACTAAAACTTTTCCTGTATAGGTTAGCCGTACACTCATTGCACTGTGATCCAAATCACACATTGTTATGCCGCATCTCTTTTATATGGAAATCAAATTATCGACATGCTTTTGACAATAAACTACAGCATCCATTTGGATTCGTAAATATTGATCTACTAGTGCGTAATATAGCGGCTGGCGCGCCATTATAAATGAAAACATCCGTGAAAATAAAATAAATTAATTTCCACAAACAGCAGCGGTATATCGCGTGCCATCGCTATAATCTGATCTTTGATAATCAACATTTCATTTAGGTAAATTAAATGGACGTTGCTTCGCATAATCACTTCATATAACACGCACATGCATGACTTGTTCATGTGAACGTAGCTCGCCAATTTTCAGCTGTCAAAAAGTCGATTAAAATTTCATTTAAATAACATGGCTGCGATTGAAGTTTGTGTTTTCTTTTTCTGATTGTATTGTTGGACGTTTTTTTTTTAATTTTATTGCAACAATGATGAAAATCAACAACCACACATTAGTGACACATTTGCACGATAGAATATGTTCATCCATCGATATCCAGCGTTTGCATAAAGTGATTTGAAAATGATATGGATATCCGGTTTTATTTCGAATCGAAGAATGTAGATGATAAAAAGGATATCAAATAAATTTGTTTTAATTATAATTGTGCGCAACTATTGGCGCACTGTGATATGCATATTTTTGTTTTCATATCATCACAGAGCACTACGCTCTCAGTATCGCATTGCATATGCATCGTGTAATAGGCTCATTGGTGCCTTAGTTGGTTCTATGAGAGTTCGATAATAACAAACTTCGCTCCCTAAGCGATTCTCTAGGAGCATACAAATTAATAAGAGAAATAATTTCCGGTGAATTAAAGTGATAATTCTGAATATCGCGAACCAACATTATGCAAAATGCTTTATGCCTGAAACTTAAGGTTTGCAAGCCCATTTGTTAAAATCTTTTATTAAAACTAGGCAATTCCTCAAGCGTAAATAATTAACGGAATGCATACCTCGTGAATTTTTTTTTTTTAATTTTTTCTAATCTAATTGTCTGCATTACACATGGCGAATCCCATTATATGACGGATGTGTATGTGCAAATGTGGTCTGACTAATGAGCAGTATATAGTTTTAAGGAAAAATACATCCCGGACTTTCGGGATGTATCTGCAATTTCTCTTTAGAAAACTAACATTGAGTTTGGTTTTGCTATAGTGTAATCATAATGAGAGACGGGCTCAAAGGCGCGGTGGTTAGTAGTTAGATGAACTGCCGAGCAGAAGGTCTGGGTTCGATAACTAGCGGTAGCAACACCTGAATGATTTTTCACTGTAGTATTAGCTGTCCGATGTCCGTACATTCCGAGGAGCTAACATCCACTCCGACCACTACCTTGTTGCAGCCAAGGTAAGAATGCGGATATCCACCACTCCACAACAGCCTAGAAATCCTGTGAAAAAATTTAATGTCGAACGACTTCAGCCGCAAGAGACCGCCAATACCTTCGCGCAACGTGTATCCCCCTTTACCACGCGATTAACACCATACCACTAGCATCGAATGTCGAAGAACAATGGCAACGGTGCCAACAAGCCATTAGATCAGCTGCAACTGATGTGCTAGGTTTCTCGCGCCCACCAAAAAGAAACCCCTGGTTTGATGAAGAGTGTCGAAATATGCTTGCAGCCAAAATCGAGACCTACAAGGCTAAGCTGCAGGTGAAGACGAGAGCTGCCGTTGAGCTCTGTAGGCAGATAAGAATCGAAGAAAACCGGCTTTTCAGAAAGAAGAAAAAAGAGCAATAAAAGCGCACGATCGACGATATAGAGAGGTGTCACTTCAGGAACGATGTTCGCAAGTTCTACCAAAGTGTAAAGCGTCAAAGTCAAGGATACCAGGCTCGAAAAGAATCCTGTCGAGATGAACAAGGATATTTCGTAGTGGAGACACTGTCGATGCTGAAGATATGGAAGAACCACTTCTACAGACTGTTAAATGGAGATGATGAACATCATTCCGCTGTCAGGCAGAACGAACCATTCAGTAATGATAACGACCGCGAAAACAACCAAACACCCGCCCTGAATTAAGTAAGGATATCCAATATCTAAACTCAAGCTTAAAAAGACTGCCGGAAATGACGGCCTTCCCGCTGTGCTTTATAAAGCCGGCGGAGATGACTTGGTAAGTAACATCCACTCATAAGCCAAATCAGGTCGGAAGAAAGTACGCCTGAAGAATGTATCCTCAGCATCGTTTGCCCGATCCACTGCGCCAACTACAGAGCATAAGTCTCCTCAAGATCCTATCTGACGTAATATGTGAACGCTGGAAACGGTTTACCAACAAACCTGGTCGGTCCTTATCAGTGTGGTTTTAGGCCAAAATCCTCGAAACAACCCAAGAAGTCCAAATAGATATCCACCAAATATTCATCGATTTCAAAGCCGCATGCGACATCATTTATAGAGGTGAACTAAACAGAGCCATGTCTAGTTTTGGTATACCGCCGTCCGATTGTGTCGGATGACAATGGATAATTCTCGCTACACCATCAGGGTCGCAAAAAACCTCACTGACACGTTTGATACCAAAATAGGACTTAGGCAAGGTGATGCGCTGTCATAGGACTTCTTCAACTTGATTCTTGAGAGGATTATGCAAAAATACCGAGCCAACAACAGAGGTATACGCCGACGACATTGACATCATTGGTAGGACTCAACGTGATGTCATAGCCACGTTTGCTAGTAAAGAGAAGGAAGCGGCAAAAATGGGCTTAGCTGTAAATGAGGGCAAGATTAAATATATGCTCTCAATACGAAAGGACACACAAATTCGACGAATTAGACAGAACATCACCATTGACAGATATAACTTTGAGCTAGTCGGGGAATTGGTTATTTTGGCTCCGCTATTAAATCTGACAACAACGTCTCGTCAGAAATTAAACGAGGAATTACCGCTGTTTCTTTGGGCTAAGAAAGCAATTAAAAAAACACATCCCAGTAAAGCCCTCACTCGAACTACTAAGGAGATCCTATATAAGACATGGATGAAGCATGGATGAAGAAATTCTTGATTGACTTGAGAGGAAAATTCTTTGAAAAATATTCGGTCCCGTTTTTGTTGACGGGCTATGGAGACGAAGATTCAACCGAGAAATATACGTACTGTACAGCGACATGCCCCTGGTAAAAAAAACTCTGCACTGGACGTTTAAGATGGCTAGGACT
Organism: Rhingia rostrata; assembly: GCA_949824845.1. Lineage (NCBI taxonomy): Eukaryota > Metazoa > Arthropoda > Insecta > Diptera > Syrphidae > Rhingia > Rhingia rostrata. Next base: position 119,990,793 of record OX463756.1, on the reverse strand, counting down.
TGTAGAACGAATGGACACCAATACTCCGGCTCGCAGAGTCTGCGATTCCCAGCTTGACGTCGGACGCAGTAGATGAAGACGTCGCCTTAAGTAACTCGCACAAGTAGAAACTGGCCTCAACCAACTTGTAGTGCGCAACTGGATGCAGTTAGCTAAGGACCGGGCTAATTGGAGAGACATGTTGGTTGAGGCCCAGATTCATTTCGAACTGTAGCGCCACTTAAGTAAGTATACAAATTAACAAGAGAAATCAATTCCGGTAAATCAATGTGATAATTCAGATTGTCGCGAACAAACATTATAGAAGATACTTTACGCCTTGAACTTCAAGTTTGCAAGCCTATATGTTCACATCTTTTATTATAACTAGGCAACTTGGAGAGTAGGATGAGTTTGGCGCCAAAAATTGATAACGGTTTTTAGTTAAGGGGTCATCAACAAGCATTTTTTTACTATAGCAGGGGGTCTTTATCACCCCGTTTCTGAATTTTTTCTTATGTGCTGTTTGAAATCTTCTTAGACACAATGAGCACGTGCCCAAGGTAGTGTAGGACTTTCACTCACTAAAACCACCACCCTTTTTGTATTGGTATTGTAACACGCGTAATGAATGTTTGGCAGGTAACTTTCCCTTGAGAGTTCGTGCTTTTTCCGCAATTTATATAATTTGTTATTATCGGGTCAAATCTAAGGGCTAAGCAGCAAACAATTTTTTTCGTCAAACATTTAGAGGACCGTTGTCTTAACGTGCCTCCATAAACGTTTCATCTGTAACCGCGGGAATACCCAAATTTCTGCGGAGGTCCTCGTTCCTTATGCACAACGGCGCATTGACGAACGATCTTAACAATTTTTTTTTTTTCAAAAGCTTGTAAAATGTTTAGATTCGTTTCATTGGTACAATATTCGTTGTATACGATATGTCCCAACCGGTTTTAGCACTTGCTTGTATAATAGCAGCTTGTTATCAAAATTAAGCATCGAATATTTTCCAAGCAACCAGTACATACAGTTCTTTGTACATATTTCTAAGTTCCTCGCATTTCCTTTTTAAATACGAATTCCATTTTTATTTTGCTTTGCATGTCATTCCGAGATATTTCGCTTCACTTGCAAAAGGGACTCGAACCGTATTTAAAGATACTGGCATATTGTTTGCCCGTTTATACGAAAAATCTGCATGAATCGATTTGCTCTCGTTAAGTGCAATCTGCCAGGATTTTGTCCATTCATTGACCTCGTTAAGAGCGTTTTGTAGTTTCATATTTTTTTCTACTATTGTTGTGCCAACTGCTAGTAAGCAGTATCGGCAGCAAACGTGGCAACTATTGTATCGTTGGTTTGTGGGATATCACGTGTAAATAAGACGTACAAGAGTGGTCCAAGGACGCTTCCTTGGGGTACTTCTGCCAATATTTTTTTGAACTCAAAATATTCATTTTTCAAGTTTCACAAGGAAGAGTTGATGCTAAAGATATGAGACATGGATTTTATATAACTATTCAGGGAGACCAGAATTAACCTTTGCCTCATTTAACAGGCCTACAATTGCGCACTGCAAGTTGGTTGAGGTCGGTTTCTACATGTGCGCGCCACTTAAAGCGAAGTATTCCACTACACATCTTCCACACATCGAAGACTCTCCGAGCCGGAGTATTGGTGTTCCTTCGTTCTACATGTCCTAGCCATTTTAAACTTCCAATACGGAGTTTTTTGACCAGGGGCATGTCGCTGTACAGTTCGTATAGCTCTTGGTTGAATCTTCTTCTCCACAGCCCGTCAACGCAAACGGGACTGAAGGTTTTTCGAAGTTTTCTGTCCCTCATATCAGCCAAGGATTTCTTTATCCACTTCAGATGCGGCGTATATTAGGACCCGAATGTCCATAGTTTTATGTAGTATCTCCTTAGCAGTTCATTTGAGTGCTACTGAATTGCCTTCTTAGCCCGACGAAACAACAATTTGCAGAGTAATTCTTCATTGCACCAATTTTTGGAAGATTGTGTCTCTGATGTTGGCTTGGGGGTTTGCACAATCCTCTCAAGAATAAAATTTACATGATAATGCATAGTCTTGCCCAAATAGTTTTTTGGTACCGAATGAGTCCGTGAGGTCGATTATAAGTTTTTTTACTTCGATGGAGCAGCGATAATTCTTCATTGTAGTCTTATCCAGACGGGCGAGTTTGAGCGGTATGCCAAAACTAGACATGGCTCTGTATGATTCGTATCTATAAATGCTGTCGCATGCGGCTTTGAAATCGATGAATGGGTAGTGGGTATCAATTAGAACTTCTTGTTTTTTTTTTCAGGATCTGCCAAAGTGTGAAAATTTGATCGGTTTTGGACTTTCCTGGCTTATGACAGCACTGATAAGGGCCGATAGTCAAACGTTAGCAACATGAAAATTAACTCATCGGTAGCCAAAGCATTTGTTTCTTATCTCGTTTTACGCTATGCCTTAAGATTCCTCCTTGTTATCCCTTTGCTGTGTCTGTTTCATTTTTTTGGGTTTCATAAAATGCAGAATTCCATCTA